>JAKLNL010000009.1:0-514904 GCA_022814505.1 Talaromyces liani
TTGAAGGGAATCTCCGTCTCTAGGGCTTAGGGCTTCCGTACAAGACACTGAGTAGCGAGCGCGTACAACCGTCACACACATTCCTATGGTACGCAGCCATCATATTCAGTCCCCATCGGTCACAGTCAGTCGTGTAAGGGGCATGCGTACCTTTGTCCTCGTTGCTGAAGATTGAAGAGAATCGTATATCAGTATATCAATTGCAGCCTGGCATGCTCGTCAATGTGATGATGAATACATACGAAAAAACCAACTACGCGGCCTGATGACTGTTAGGTTATGTTGCGATGTGTTTGCATAAAAACAGACTTACCGAAGAACCCGCCGCCCGGGCCGATTTCTTCCCCTTCTACCTCACCGACCTTGCCCCCGCCGAGCTCCCCGCTGCCGCATCCCGAGCCGCATCCCCGGCGGCGGGACCAGCCGACTCCCCCGAAGCTCCCGCCGAAACACTGGCCAGCAACGCAGCTGCCTCGAATTCTGCTTTCTCTACTCGATGATCAGGAATTCACATCGCAATAAATAGCCCATGCTATTGACTTACGGATGTGTGCGACTATACAAGAATGTCACAATACGGTTTAGTGCCTCATCGTTCAAAGTACCCATTGATGTACTTGGCAACCATACCACGATTTGAGCCTTTGTATCCTGAAGCTTGTTGTCAATGAAATAGTATTCAACGAGGATTTGATGATCGCCAACCTTGATGCGCTGATCGATTTTCTAGATGAATCGAACCACAGTCAGCATCAATTTCATATATGGATGGTACATAGTGCCACTCACGAGCTTCTGCTTCTCCAATTCCTTTCAAAGAAGAATGGTTCAGCATCGAAAACACTTGATACCCATGGGAATAGCTATAAAGTTACCTGAATGTGGGCTTCGAGGTTCTGACTGAAGTATTAGCTCATGTTTCCTTGTTGAACATGAGATAGGATACACATACGCCGATCATATTGCCGTGGTAGTGAACCATCATAATGTCAGCTGGGTATTGCAAATTTTGATATCAAAGCCAATAAAACGCGTACTTTAGCTGAATCCTAAAACCCACGCAAGCTGTTAGTTGTTGTTCAATGAAGCTAATAGGGGCCATTCTCACCGGAGGGCATTGTCCCTAAGCAAAGTCAATCCAGCCACGCGTTAGCATATGAATGTGATTCTCATAGTGGGATCTAATTAACGTACATCGGGCTATTTGTCAGTTAGTAAATCAAAAGCATCAGATCAACAGAGGCGAGTGAGCCTTGGATATTACACATACCGCGTTCTCATCACGATAGGGACAATTGTCCCGCTTGTGCCCAGCTTCGTAGCACAAGTTACACTATATCCACTTTAGAATTGAAACGTTGAGCTTGATGGCATGGCTAAGTACCGAGGCTTCTAGATTCAATCGAGCACGGATTAGCAATATTCGTATGGCAATTTCAGGATTCACTCACTGGGTATGTGGAATTCTATCAGAAACGACGCAGATGATGTTGATTAGCCACATCCGTAGACATTAGAACGAGTATCTTCATGATGCAAGAATAAATAACTTACCCATGGTTCGAGACAGATGCTGCAAGATGGCAGGTATGTAAGTAGAAACACTAAATCCAGTCACAAGGGGGCATGCTTACTGCCTAGCTTTTCTGCTGATATGCCAGGTAAACTGTTTTCAGCCTTATAATAAAAGGAAGGTAGATGTACTTACGTTGTGTCGAAAGACTGTCACCATAAGCCTCTCATTAGCCATCATTATCTTCGACAACGCGCACAGGTGTCTAGGTTGCTTACGCGTCTGATTTGATTCTAAACCAGTCAGCCGTTGTCACGAATGGAATTGGGCTGTATGACTTACTGAGAATTAAAGTCTGCCATATATTCAATCTAATGTTAGCCAAAACTCATATCCTATACAATTGAAAGCCCAGGAGATATAGGTGCATAACGTACGATGTGAGATGAAGCTTACAGGAAGGAAGAGAAGTCTTTCGACGAAAGACAGAGCGATGAAATCTGGGGCAGGCACAAGATGCTCACGTGCTTGTTCTTTACCCAATACAGAAGACGAGATTCGTTTGCTTGCCCGATATGGAAGGCGCGACTCTCTCCACTACAAATCTACGTACCTCTCTAATAATATCACATGACCCGTACGAATAGCTGAGACACTCCTTTTGAAAGAAAATAGAGAGTGGCATGTGAGTGATACCTTGTCTATACCAACTGTAGTTTTAATGCATGGTTTAGTTGACCTAGTTTAATGATAACACCCACTCCCTGATTAGTTTTCTTAAGCAATAGCTTAGAGGATTAATCAAAGCACATAGTTCATCGACTTTGATATTAACCTTGTAATATCTACTTAATATATAGCAGTTAGATCTCTAAAGCCCATATCTAGGTAGTTCCTATTTATCCCATATTTATCTAGTGCTTTGGATGTTGAGATATTTCTCTTTGAAAGGAGTTGGAGAAGCAGATGCGCGTGAGTGGTACTCTGTCTGGTAGAAATGTGAAAATCGAGCTGACTGTGGTTTAATACTTATAGGCTACAAGGCAGCCCTGGAGCGCATCAAAACCGAGATCGGCCAACTACTTTGTCGATCAATTCAATTCGGGCTGCTCCTGAGTCTACTGAGGGGTTTTCGCGATCATTATGTTGAGGCTGCGCCCGACACATATCAACGATTTTGTTTATAGGTACTTGATAACAATCTCGCGTCTTGTTTCATATTGGAGTTTCGAATGGCCACCAGTCATAAAATACAGCGCCTATACACTAAAACCATGGAATGAGGTGTAGTCAAACCATATCCATAAATGCTTCAATGTGGTAACGAGAGTGCTTCAAATCACAAACAACTAGATCAATTAGTATTCCAGAGTGCTCCCCAACTCTATATCAGAAGTTTCAGAACTTTTTTATGGTTATGGAAAGGTTGATAGACTGCGAAGATACTCTAAAATGCTTAGCAAGTTGAGGGTAAATACATAAGTACCTATGGAATCTCCCATATTCATCCTTTCCGCCTCCTGATCTACTTGTTTTGAAGTATGATGATTCATGATTAATTTGTTATTGCTATTACTTAGCGGATTACTCAATGCTATTGTCATGTGTTTCGCTGGATGCCAGTAGTGATGAAGCGGCTGTGCTTGGAAAGATGTTATCCACAATCAAATCCGAATCATCTTCCGAGTCTAGTAATAGTTCTCCTGCTCTGCAGCTCTATTCATTTGCATACACATGCAAAAATGGTTGAGTCGATCACTCTGTGACACCAGATCAGGAAAGGATCTTTTTGTGAACCCAGTCCCGTATCCATCCTCAACCGCAGAGTGCTGCAACTTGAGGGGATATTTGACAGTCAATTGCTGACCAAGCTATCTATCTTGAGCAAACGGACTCGTGGCGAGCAATTTGGAATTCGGACGCAGGGCAGAATGGTTGGCTAATCGGTTCAGAATAAGAAGCACACCTGCCAGCTCGCCTCCGAACCGCTCGGAGGCAAACTCGCTTAGTCCGTCCAGGATGCATATGACGCTGGCTTTACGAGGAAGTTGTTCGATGAGCTGACCAAAGGTGTGGCACAGCATCTGGAGGGAGTGATGCTCCAGCTCATGGACAAAACTTTTTGTATTGATGAAATCGAGGTTGAAGCGCCGGCCTGTTTGGAGAAGCCGGGCTAAGATGGAGCGGATGAGCTCGTTGGGTCCGGAAAGGGAATCTATTGTATTGTAATGGGATCTATGGAGGTCGTAGAAATAGTGTAGTACGATGATTTGTCCGTCTTTTACGTCGTTGTGTCGTAGCTCTAAGCTAAATAAGGCGTATAGAACCGAGAGCGCGGTGGGGCGGCCTGGGCCCGAATCAAAATTTCCATGAACGAACATGGTTGCGGGCTCAATTGAGGCCATCCAAGAGGCAAAAACACGAGAGGTGAAGAGCTGCTGTGCTTGGCTCTGGGCAGAGACACCGAATTGAAAAAGCTGTTTGAGTACGAGCTGTAGGTCGTTCGTCGGATACTGTGGGCTGACCCTAGAATTTCATGTAGCTCGATCTGATCTAAAAGAGATTCAAGACCTACTGACAATCGCGGTGTTGAGGAATTCCTGGGATCCTGCATCGGTTGGATGTAAATGATTGTCTTATGCATTAAGTTCATAATTACCGGACCAGACACATGAGCTTTGGTCAATTCGATCAGTTCAGCATGACTTTTCCCACAAGCTTGTGCCAAAGCCTTCTGAATTTTCAGCTCAATACCTAGGCAACAGATTTCTGTGCGCTTGGCGACGCTGCTTTACGCGCAGGGATTGATCCCGGAGGAGCCCGGAGCGCTCACTGAGCCGGACTGAGCGATCACTGAGCGTGTGGGCCTGCTCATGGAGTGCTCGGCGTGCTCCAGGGGCCGATCAGTGATCATCCAGCTCGTGGACGCCCAGGCCAGTTTTCCCTTGTTAGCAACCATGCCCGAGTTCGCTTACATCTGGCAAGTGTCTATTTCCCACCTTGTCTGTCTAAAAATCGCCAAATAGCCCAGGGAGTTACCAGTTCATCACATCAATCAATTTCGCTCCCATTTGAGCACAGTATCAGAGGTCTCTACATTGCACAATGTTCGAATAATTGCCATTTCTATAGTTAAAACTTCTAAGGGTCTGGTGAATGGTAGTCTTGACCAATATAGGCCCTCAAATACTTACGTTGGACTTGTTAAAGAGCACGATCGATAGTGCGGCCCTCACTAAACTTCCGGGTTAACCAGTCTTCTTCTTGCTAACCCGTTACCATCTCTACGCGGCTAACAGCTTTGTTTTCACTATTTTGCAGATGAGGAATTTTTCGCCTAATTATTAATCGCGGACTGAGTATAGTTCCAGAGCAAACGCGCTGCGAGAGCGATAGTATATGTGAGGGCCCAAACAACATGATATTGGTGGCTATGATCTAGAAAACTAAGCATGAAGGGAGAAAGGAGAAATCACTACATGTGTGTGTGTGTGTGTGTGTGTGTGTCATTATTTTACGGCCGTAGGCCGTGATGAATCACTACCTACCCATTCCCTAGTGGGACAAAGGCCGCCAGAGGGTAAGCCCTGGGTGTCAAGAATTATATACAAGATGTGACTCTTTAGCGCACTTACATGGCTGCTGTGGTCAGATAGATAACCTCTGAATGTAGAGGGTGGATGTTGCTGCCAGCTGCAGTGGTCCGCCTACTCCCCGTGACCGAATCTAACATGTTCAACACCGATGCAGTTTCAAAGAGAAAGCAAAAGACAAGGGAAAACAAAAGAAATGAGTAGCTATAAGTCTCTTAGCTTATGTACTAAGAGGGGGGCGTCGAGGGCAGATATCCTAGAAGAATCGGGTCTCCGTAAGCCATTTGGCTAGTCTGATGGCTCCCTTTGGGGTGCCCAGGAGGAAAGGAATGACTTCCAAAGGATGTCCAGGGAATCTAGGAGCTTTCTTTTTGCGATCTCGCAGAAGACAAATTGGATTAGGCACTTTCTCGCACCACATCGGCACAAGAAATCGGCATCCGTGTGGTTGAACCGTTCATGGTAGTCTGCGAAGTCTCTATGCTTTGTGCGTGCTGCAAGGATTCGTCCTAAGATATGGCGGGGAAGCTGAAGTTCTGCTGGACGTCTTGAGAAGGTGCTGATTTCAAGGTCTTGATAGGCCTGCGGAGCCGCTGTCTGCCAATATGTTTGTGATCTTGAGACGGCTTGTGATCTGGTATATCGCTTGAGTGCTGCGTGTTATGAGCTGACCTCATGAGCATGTTCGGGCGAAGCCCTCACGGATATCGACAATAGCGCTCTTCAAAACCCGCTCTTCATAGTCAAAATGACATGTAGAGTTTCGCTAGATTATTGTTCGACAATCCCGAACATGAAGCTATTCGCCATATCCGGCCGGATATTGACAATAGCGCTCTCTGCCGATCCCCGGTCACTCCGACAATCTCGGACATGATGCTATTCCTAGAGAGAAGCCTGTCAGAAGCTCCTGATTTCCCTTGCCTATATAAGATTGTGTGCGCGTGAAGAACTTGTTGTTTTCTTTCTCTTTCCTTTCCTCATGTTATGTTTTCTATTCAGTTATGCCCTTATAGTGAGCATTAGGCGGGACTAGCCCGTAACAAATGAAATACTGATTCCAGTACGAACGCAGCCTCTAACTAATAAATAGTTAACATGTCTATAAGTGTACATATCTATCTATATATATGCTTGAATACGTGCTTGGATATAGGCTTATATGCGGTCTCATATGGGGGCTCATAAGGGCTTACAAATATACGTACTAAGATATCAACAGTAAGATATTAAATTATTAGAGAAGGTGTAAGGGTGGTTTGGATACGAGTTTAATGTCGTAACTGGAATTACATTACTCTTCCCAGTGGTGATTTCAAGGGCATCATTAATTAAAGGAAATGAGAATAAGCGACTTCACAGGGGTTACGATTAGCCGATGCTGCCCAGGGAGATTGCAGCCGACGAGAGTCGAGCGTTGTGTAGCACGTGGCCACGCGCCTACGCGTGAGGGGGTTGGTACTTGTACTCCGTAAAAGTTGAAAGTTTGATAGGCACTACGTAGTAACTAGTAACTCATGCAGTGAAGTAATATTTACTAATTAGTAATTCCTTATTGGTGCACATGTACACAGTACATACAGCATGTCTGTGAGAATCGCGATCCTGAAGATGTCTAGAAGCATCTGAAAGCTTCCTAGCCCTAGCCCCAAGCCCTAGTGGGGGTTTTGGCGACACGTGCCGGTGGGCGGCACCATGGCTGGCCAAACCCGCTGACTTGGCGGTTCGCTGCTTTCTAGAAGCGGAGCCTTAGCCTACCTGTAGTCAAAGCATGTAATTAGTATGTTCCTCCCATGTAGTTATATCTACCTCCGTCGCGCCGCCCTGTCCAGTAACCCAGCCATGAACGAATAACCATCCCACTCTAGTCGGTCTCTTCTGATTCCCATCCCTCATGTTGTTCCGGCTCAGCGCTACCACGGCCGTGGCCTTCGTCTCGGCCGCGCTGGCTGCCCCCAAGAACCCCGGCCAATGCACTAGCAGCACTTTTCCCACCCAGATTCGTCTCGCCTACGCTGGTGACCACGGCATGGCAGTCAGCTGGAACACCAAGCAGCAGCTCACCAACCCGACAGTGTACTTCGGTGAGGACCAGCGCCTCAACCGCGTCGCCCAGTCGGATGTGTCAACCACTTATCCCAGCTCGTCCACGTACAACAACCATGTCGTCCTCACCGGCCTTGAGCCCGATACCGCGTACTTCTATAAGCCCAACTGCGGCAATGTGACCTACACCTTCACTACCGCACGCCGCCCTGGCCAAGGGACTGAGTTCAGCTTCGCCATGGTCGGTGACATGGGCACCTTCGGCCCTGATGGTCTCAGCACCACTGTCGGGAAGGGTGCTGCCAACCCGCTTAAATCGGGCGATTTGACGACCATAAAGTCGCTGGCCGCTCGCCAGGGCAGCTACGACTTCATCTGGCACGGTATGGACACTGGTACCATCTGTGATGCGTTCATTAGCTAACGTGCTTGCCAGTTGGTGATCTTGCTTACGCCGACGCCTGGATCAAGGAGGAGAAGGGCGGCTATATCTCCCCGTACAACCTCACCGACAACGGTGCCGAGTATGACCGGATCCTCAATGACTTCTACGACGAGATCGAGGAGCTCTCTAGTGCTAAGCCCTACATGGTCGGGGTCGGCAACCACGAGGCCAACTGCGACAACGGCAGTGACCTGAGCGTCTGTGTGCCTGGCCAGCTCAACTTCACTGGCTACCGCCAACACTGGAAGTATGTATCTCTTGCTAGGCTTGAGACATGTATTCGATCGAGACTGACCTTCCATCCAGCATGCCCTCTGCTGAATCTGGTGGCCTCGAGAACTTCTGGTACTCCTTCGACCACGGTAGTGTGCACTTCGTCATGTTCAATACTGAGACCGACTTCCCTAACGCTCCGGACGAGCCTAATGGTGAGGGCAACGAGAATGCTGGCCCCTTTGCTCCGTCCGGAGCCCAGCTTGCCTGGCTGGAGAAGGATCTCGCCGCTGTCGACCGCAAGAAGACACCCTGGGTTGTTGCGGCTGGCCACCGTCCCTGGTACGTTAGCACGACGGTTTGCACTGAGTGCCAGGCTGCCTTCGAACCCATCCTGACCAAGCACGGCGTCGACCTCGTGCTCCACGGCCACAAACACTTCTACGAGCGCAACTCCGCCGTTGCCAACAACGTCACTCAAGAGATCACCGACAATCCCACAGCTCCCTGGTACGTGGTCAACGGCGCCGGTGGACACTATGACGGCCTCGACACCCCCAACACGCCTTATGTCAGCACTTCTCGCCGTGTTATCGTAGCGTACGGTTGGAGCTTGTTCACCGTCCACAACTGCTCCCACTTGACCACTCAGTTCATTAGCAGCTCTAACAATACTGTCCTTGACACCGCCACCCTGATCAAAGACCATTGCCATGACGATGACGTATGCCTGGCATAAGGTTATAATTAAAAAAGGTTGGGACAGAGCAATGCGTGGTATTTAAGGCTGCGTCACGATGGCTGTGGATGTTTTGTATTTAGATTCTCACTGTGTATTCTACGACTGGATGGCCATCCAGATTGTATATAGCTAATATGTATTGACGGTAAATTGTAACATTTATAATCTATAAAATTGTGTTTGCAGGTGTGAATTTGGCTGCGCCATTAGTTAGGAGCACGTAGCATGTCTAGATTTGTATGTCGCAATAAAGGGATTGGTTAGGGAAATATAGATGGCAGCGGTCAATAGCTTAATTCTTATCTCGAGCCTTGGAAGTACTCGTGCCATAAATCCGGTCCTTCATTCAACCTAGAGCGCGGATATCTAAAGACATCAGGATAGAGAATTCCCAGTTTTCGAGTTTTCACTCGTACAGTTGGTAACGGATATTGCTTGCATAATATCTTAGACCACAAGTACTTCGTGTCGGATTGGATAGCTTATTCAGTCCAATCCTGAATGTATCTTACAAGGATAAGAAAAGAAGAAGTGACTGTCAGATTGTATGTATTCAATTGTGTGTCCGTCTGAGTATGTCATTTCCAAAGCTACGTTTATATAGACCTTCTCCTGAGCTGATTTGTATAAAATCCGACATGTAAGGTTTGTATGATTTGTAAGCTATCCCACGGAGTAAACTTGAGACATTTCTCTTACACATAACGGTTTCGGATTGATCGCTTCATTCGATGGCTTCATTGGAAAGCCAGCTTATCTGACACTTTGCCTATTACACATACCGCGTTCTCATCACGATAGGGACAACTGTCCCGCTTGTGCCCAGCTTCGTAGCACAAGTTACATTATATCCATTTTAGAATTGAAACGTTGAGCTTGATGGTGTGGCTAAGTACCGAGGCTTCTAGATTCAATCAAGTACGGATTAGCAATGTTCGTATGGCAATTTCAGGATTCACTCACTGGGTATTTGAAAAAGAGCTTCAAAGAGCCTTAGTCAGAGTGTATATGGCCTAGTATATATGAAATTAAAGGAGCTTTCTGCAACTTGTTTTACAAAGCTGAAGTATTAGTGGTACATGGCTTTCATTCTGAGTAGACATAAATACCTAGCTGGGTAGGCAGATTTTCACCTAAGTACTTCACAGAACGTGGTCTCAAATTTTCAAGCTTGCCTTAAGATTCCAATAACGAGGCACAATGGGCATTCCGGCAAAACCTCCGAAAATAATAGTTGTATGTTCAATCGTATACGGCTGCTCAGAAAAGCAGCGGCTGAATTCCATTTTTACGATTGCATATAGGCAGGTCTTCCACGGACAGCCACTACGAGCATCAAAGCTGCTCTAGAGGGACTCGGGTATGGGCCATGCTATCATCTCATTGATGTCCCGACATGAATCGATTGCACCAAGTCCAGCGCCAAAATTTTCCAGACTAGTGACAAGCATCAGAGACAAAGAATGCTCAAAGATCTATTTGAACCATATGGATCGATATTGGACTTGCCGGGAAGTGCGTGCCTGGATGATTTGCTTGAAATATACCCAAATGCAAAGGTAGGGAGGCATATTCCATTGATCTGAGACTCATATATTCATTCCCATACTTACATCCTGAAAAAAGGTTATCCTTACTTGTCGGAGCGATCCTACGCTATGGCTAGATTCCTTTCGTGGTATACACGCCTGCAAGGGCTTAGAGCTATATTCGATACCCTATCAAGTCTTAACCTATTGGGCTCCAAATATGTACGCCACCAGCACGATGCTTCAAGCTTTTCTGAAGATGCACTCCTCTCGATTCGGAATCAAGGCAAAACCAAGTCTTGAGCTCTATCATGCATACACCGAATGGGTAAGAGACATTGTCCCTGCCAAAAACCTGCTCGAATTTAGCCCAGCACAAGGCTGGAAGCCTCTATGCGAGTTTTTAGGCAAGGATGTTCCGCAGAGTAGAGATTTTCCAAGATTGAATGGTAGAGGATATCTCAGGAGTGTTCGGATACTTGCGTTGTTTCTAGGTGTCGTTTTATGGGCGGCTTTATTTCTACCTGTCATTCTACTTTAGAAAATTGATACGTATCACGCCATTGCCGCTGTGTGGGTATACATTTCCCCCTGAAGTCGAGACTATGATGGCCGTCAACAGATCCAGATCTCTCTTTGAAATCCATTTTTGACCCAAAGCCTAGGTATGGAATATACATGGAAGCAAAAAATTGTTTGCTAATGGCATCTTCAAATAATGTCGGAGCGTTGGCGGGTTAGAAGACTGTTTGTGTTTCCGGTAATATTACCTGTCTTCCTTAAAATGTTCTATTTTGGAAATTTGGAACAAACAGTGATACTATAGAGATATATATGAACTTCACGACTCCACTGCTCCAGGGTTATCTCCATAACGTAGCCCATGCCCAAAGGGAAAGGTAGGGTTCGTCGTGTCGTAAGGCATATCAGAACGTGACTCTTGCACAGCCTTCATGGACGATGGGAGATCAAATGGCAACTTCCCCTCCGGGGAAGCATGGCCGAAGATAACATCCAAAAATGCATCAGCGCTGCTTCCGTAGCTAACCATCACAGCCGCCGCCGAAGCAGCCACCTCCGGGAATATCGCTGGACGATCTAAATGTATGTCGACAATGGTTGGCACAGCCTTGAAGATGGCATCTTGACGATCCTTCTCTTTTGCTGAAAACTCCAATGACCCGCCATGAAACCTGCTTTCGAATCCTCCCGGCCGGGCCTCATAGGGCGCCTTGATCCTGAGTAATGCAACATCTGCTTCGGCCAGACCCACAACTTGCAACCCGCGGGCAGTGGCCACGGCAGGATCTACACCTTCAAGATAAATCTTTTGCCTGTTGCTTGTTTGAAGCGGAAGGATACCGTTGTTGTTAGTCAACAAGGTAATTGCACGTCGCTGCGCTTCCATGCCTTCTTGCTTATATTCAGACTTCCCAACAGTCCGCACAGCCGCCTCCACATCTACAAATGGCCGGTCAAAGAGACCTAAAACAAACTTTTCTCGTAGGAGTCTCCGAACCGACTCATCAATACGGCTCTCGGGCACTAAACCACCCTGGACAAGTTGAACGACAAGTTCGGGGCGAGACTCGCCACCGAGTTGATCACAACCTGCGTCAATTATCTTGCGAACTCTCTCTAGTTCACTGAGATGCTCAACGCCCCAGGCTCGAGCCGGCATGTGCTGTCCAGCAATCGTGCCATCCGTAACTAAACCCCAGTCTGTGCAGACTATGCCGTTGAAACCTAGCTCTTCGCGTAGAAGGCGGGTTACAATACCCTTGCTGAATGAGAAGCCTACTTCCTCAAACTTCGTTCCAGTGGGAACTCCGTAGTCTGTAACAAACAGCGTATTAGTCGGCCGTTATTTTCTGAAATGGGACGTGACGGCTCTTACAGGGCATCATCTGGGAGGCTCCAGCTGCAATAGCAGCTCGAAAGGGGCGAAGATGGTACTCCATATTCCCACCAGGATATACCTGTTCCTTCCCATATGAAAAATGTGGATCTTCTCCGTCTTTTTGCGGGCCACCACCGGGAAAGTGTTTAGTCATTGTTGATACCGAATTTTGCCCTAACTCCCTCGATCCCTGGAATCCTCGAATATAAGGACCTACCAGTTGAGAGGCAAGATCGGCATCTTCTCCAAACGTCTTTCCAATTCGGGACCATCGCGGTTCAGTGGCTAGATCAATCTGAGGATGCAGAGCAAGTCGAATTCCCAAGGCGAGATATTCATCTCTAGCAACAGTTGTAAAACGTTCAACGAGTTCTGGCGATCTCAAGGCGGCCAGCCCGAGAGTCTCTGGCCATTGTGATAGAGCTCCAGCTTGGAATCCTGTTCCAACGTTGTCTGCGAAATGATGTCGAGGATCGCTGGATAATGTGACCGGGATCCCCAGCCGTGTTTGAAGAGCACGTTTCTGCAGGCGATTATACCACTCGGCGGTTTCGCGCACGTTGGTCACTGCTCCGAGGAGATTGAAATGGCTCATTAATAACCCTCCAATTTGTTCATCCGTAGGTGGTACGCCAAATTCCGCTTTGCGCTCTGTCAGAAGGTGACCCCCGGGCCCCATGAGGATAATGTCATGGAACATTAGCCCGGCTTTCTCTTCGATGGTCATACGACCGAGCAGATCCTCGACACGCTGGTCGATGGGCAGCTTCGCATCCTTGTACGGATGCGCCTCCGTCGACGTAGAAGCCATGTTGTCGGGAATAGAGGCAGCAGGCTTCAGGAAATGCTGAATGAGAAATGATTGAAGATATTGAATACAATTTTTTATAGCATGCCAGTATGTCAGTACCTGTCAGGCCGATAGTATCGGAGATGGGGCCGAGCAAGCATGCTCGGGATTTCCGAAGAGACCATCTATTACCAAATTAGGTATATGCGGAACATCCCCCTGGGGTTGTTGGGGATCTTAGCCTTAGCCTCGCCTTCAACCACACGAATATAACTACATACTTGCTGCATATACGATTGCCACAGCATTGACATGCCAGCACAATTGTTATCTCTCGACCTAAGTACGGTTGAGGATTGACCCAACAACACCTCTCTTTGCATCATACACAGAAGAATTTGCACCGGAAAATAATGGTCGAGGAGAGATCCACTTTTTGGTTGACAAATACTTCAGGGAATTCGAACTCTAAAACGTCGACTATTGAATTAGGGTCCATGAGCTCATTTCTTGAGTTAACTTTGTACGATCAGTATGCAGTATGACTGTTTGCATACACATAGTCTAACCTCTACTTTTCGAGTGGTCATTACATCAATATAAAGCTTTTAGAGTCGAATGTCTGCATCCATTTAGACTAATAAAATTCGCCTCAAAGCCCTATTGTTTCAATATCAGTCAATATGGGGTATTTTATTATGTAGAGAATCAGCCCAGACTCGGAACACAATGCCGAATTGTAGTAGACAACTAAATGAGTCGGGATATCCGAGAATTCAAACAGACGTGGAGATTCTGGAAAACCTGGGGTACATCCATGTATATATCTTACCTGATATTCCGGCTTCATTATATCAAGGGGTTCCAAGGTCTCCAAGGTTGTTTGGTATTCTCATCCCGCACAATTCGTACAAAATATCTCAACTCAACCTCGCCATAATGAGCACCCTCAATGATATCACAAAGCACTTCAACAAGACCCTGGCCAGGTCATTCATGGTCATCTTTCTATCAACACTAAACTATGGCTTCGACAACCAAGGGTTTAGCACGTCAGAGGCCATGGCAGCTTTCAAGCACCAATTCGGTGAATATGACTCTAAAAAGGCGGCCTATGCCCTGCCGACCTATTGGCTTTCCCTGTTTAATAGTCTGAATTACATTGGATTTGCCGTTGGAGTCATGGTTGGAAGTCTTGTCAGTTCTCGCTGGGGACGCCGCATGTGCATCTTCGTCATGAGCTGCTGGGCTCTAGTTGCAGCAACGATTGTGATTAGCTCGACCTCGCGCGAGCAGATGTTGGCTGGGCGCGTACTGTTTTGTGAGAGACCAGCCAGTCTCAACCTGGAAATTTTTAAACTAACAAGATTCTTAGATATATACGTCGGAATGGAACTGTCTGTTATGCCCATCTTTATGTCGGAAATCATGCCAGCACCTATTCGAGGGATTACTGTCGGATCTTATCAGTTCAGTCTAGTGGTTCGTATTAAAACAGCTCTTCAATTGCGGAACAATCCCAACTGACGTTTACATCAAGACTGGTGGCCTTATAGTCAACTGTATATGCCGAGGGACCAGCACGCTTAACACGAATGCCGCATGGAGGATTCCGTTTGGCCTCTTCTTTGTCATTCCAGCCATCATTATATGCGTGATTTGGACTATTCCTGAGGTATCCAAATAATGATTGCACCCTTGAATCGAGATCTTTCTAACTTCTTTGGTGTAACAGTCTCCACGGTGGTTGTTGACCAAAGACCGCATCGAAGAAGCTCGCGCGAACTTGCAAAAACTCCGAGAAGGCACTCTGACCGAAATAGAGATCTCTGCGGAATTCGAGTACCTTCAGACCAGTCTACGATGCATGCCCGAACAGGGAAAATTCAAAGAGCTCTTCAATCAAGCGAATAGAAAACGAACAGCCATTGCAATCGGCATGAATACGTTCCAACAAGTGACCGGTCAAGCATTCGTTTCCACGTACAGCGCAACATTTATTTCCGGCCTTGGAACGGTGAATCCCTTCACTATGACGGTCATCAACTTGTGCTGCTATCTCTTGGTCATGGGCGCCGGATTGTACCTGAATGATCGCGTTGGTCGGAAGTAAGCTTATCTCTCCACAATTCGACACTTTACTACGTACTCAGATGAATTAATGGAACCAATTTCAGGCCACTTCTCTTTATCAGCGCCGCTATTCAATTTGCTGCTATCACAACAATGGGCGGAATCGGATTGATCAAGAATCCCTCATCCAGCGCCAAAACTGCCATTGTTGCCATGGTCACCATCTTCGGCTGCGGGTTCATTCTCGCCTGGGCGCCCTTGACCTACGTCGTGACAACGGAGGTTGCACCGCTAAGGCTACGCGATGTCATGCAAAGGACAGCATCAACCGTCAACGTGATTTTCCAATTTGCGGTCAACTTCACAATCCCATATTTGCTGTACGCACCATACGCTAATCTTGGGTCGAAAGTAGGCTTTATCTTCGGTGGTCTATCATTTTGTGCTATGATGTTTACATATCTTTGCGTGCCTGAGTGTAAAGGCAAGTCACTTGAAGAGATTGACGTTTTGTTTCATCAGGGACTTTCGGTGCGCAAATTCGGATCGTTCAAAGGGGAAATATCTAGTATTGAGGATGATATCAAACTGGGCAAGCTTGATAACGAGCATAAGGAGTTCGTGTAGATTGGAATTCATCGAATGTATGTTAACCTTCTCATTAGTCCATTATCTAGTTCTCATCGCATATCACTCCTGCCCAGCTGCTTTTCAACTTCATTCGAAAACCATCAAAATCAGTATGAAGAGGTTGATGCTGTAATCTAGAGTATTTCTTCATGCATGAGCACGTGCTCGGGAAGCCCTAACAGCCGGCAGTCAGCAGCAGCATTCCTCGATTGTATTCACACCAATATACAATTAGTATTGCATTAGGAACTAACTCGAAGTCACATTAGAGTATGAATATCTCTCGTACACATCCGATTTGTTTTGGATAAGGATCACGCCGGCTGCAGTTGAATATGTCTCCAGGGCTGAATTGAAACGATCCTCGACCGTCGCGCTTTTGTTCCTCAAGCTCTCCAATACGAAGTAACAAAGGCCTAGTTTTCCTCAACGTCTCGCGCGACGATGAAATACAGTCCCACCAAACTCCTGCGCTAACGAAAGGGTCGATTGCAGTCATTCTCTCGAGTGCGGTACACATTTCGGCGATATCGGCGGCAGGGAGACTACAACAACACATGTTAGTGTATCGAGCAAATTATTATCAAGGTATCGATGGGAATTAACGCGCCGTGACTCTTGGGCAAAGTTGGCGTTTCGCCAGCCTCCTGTCACGACGTAGAGCATCCACGCACTAGAGATCGAGTTAGAATGGGTTCAACGAGAGCGCGTTGTAGAATGACGGGACTGTAACACGTACGCTCTGGCTGCAGCGATATGCGCAGGACTAGCTGCCATTTTGCTGGCAGATCGACCTGTGTTTTTAATCAGCATGAGAACGCGTCAAGGGAGGTGGGAAATATTTAAAAACGTACAGATCCTGCGATGTTGCACGCGCAGGTGGCGACGAAGCTGTGCTCAAGTCAGAAAAGTATTCAGTAAATATATTCAGTAAATACATGGGTTCAAACATACTGATAGGTTGGATCTGAATGTCGCGCCGCACATTGTTCCATATCGTCAACGACCGCTTGACAGCTAGTTAAGAAATTTCAGTAAATCTTCGACAAAGACAACAAGACAGACGAGGGGGCCACAAACATTCTACCATTCAGGCACGAAATCACAATCGAATCGGGCGCTTCATCGTTCGCCTCATTAGAGACTGGAGGACCTGGCCAGGATTGTGAATATCACGCTCGATTATCGATCAACGCCACAAAGAACATACGCCAGTGCTCTTCCCAGCGACGATTGGGGCACGTAGTCTCCCAAAGCTGTTTATCGGCATCCATCGATGGAGGATACCAACGCAGTCCGTTGGGGTTCACCCATGGACCTGTCGAAAATCGTGTCAATAATCAGTAGCTTCTTCTGTAGACACGTCCTAGAGGAAGGGACTTACCATGAAAATGACCGTAAACAGGATGAGGATTCTTATTCTGCTCTTCATTCGCGAGAACAGCGCGAAACGCGTCTACAGAGAATGTAGTCGACGACATGGCGTTGTGATGGTGATCATCAAGTTGTCACCACTATTTGTGAACGGATGTTGGGATGTTGTATGTATAGAAAAATAAACGCGGGATGAGAAGGGAAGAGGGAAAATCAAAACGCGAGGAAAATCGCGAGTTAGTACTTGTGACCCTATGCGAGCTTTTGACCCTACGGGAGCTTTTAGGTCCACGTTGAGCTCTTAAAGAATACGATGAACTTTTTTACGCACGCCGACCACTTTTGCTCACGCCGAGCTCTTGAGCTGCGGGCCTGTATGCCTAAGTAGGGGATTTAGAGTGCCTGTGTTAGCGGTCGGACATATGTTCAGCATATGCAATGTATGAATCGATTTCAGTATGAAGTATGTCAATTAACGGTTAAACAGATCGAAGTACATGAAAACTATTAGACGGATATTAAGATCCCCGAGAAATGAAAAGAAAACAAAAACGATATGAACAGACAACAACTACGCTCTCCCTTTTCCTTTGCCACTTCCCGAACCTCCATACGGAGTAGACACCAGTTCCGGAAACTCTTCTTGCTGATAAGATGTCTCCCGACTCTGTTCCTCGGCGAGACTCAATTGGATAGCAAACTCCAAATCATCCATCTCCTGTTGATTGCTGCTTTCGGCTGCAGCAGCCTCTTCCGGCGGAGAGCTAGAGGGTTGGCGACGTTTATACTTTGATTTTGCCCCCTTGGCGTATTTGATTGGGATTGAAGAAGTGCTGAACGACGCTGAAGATGGTGTCTCCTGCCACTGATCAGGGGAATGCGGAGCCTCGTCGAGTAGACTCAAGCGGATTGCTTCTGCGATGTCGGGAGCGAGTTCTTCCTCAACTGTCTCAAGGGTCGGTGAAGATGATGACGAGAATTCGCGTGGTGGATAGGAGCTATCAAAGGCGGCTATGGTATCGCTAGATACACTACTAGCCCTAGTACTAGTTCCACTTCGTTTCTCCTTGAATGCATCGTTGTTCAAACTCTCTTCGCTCAACAGCTGAGCGTAAGCAATGAGTTCCTCTTCAGTTGCGTCAGGTCCAAGCAAGTCGGTTCCAAATCGATAGCTCAAGTGTTCTCTCTGCTTCTCATCCTCCACAATCTGTCGTTTCATCTCATGATGCTCATCTTCGATGAAGTCTTTCAAAGCACCGCGACCAGTGCTAGTGAAGCGTTGTCCTTCCGAGGATGAGTTGCTGCCTCGGTGAGATCCTCGTCGACGACGCTTGTTGGACTTGTACTCATCGGCGGCGGATGAACTGTATGACCAGAAACGAACATGCGTTCCAAGAGAAACGATACCTCGTAACACAGTTGGATCAGGGTCAAGGCAGATTGCGCCAGCAGCAAAGTAATTATTTCCAACACCTAAGATAGATGCTTCGGCCTGAATGAGACGACGGCGGGCACGAGATGAGAACCTAGAATGTAGAGTACGAATAGGTCGAGTCGTCGAAGCCAGTGGATCCCACGCTTGAACCAACCCGTCGTTGCCGCCATGTACCAGATAAAGAGATGTCAACGCCAGACATGCGACTTGAGGAGACTCTGTCTGAATGATCCGGACCGGAGAAACGGTATTGATCAATCCAGTAGTGCGGCTGGGCGGGACACGCATATTCCAGATATACACAGAGCCTGAATCAGTTCCTACAGCTAGAAAACGAGCCCGTTGTCCAGGAACACCTGCATCCGATCCTGAAGCCTGCATATGTGGTAATGGTGAAGAAGCAGGTGACGACATATTGGAAGCACTTGACATTCCGAGCAGAGGATCTTCGGCGACTGTGAGTTGTGCCAATGTCGACATGTCGATTGCCACGGAAGTCAATCGAGCAAACTTGGAACTATTGAAAATGAAGTCAGTCGCCCTCCATTCAGTATTGGCAATTGTCGAGAAGCTATGACCAGCATGGCTTGAAGCTCGAGACCGTGGCTGACTAGTGGGCTGGGATGACTGCGGCGTGCTTGGTCCACCAAATAGGGATGTCACTGGCTTAAAATTCGACACCTTTGGAGAATGTTCAGAGCTGGATGCCACTCCTGATATTTTCTGACGAACATGACGGCGAATTGAGGCAGGTTGATCTTGATCAAATCCACAATTGATGATGAAAACTTGTTCGCCGGCTCCGTTCAGATCGTCACCAGCAAAATCGACTTTGAGCTGTCTTCGCATGTCCCAACCCTCGCACACTTTACGGAAATGCTTAGGCTTGAATGCCAAGTACTTCTCAATCTCTTTTGTCTCTGCGGCAATTTGGTTCTCGCTCAGACCCATAGAATCAGTAGAGGACCGAGGGCTGTAGCTACCATCGACCGCGTCTCGATTGAACGGATCAGGACGAGCAACGCGACGAGTAGACTCAATTAATTCCCAGCGAACACTGCGTCCAGCCTTCCATGCCTTCCTTTCCAGTACTTCAGGCAACGCCGCTTGGTTAGACTCAGGAAGAGTTGGAAGTTCTGTTAGGTAATAAATTTCGCCTAAAGCGTTCAAAACTGTAGCCCAGATCCGGCGAGTAGAGTATCGTTTTGCCGAAAAGTTTTCATCCACCGAAATGGAGATGATCGGAACACCGGGACTGAGTACCCATCTCGCTGTAATCTGCCCAGGCTCAAACCGACGTTCATGCAAATGACTACTTCCAAGAGAGTATGCAGTCAACACACCCGAGGTAGAACCACACAAGATACCAAACATATTGTTTGTCATCTTCAAGACGTTTGGAGACTTGGCGATCCATACCGAACTAATACCAGTCGCGAAATTCTGAATATCAGGGATACCCAGCGCAGGCTCGGAATGTAATTCGGAACCACCGAGAAAACGACCACGTTTCTCATCAGATGACACATAGTAGCTGCGACCTCTAGGACATCCTTCACCGTAAATCATACCATATGGTTGACTCACGTCCATGGAGTTTGGCACGCCAACCATATCACCCGATCCTAAACCATATTCTGCTTCGCCGGAATACAAGTCCGCGAAATGCTGGAAAAGGGGATGGCCATATAGACCCCAGGGACCTGACTTGCCCGCCGAAGGATCACTCATCGAAGCTACACCCTCCTCCGCCGCTCCATGGATGAACAGAGGAGATTTCTTGGCATTGGTTGGTGTGAACAAAGCATCAATATGAGTGATGGGGTATAGAAGTTGAGATGTATACGTCGCAAGAGCTGATCCAGCTTGAACCCCCCCGGAACGAGAATTGTGCTTGCCAGATGATGGGAGTACTGCTGGTTTCCCTCGGCCAAGGGAACGCAGTAGTCGTGTTCGGAGAATATACTCACTGCGCCAGGACGCCAAAGCAGTCAACCTAGTGAAGGCGCGCCTAGACGAGTCCAACCCTTCGGATGTCACATCCTCTTCAATACTGTAGGGGCCTGGAAAATAGCGACCGAACGCAGTTCTCCAGGCATGAGGGGTAGTGACTAGCGTATGGAAACGACGGGATACGAGTGCAATGGCTGTAAGGGCAGCTGGCGTAAGGTGCGAGAGGATGTGAGTAAGAACCTCTGTTTTACGGGTTAGCAAGAGCATCTGTTCTCAAAATCATTGCGCTAGCGTACCATTTGGAAGATCCGCAAAAGTTTGGCGGGGTTTAGGTCGCAAGACGTAAACCTTCTTCGACCGATGCGATGCCGGCGAAGACCGGAAAACGTCATCTATTGGACCTCCACTTTCAACACCACCAGGAATTGACGATGGCGAAGATGCAATTGCGACATCGTTGTCAACCCCATTCAATCGTCGTAATGGGTATTCGCTGGCGTGCGCCCCTGCGGGAGGGGAAGATGGCGGGTCATTCGACGCGACGTGGTCTCCGACATCATCGCGAGGGAGAATGTCGAAGACCGGTTCATCACAACGATGGTCATTGCCATGCTGGGAAGAGGTTGTAGGTTGAAAGGTGTTGGCGTCTGGGGAAGAATTTTGCGAGACGATAGTAGGCTCTGAGGGCATAAACGTTTCGAGATAAGGTTCGAGCAAATGGAGCGCGACTGACCAGAATCTGCTGAGTCAGTCGGTGATTGAGATGATGAGCGGTGCGCGTGGGAGTGGACGTTCGTTGAAGCTATTTCAGCGAGAAACTGAGCCGAGAGGTTGGAGGATGGATGATGAAGAGATGAAAAGGAAAGAAAAGATGAAGTTCAGTGAGTCAAGCCAGTCGTTGGCCACGCGGAGCTGACTAACGGCGGGTGTTATCGGACTTGAAATTCAGGCCCTCTACAACCCCTTCAACTTGTCAATGATGGATCATGTATTAGCTTAGGAATATATGGAGCTGGAAGCAGCAAACTATTCAGATATTTTTTGCGGCAATGTGAATGTGCAACCTTACGACGCTCCTGAACGACGTAAAATCATGTAAGAAGCTTAATGCCTCAGGCATCAATTGATAAGCCGATAAGCCGATAAGCATCCTTTTGATGCATCACGCGTCTTTCGCGCAGTCGTGGCCATAGTCAAAGTTGATTTGACAGAGAATACCACCAGGCTACATGACATTTTTTCAAGCTCTCATCTGTCTGCATTTCCAATATGATTCGTCACATGTAATCAGTGGCGTTGACATTTTTCATTGCAGTTAGCTCTCCAGGCAGCACCCGCCCGTTCATTAAATAAGAGAGCGGCTCTCCTATCTTCATCAACTTTTTCATAAATATATCCATCAAAATGCCAACCCTAGGAGGTAAGTTATCGCACCTGTTTTTCATACAATCAGAAGTACTAAATGAAAACAGACGCCGACACAATCCGCATCCTCGTCTCAACAGACAACCATGTCGGCTACAACGAGCGCGACCCAATCCGCGGCGACGACAGCTGGAAGAGCTTCCACGAAATCATGTGTCTCGCCAAAGAGCGCGACGTCGACATGGTTCTGTTAGCTGGCGATTTGTTTCACGAAAACAAACCATCCCGCAAATCCATGTATCAAGTCATGCGGTCCTTGCGCGCAAATTGTCTGGGCGACAAGCCCTGCGAATTGGAGTTGTTGAGTGACGCTAGTGAGAATTTCCAGGGTGCGTTTAATCATGTCAACTACGAGGATTTGGACATTAACGTTGCGATTCCGGTGTTTTCGATTCATGGGAATCATGATGATCCATCTGGGGAAGGGCATTTGGCGGCGTTGGACATTTTGCAGGTTTCGGGGTTGCTGAATTATTATGGGCGTACGCCAGAGTCGGATAATATTCAGGTCAAGCCTGTGCTATTACAAAAGGGCCGCACGAAGCTTGCGCTGTACGGTCTGAGTAATGTGCGCGACGAGCGACTGTTTCGAACGTTTCGAGATGGTAAAGTCAAATTCTTTCAGCCTTCAGTGCAGAAAGAGGATTGGTTCAATTTGATTTGCGTTCATCAGAATCATCACGCTCATACGGAGACGGGATATCTACCAGAGAACTTTCTGCCAGAGTTCCTTGACTTGGTTATTTGGGGCCACGAACACGAGTGTCTTATTGATCCAAAGCTAAATCCAGAGACCAATTTTCATGTGATGCAACCCGGATCGTCGGTAGCTACGTCTTTGGTTCCAGGTGAAGCCGTCACTAAGCAAGTGTCGATTCTATCCATTACCGGGCGGGAGTTCAAGAACGAGCCGATCCCGTTGAAAACAGTGCGCCCCTTCGTTATGAAAGAGATTGTCCTTTCTGAAGACAAAACAGCCAAGAAATTGGCACGAAAGGAGAATAACCGTACCGAAATTACACGTCTGCTTATGACCTATGTTGAGGACCTCATTGAGCAAGCCAAACAAGAATGGTTAGAGACGCATGAAGATGACATTGGAGATGATGAAGAACCAGAAATTCCCCTTCCTCTTATCCGTCTCCGTGTGGAAACTTCTACCCCAGAAGGTGGCAGTTTTGACTGCGAAAATCCACAACGCTTCTCCAATCGATTTGTCGGCAAAGTAGCCAATGTCAACGACGTCGTACAATTCCATCGAAAGAAAAAGGCCGCTACGAGTCGCAAGAAGGATGATCTAGATGCGGAGGCAGCCATGTCGCATCTATCGACCCTCGATACAGTCAAAGTGGAACAACTAGTGCGCGAGCTACTCACTGCGCAATCGCTGACTATTCTGCCTCAGAACCTTTTCGGTGACGCTGTCACTCAGTTTGTTGACAAGGATGACAAGCATGCCATGGAAATGTTTGTCAATGAGTCACTCGATAGTCAAATTAAGTATCTTTTGACGCTTGAGCGCGATGCAGACCTCGAAGATGAGGATGACGCACACCAATCACTACGAAACGCAATGGAAAAGTATCGCGGGCAAATGGAAGACATGTTCGCCAAAGGTGCAGTGAAACGGACCCGAGGACAAAAGAAGTTCAAGCCCAAACCAGACGGCTGGGACTCGGAGTTTGACGGTGCTTGGGAGGATCAACCTGGAGCGTTGATTCATTCTGATAATGAAGGCGGGGATCCGATTGAAGAAGATGTTGCTGAAGATGGCACTGAAAGAGCTGCACCGTCTACTCGCGGTAGAGGAAGAGGTCGCGGTGGACGCGGCGCGGCGACTACTACGAGGAAGACTGCAACTACTACTAAAACTGGCACGACATCACGCGGAGGCAGAGGCAAGAAAACCGTTGTGTCTGATGACGATGAAGACGAAGACGTGATTATGGTTGAAGACTCCATGGAGGAACCTGAAGCAATTGTCTCAGACGAGGATGACTCGCAGGCACTCTTTGTCCAACAATCGCGCGGCAAAAAGACTACAACTACTGCACGAAAACCGGCTGCAAGTACTACCAGCACAGCATCCAAAGGACGCGCGAAAAAGGCACCCTCTCCAGCGCCGTCATCAGTAACAGCAGGCGCATCATCTACACGACGCGGCGGTCGCGGAGGAGCAAAGTCGACACAGCAAACGACGCTAAATTTCGCATCGCAGGCCACTTCAACAGGCACCAGACGGAATGCCGCTCGCACAGCAAGGGCCGGGTTTACGGAGATGAGTGATGGCGAAGATGACGATGACGATGATGCGTTTGAGCCCGCGACGATTACTCGTAAGCGTCGGTAGATGTACATGTATCCTTGATAGAATGAAATTCAAAGTATGTTGAAGACGTCATAGTCGAGTCCTTGCTTATCGCCATCCCTGCATATCGATAAGATAGCCCACTGGATTCTTCAGATATTCTGTTTCATCAACAGTAAATCGTCGTGCATTTACTACCTACTGTGTATGTAGTATCAGCTGGGATTGAAATCATCGAGTATGCTGTCTGACATGTCCAGTTCTGACGATCTGATTGGTTGAACAAGAAGAAACGAAGATTCTTCACGTGATGATTCGTCGATGGATTGTTTCACATAGAACAGGCTATTCCTCTACCCAGTAGCCAATCACAACCGAGAGCCGCCAAGATTCGATCGACAGGGGTTTTTATCGTCAAGATCCATACCACGTACTATTGTAGGTGAGTAAATAAAAATATTTTCGGACTTAGTATTCAAAGACTGTAGACTTGAAAGTGCTGCTGAGACATTCACCCCCTTAACGGAGTACGTACAGCGCCAAGAACATAAGAAACGAGGCTTGAAGAATAAGGAGAAAAAAGCCATGTTGCACTTGGCGTCATTAAGAATGCAAGCACTCTTTCCCCACTGATCAATCGTCGTACGAGCGTCCAAGACTCCAAGAACTCGACCAAGCGAATGGGTTGCTTAGTGGATCAGTGCTCACTCAGCACCGCCCAATTGCCAATGTGCCAATGCTGGACGGAGTAACTGACTAAAGAGTGCTAAGAAAGTAAGATCTAGCGGTCCCTCTTTCCGCCGCAACCCCGTCGCATACTAATTGGCCGTGTTCCTTCCTGCTTCATCTTCTTTCTTCACTTGTCTCAGACTTTCAGCATCGCTCTTTCTGTATCACTACTCTATTATTCATCTTCTAGTCATTCGTTTGTCGCTCAGCGACTCCGTCTTTTCTTGCGCTCACAGCGCTGCCATTCTCTACGTCCCCTAAACTCATTTTCTGTCGCTTTTGATACGCCGTATTTCATCACATATCAACACAATGATTCCAGTGCGTCCTACTATTTATCGCCCCTCTCCTTGAATTTTCAACTACTAATGCCGAAATCCTCAGTCTTACGCAAAACTCTTCGCCGCTGTCTGCGGTTTGGCTTCCACCGCTGCCGCCGTCAACCCTGTCGTTGTTGAAGGAAAGGACTTTGTCGACACCGTCACTGGCGACCGATTCCAGATTGTTGGTGTCGACTACCAGCCTGGTGGTTCTTCTGCCTTCAAGGGGACCGCCGACCCTTTGAGCGACAAGGCGGCCTGCTTGCGCGATGCTGCTATCTTGCAATACCTTGGTGTATGATAACATGATAATATCCTCATGTTGTTTATACGTCCACTGACTCCGATCAGGTCAACAGTATCCGTGTGTACAACTTGGCTCCCTCGGCTAACCACGATGACTGCGCTTCCATCTTCAACGCTGCCGGTATCTACATGATTCTCGATGTCAACTCGCCTCTCGAGAACGGCTCCCTCAACCGTGGTGCTCCTTGGGAGTCCTACAACCCCATCTACATGGCCCAGGTCTTTGGTGTCATTGAGGCATTCAAGAACTACCCCAACACTGCTGGTTTCTTCTCTGGTAACGAGGTCATCAACGAGGACAGTGTTGAGTTGGTTCCCAACTACATCCGAGTATGTTGTCTTCTCTAACAGCAAATGATCATTGGCTGACTCTTCAAAAGGCCGTCCAACGTGACATGCACGACTACATCAGCAAGAACTCCCAGCGTGATATTCCTGTCGGTTACTCTGCTGCCGATGTCCGCCCGCTCTTGGTTGACTCTGCTTACTACTTGACCTGCAACCTTACCAACTCGACCGCCTCTCGTTCCGACTTCTTCGGTCTCAACTCGTACTCGTGGTGCGGTGATGCAACCTACCACTCCAGCGGTTACGATGTGCTTACCGAGGACTTCACCAACATCACTGTGCCTGTTTTCTTCTCTGAAACCGGTTGCAACAACGTCAAGCCTCGTGTTTTCAGCGAGATCCAAGCGATCTACGGTCCCGACATGTCTCAGGCTCTTTCTGGAGCTTTGGTGTACGAATACAGCCAAGAAGCCAACGACTACGGTTTGGTCAGCATCAACAGCAACGGAACCGTCAGCCTGCTCATCGACTTTGAGAACTTGAGGTCCCAGTACAGCAAGCTTGATTTCGGCTCTATCACTGCCCATAACTCCAGCCAGACCGCCATCACGGCTCCCGTCTGCGACCCTAAGCAGATTACTTCCAACATCACCAAGAGCTTTCACGTTCCCGACCGTGTTGACGGAATTGATGACATGATCAAGAATGGTGTTACCACCAACGTCTCTGTCGGTGCATTGGTTTCCGTCACCTCCACCAAGATCAACGAGACTGTGTACGACAACAACGGCAATATTGTTACTGGCTTGATGCTGAACGTCCTCTCCAACGGCACCGTCAACACCCCCAGCAACTCTACCACTGTTTCATCCTCTTCTGGCTCTGGCACTAGTACCGGCACCAGCACCAGCAGCTCTGCTTCGTCTACCTCGTCTAAGGGTGCTGCCGTGTCGGTCCATGCTAGCGCTCTCACCGGTCTTGGTGCTATGACCGTCATGGCATTTTTGGCCTTGTAAATTTGTTTCTTCGATTCGTTTCTCATTCTTTGTGTTTATAACAACCATAGAACCTGGCGACAGTCTATATCTCAGTCAGTGATTCTTGTATCTTATTCCGATGCGTATATCCTTGTTTGTAGTTTAAAAGAGCTTAATTACGCTCACACCTTTTGCAACAATTGATGCATTAAGTTTATACCCCTTTTATCAGGAATGTAAAGTATTAATCGTCATCATCATTCATCCCGAAATGGTATCTAGTTCATCAATCATCCAAGCACGCTAGCCTCTCAAGGAGAAACAACCTTCTTCTCCGTACTCATATTTACATCCTCCTTACTCAACTTCTTCCACCACGCTGTCAACGCATCGATCGCTTCTTTCTCAATCCGCCTAACCAAAACCGGATCCTCGCGTCTGTCCTTCCCAAACTCTCTAAGCGCCTCTTTCACCGCTTCATGCTCCTCCGGCTCCCCCTTAACAGGCACAATCTCCCTACCCATTTCGACAGCTTCCTGAAATTCGTTGAATCGCTTTAGTAGGCTCTGCATATCTTGGAATAGCTGATCAGGCGGCATCCTCTTAAGCTCAACCCAATCCAGCCCCTTTAGTCTAAATTTTGGCCCGTACTCGACCGTCGCCCTGATAATTCCCTGCGTTCTGTACGCATTATCATCCACAAAACACGTCCTACTATTTGCTTTGGCTTCCCCTTGCAATAATCTCGTAATCCTCGTGGCCACAATCTCGGCGAGGGACGCATAAACGAGCAATGCCAGAAACGCGAGTTGCATGTACCCGATCATATTCACCATGCACGCCACTGAGCAAATAGCTGACATTGTGCCGGTTGAAGTCCAGAACCAGTGCAGAGAATTGTTTTTGAGGCTGCGGTTGAATTCCCAGGTACTGCGCGCCCAGGTTTCCATTGTATCCTGTCGACCCTTGAAAACAACCGTGCCGCCGGCAGGACGTTGATAAATTGCGTATCTGATTGTCGGGTCGCGTTTGATATTTATTTTCTGTGGTGTGACGAGTGAGGTCGTCGAGACCGCCAGACCGGCAAGCCAGTGCGTACCATAAAAAAAGAATAATGTCAAGGCCCAAATATCTGCACTCAGAGTCCCCAGCACAATGCCTGCGACGATGATGAGTCCGTTGATTAGGGAGATCATGTTCAGCGCAGAACAGCCTAGCCACCTCGTCAATTTGGACGGTCCTTTATCTCTCTCTGCTTTCCCGTTTATACTGCTGCTGCTGCCGATAGTGGTCGTGGTGGGTAAGGAGGTATCATCATCGTCATCATCCATACAAACAATCATAAAATCATTCGCCGGTTTACTAGATGCCTTGAACGCAATCACATCCCCGAGCCACATATTACTAAAATCCAACGGTAGTTCCTTGAACACCATATTCGACACTACGCTCAACAATTGCGTGTCCTGCGTACAGAGCGTGATGGCTGGGTGGATCGATTGGAATGTAGCCGTTAAATGTTCAACGAGCACTTTAACGGGGATTAGGCTTGCGCCCATCATCATGGTGTGCGGCCATATGAAGAATTTCCGGTCATATTGCGTATACAGCCTGGCAGCACTCAGACTGGCGCGAGGGTTGTGGAGGACGGCGGCGACACCTAAGGGGTCGAAGGTGACGTCCGTAGAGGTGGTGAGGGTTGCTTCTGGTTTGGAGTTTTGGGCGAGAGGTAAGTCGCCGGCGGCTCGGGCTGAGGCTGTGTTGAGGCCGAGGGTGTAGAGGAGGCCCAGTGTTGTGTGCCATGAAGACATTTTCTTGTCTGTCGAGTGGGTTATACTATATACTCAGAACCGATATGATGTATGTACATACATACATATATACAGTGTTGTTGGGGGTTTAGGGACGGTTTGTTTACCCCGGTGCGGCTGAGGTGTTCAAAATTGATGCCCATTTTCCTTCCTAGCGCACGGTCCAGAGCGTTAGTTCGCCTCATTGTTGGGTGCTTATTTCGACGTTGCTTTTTCTTGAATGTTTGATGGCTGCAAGAAGTATCTGTATAGTTCTAGAAGGCATTGATCTGTCTGATATACTAGCTGTATATTGTTATCGATAAACATCTAAGTGGCATCTAGATTGTTAGACGAACCATGGTTACGGCATAGATTCTCTGGTTCGCGAGGCAACTTTGCCGAGCTTGTGTGGATTCTGAAAGCATATTGCACAGCGGTTACAGGCGGAGATATTAATCGTTGGGTCTGTACGGAGTGTTACCTGCCGAATTTATATACACGATAGTACATGTAATTACAGAAAGGGTCTCACGGTCCTTATTATATATGTATCGATTCTACGTATTTGCACTCGCTGGTACCTACACACGGAGATCGCTCCGATGTCTCTTGTTTATTGCCGCCCGCGTCCCCTCTGACAGAACGTAAAAACTACTGCAAAATTCACAGGTCAAACTACAAGTATGTTCCGAGTGTTTCCGTACTGTGTAACTGATATGAGACGTCAATTCCACCGGAAGCTTTCAAGCAAGGCAAGTTTGCGGGGTAGAAGAATGCTGCCTTCACCATCTGATTGGTATGTCCACTGGTACTACTATCTTATGTATTTAGGTGCTGACGCGCTTAGATATCGAATTACTCCTTTGGAAATGGGGAGAAGCCTGAAACCGAGGATTCAAATACGTGCGTACGTCGTGTAGTATTGAATACTTGGAGTACGGAGAGATTGTCTATCCGCCGCCCTGGATATTAAAATATCAAGAAGACAATCTATTATTCAGCCAGAGAACAAAGGCGGTTTCAATCATATTGTGGCGAGATCTCGGCCTGCATGCATGCATGCGGGGAAGTGTCATTGTTGGATTAGTAATCTGATGACAACGAATAGATGTATCCGAATCAAATTTGTCGGTACTCGCTAGTTTATCTGCTACACAAAGAAGGTTCTTGCACAAAGAAAAGCGCGGCGACCAGTACGGATTGGGTGGTAATATGCGCGTTTGCAGCAGTTGTACCCCGCATGTCTATGAGGTTGATCGACGGTACATAGTACATACACAGAAGAACTTCTACCTAAGATATTACATGATGGGCTCGCGCATGTTTCTCCAGTGGTTTGTAAGAATAGGGAACAAGCATATTGATACAGTGTATGTATGGTAAGTACGCAAATACCGGGTTCGATACCTACCTACATCACCGTGCGGGGGTTTTTCATTAGCAACCCCGCCCAAGGTCCGCCCTGATCTAGAGTCTTTCCTATTCGGGCTATGCTTTCGCTGTATCATTGGATCATACCGCGCATTTCATTCATTACCGTACCACATGCAATTTCTTGGCTTTGACGTACCGTAACGGAGTCTAGTCCGGATGTGTATGAACGAGGTATCTGGATGGGCTCCTTCCTTCGGGGCAATTCTATTCTGTCTGATATAAAGTTCGTTCCCCCCTCCCCCATCTTTTGTTGCGTCTGATCAGGATCCTCTTCTTGCACAGTTCTTCGCAGACCTCACCGTCCACAACCATCATGTCTCTCACACAAGAAATCAGTCTCCCTAACGGGATCAAATATGAGCAGCCTCTTGGCTTGTATGTTCTCTTTCCTCTTTTTTATGGAGGCTTGCTAACCGTCTATTGTAAGGTTCATCAATGGCGAGTTCGTCAAAGGTGTCGACGGCAAGACCTTCGAGACCATTAACCCTCACGACGAAAAAGTCATTACCAGTGTCCACGAAGCTACCGAAAAAGATGTCGATATCGCTGTCAAGGCCGCTCGCGAGGCCCTCAACGGTCCCTGGAAGCACATCACCCCCACCGAGCGAGGTCGCCTGTTGACCAAGCTCGCCGATCTCTTTGAAGAACACATTGACGTCCTCGCCGGTATCGAGTCCTTGGATAACGGCAAAGCTACACAATTCGCCAAGGGTGATGTCCAAGCTGGCTCGTACTGTCTTCGCTATTACGGTGGTTGGTCCGATAAGATTATGGGTCAGACCATCGACACAGATTCTACCAGCTTGAACTACACTCTTCACGAGCCTATTGGTGTTTGCGGTCAAATCATCCCCTGGAATTTCCCCATGTTGATGTGGTCATGGAAGATTGGTCCCGCTGTTGCGACTGGTAACACTGTCGTGCTCAAGACTGCTGAACAGACCCCTCTTTCTGCGTTGTACGCTGCCACTCTTGTCCAAAAGGCTGGTTTCCCACCTGGTGTTATCAACATCATCTCTGGTTTCGGTCGTGTTGCCGGTGCCGCTATCTCCTCGCACATGGATATTGATAAGGTTGCTTTCACCGGTTCCACCTTGGTCGGTCGTCAGATTTTGCAGGCTGCGGCCAAGAGTAACTTGAAGAAGGTCACTCTTGAGCTTGGAGGAAAGTCGCCCAATATTGTTTTCCCAGACGCCAACCTCGAGAACGCTATCTCCTGGATCAACTTTGGTATCTACTTCAACCACGGCCAGTGCTGCTGTGCTGGATCCCGTGTCCTCGTCCACGAGGCCATCTACGACAAGTTCTTGGAAGCATTCAAGGCCCGTGCTGAAAAGAACAAGGTCGGCAACCCGTTCGAGGAAGGCACCTACCAGGGTCCTCAAGTCTCTCAGCTCCAATTCGACCGTATCATGGGATACATTGACGAGGGTAAGAAGGCCGGTGCCAAGGTAGTTATCGGAGGTGAACGACTCGGTGACAAGGGCTACTACATTAAGCCCACCATCTTCGCCGACGTCAACAACGAGATGAAGATTGTCCAAGAGGAAATCTTCGGACCTGTCTGCACAGTCCAGAAATTCAAGGACGAGGAAGAAGTTCTCAAGCTCGCCAACGACACCACCTACGGTTTGGCAGCTGGTATTCACACCAACGACCTCAACACTGCGATCCGCGTCTCCAACGCCCTCAAGGCTGGCACAGTCTGGGTTAACCAGTACAATATGACCCACCACCAGACTCCCTTTGGTGGATACAAGGAGTCGGGTATCGGCCGAGAGTTGGGATCTTATGCGCTTGAGAACTATACTCAGATCAAGTCGGTGCGCATTCACCTCGGTGACGCTCTGTTTGGTTGAACGTAAAATAGTCAATAGTATTTTTTAGTCATGTAACGAATAGTCTCTACGTGTTTCGGTAGTTATGATATGATGAATTGTACTATCCATTCCTATCCATCGGACTCTGTAGATAGGCATGGTATACCATGCCAGCAATGAAAAATAACATAATAGCATTAATATCTGTATACATACATACATACATACGCCCTTCATCGCTATTATGGCATAAAGAAACACCGAACCATAACCACCATAATATTATCGTCGGATACCAGATGGTCATTCCTATCCCTCCTTCCTTCGTGCTCGGTAGAGCATTACCCCGAAACAGCCATGATGTCGATGCCCCACTATCAATGCCAACGGTACAGCGTGAATGTATGTACGTAAGTTTTGTATATACGTACAATAACTATACAGTAGTATGTATGTATCGAATATAGCTGTAACAAACCATTTTGTCTTGGTTTTGGTAACTTAATCTTGTCGCTCCGGTAGCATCAGGGCTTTACATGCCAGGCTAGTTATGTTGATATTGATTGAGATCAATCTAGATCTCGAGAGGAGAACGAGACTACATGTTCTACTACCATCACAAGTTCACAAGTTCCCGTCGATGACGGGCAGTTCGTAGACACCCTCGCGTTGAGGATCAGGAACTGGAGCCCATGTTTCAATTTCATCGTGGTCACGCAGCCACCAGAGCAGCCTAAAATCAATCCTACCCCATCCTGGCCAATGGTCATTTCTAAGAGGACCTTTCATAAATTGTAATGATCTTGATATAGTGTTTGCCATATATCATTTTCATCCCTTCCGCAGGCTCTGGAGCATTTAGGATAGATTAAAAAACCTCATCATCAATCAAAAGACAATACCAAGCATTAACCTCGCCTGCAAGAGCATCATTGCCTAGTAATTTTAGACTGCCTAAATCCGCTTTCCCAAGTACTTGAACAAATTGATCCAGATCGCGCTGGATGAATCATAACCTCAAAACTGGCTCTTCAATGGCACTAGTTATTGGTGAAGTCAATTGAGTGTGCGATCACAAACCCTCTGAACCTGGTGATAAACTTTTGATACATAGTTACAATGGGTACCTGGCTAGGTATAAACAGAACTCGTAGGGGCTGATATCCCTTCATGCTGATACGAATGAATTGGTTCCCTCTTAACATTACCGTTCCAGCTTCGATGCAGACCTGTCGATTGGTGCAAAGGATGGCAACGTGACGCTTGCAGTCCATTATAGCCACCTCATTTGGCTTCTCTTCATCCCATGTTGATTTGTATGCTGGCCATGTGCACAAAATTTCGTAATAGATCTGGTCTCGAATCTTGGTGGGAAGCTCTAGAAGACGGAAAGGCTTTTCCATTCTGGCCAAGTATTTTCAGGCCAGGTTATGAACTATGATAGTACTCACTTTGTATCAGGTGCCTGGAGATTGGACACGATGAAGTGTTTTATCTACTCTGATAGGTGTAAGTGGGGGAGACGCACAGTCCATCCTACTCAAGGGGGGGTGAGCACTAGAATGGAAGAGGAAAGCTCCTGCGTGTCATGAAAAATAAAGTTCGCAGGTATGTATACGAATGTAACTTTAGGGCATTTGCCCAAATAGGATTATGACAAGTCTATCGTTCTCTATATGTAGTCGGTAGTTCTTCGCAAGACATCTTTGTACCAGTCCAGCATCTTCTGGACGATATCTCCATCTTCTCCTTCAGCTATGTGCCGAGAGGAGGAGTGCAACTCCGTTGTCGAGTGTCTTCTTCGCCCAATATGCCTTAAAGCTTCAACATCAATCCCTGCAAAAGTTGTATCGGGATTGCAACGTCCGGCATCATGTTCATCGTGTTCTGACGATTGCTGCTGACCACAAAGCATACGAATTAAGCACGAAAAACTAACCCGCAACTCAATCGCACATACGCATATCAGCCGTATCCAGAACGAATTAAAAGACCTCAAACTCGGTATAAAGACTGTCGCATTACACAGCTCATAAACCTTCGCAGCCGGAAAGCCGTAGTAGTCCCTACTAACCTTCTGACTCCTTGTCAGTCTCCTTCTAGCATCAATCTCAACCCCCAACAAAAACACCGCCGTCCCATAACCCGCTGCTTCAACTTCCTGCGCAACACGCGCAAACTCTCGTATCGCCTCTAGAACATCCACATCATCGTGCACGTTACTGACGCAAATCTCGAGTACGCACCATGGTCTGCGGAGGACAACTAGTAGCGTCTCGGTTTTGCTGTGCTGGCCAATTATGCAGTGTTTGTCGTGGAGGGAGGCGTTGAGGAGGAAGTGTGGTTTTTGGCTGTGGATGGATTGGCTCTGGTAGTTTGATGAAAGAGAGTGGGCGGTGGTGTTTAGGGAGTGGATTTCTAGGGTTTTGTGCTCTGGTGGTGAGTGAGGTATGTTGGTCCAGGAGGTATATATCGGTAGAGATGCGGATATTTTCTCTGCGAGGGCGTGTAGTCTTTCTATCGTATTGGAAACATCTCCAGTCGCAGGTGTAGGTGAATGTAGAATATCCGTCCAACGAGGTGGTAGTGCAGCTGTTGAGTAGATTGCGAATACCTCATGATTCAGGCCTACTCCTCCACCCTTGTCGGTTTTCGCACATGTTGAGAGTAGATTTGTCGTATTGGTTTTGCTGATATATTTGCTGTCTTCGCTTAAAGGGTGATGTATGTGTTGTTCATGCGGGGAACTTGAACTTCGATAAGAAGATGTTTTTGGCTTCAGTGCCTCATCTTGATTCATTTCCTTGACACAAAAGCTTCGATCCGTATGTCACAATACAGACATCATGGCAAGATTGCTGTCATCGAAGTCCGTGAATTGTGGATAGTGACACCCAACTCTTGGTATGTGGTGGTGAAGATGGTGATGCGGGGTTATGTAAGGAATGTCGCACTTTCTTAGACTGATGCATTGGCGTTGAGACTCTGCTCTTATAGTGAGTGGCAGGAGTCGGGGAGCTGATTAGGAAGTTGCTTCAATGTTTGGTTGAGATGAAGAATGAGTCAGTTGAGGTGATAAAAAAATGTACACGTGATGAGGCGCAGTAGATCGTATCTGAGGCTCCGGCTGATATATCGAGTCATGTGTCTATCTCCGTGAAGCATTCGGGGTTCATACACACCTACCCATGCTACAAATAATACGGAAATAGATGAAGTAAATCACGTAAATTCATAATGGTATATAGCCTCAATCTCTGATCGACGTCCCATCACCAAGCCAACAACAAGACACGCCATACGCCATGCAAACCATTTCCCTCATTTGACAAAAGTAAAGAAATCGTGGCCGCGTAAATGGGACAGACAAATGACACAAACAGTCTTCATATTCTACAAAAAGTATTCACTACGTCCCGGTCTCGACGAAGGCACGTGTCGTTGGTCATCACTGACGGCACTGAAGAGTTTGAATGTAGGTTTGAGGTCTTCGCGGATTTCGCAGACGGATGCAAGATTGCCGCAGCGGTAGCAGTAGTTTGGCGCACTCCAGACTGTGACGACGTTTTGTTTGGCGAAGTGGTATTTGTAGCCTTCGTTGACTAGTTGATGGGCTCGTGCGATTAGGCTTAGATCGTTGACGTGGCAGAATTCTTCGGCAACTTTGTTTCCAAACAGCCATCCTATAAACGAGTTAGTAGGAGTTCATAAGTACCAGAATCAAGAGATACGAACCAGCTCCTCGTGGACTGACAGCCCATGTTTCCACATCGGCCGCATCTTCTGGATCCGACCACACAAGATCACAAAATGCTCCCTCATGCGGTATTTCTTGCGCTCGAGCAACGACACGGACTTGGTCGAGTGTTCTAATCTCCGGACTTAATCCACCATGCACACACAAAACCTTGCCGTCAATGATTGCGCCCAACGTCATGAAATCAAAGACCTGGCAACACGCTTTCCACACAGACGCATTGCCGTATTTCTGGAAGCATTCTTCGTAAAATCCATAAACTTGTGTAATCTGTCGCGATTCGTGGTTTCCGCGTACTAACGTAATACGGTCGGGGTATCTGACCTGTCAGCAAATAAAATCTCGAAACGAAGAAAGAGACTAACTTGGCTTTGAGGCATAGCAAAAGAGTCAAAGTCTCCAAACTGAAATAACCTCGATCGACATAGTCTCCCAAAAAGACAAAATTGCCAGGAGGTGGACCGGTCACTTCTTTTGACGATCCACTACCCGAACGACCCCTGCCAGAAGCGCTGTCGTCACTATCCTGTAGGCTGTCTGCATTTTTCATCCTCTTCCGCAATTTCGGGTCTGTTATCGTCGAAGGAGGTTCGATATCGTCGGATGTAATGACCGGAGGTGTGCTTGCTGGGGGTTCGACGTTCGTCTCATTCGGCATTCCGCCGGCTACTCGAAAGAGCTCCAATAAATCGTAAAACTGCCCGTGTATATCACCACATATCGTGACTGGCGAGGAGACTGGTTGTATGTTCGATTCTGCCGAAATGAGCGACTTGACTCGAAAGAAAAGAGAAAGATGTTGTGCAAACCTTCCATCATGAATTCCTTTACAATGTCACATAATTGCTTCATATGATGCTCTGAGAGATATTTGCAGTTTTTGGCTGCCTCCAGCCATTCATCTGGACCAGCATTTCGTTTCAGCTTAGCTGGCCCAGGTGCTGGAATTGTCTTGTCGGTCATGGTAATGTGTTTAGTAATTGGCGATTAGTGAAGGGGTTGTGGATGCTGTAGTCCAGCAATACACACACAGATTCGGAAAATTGAAAAGAAAAAAAAAAAGGTGAGTAGTAGAAAGACAAAACACTAGAAGTCAAAAACCCCCAGACATAAACAGCCTGTGCAGGGTAATGGTTGGGCTGAGTCTTCAAAGGGCTGTCCTGCTGCGGGGAGATTATCCGTGACGGCAAGTGCCGCACAGTTGGTCCATTTCGGGCACCGTACTATCTATCTATTCTTGGAGGGACATTTCTGAGGAAATACCATGTTGTCCCGCTAAGAGGTGCTGGCTTCCTGATTATTGTTTACTGGAAGTGTGAAACTAGCTATTTTATTTTCACAGGGGAAAAATCTACATGCTCAGCTTTCTGGAATCCCACTCTGCACACTTGCTATGACACAATCTTCAATGGCCAAAGAGGCTGGCATAATCCAGCTGCCACTATCAGCAACACAGAAAGCAGCCCCAGCAAAGCGTGCACCAAAGGTTGCTGCGCCGAGACTCAAACTTATTGTTCGCCGTCTTCCTCCTGGACTTACTCGTGCCGAGTTTGAGACCGGTTTGGGCGATGAGTGGAAAGTAGGACGGGGCAAGATTGACTGGTTTCAGTTCAAACCAGGCAAGATCTCAAAAGAGTGCGCAATACAATCTGATACCGTCTATCATTCTATTCGAAGCTGACTTACTTGGTTAGTCCCGCAAAACCATCTCGCCCTGCTCGAGCCTACGTCCACGTGCTTTCTGAAGAAATTATCGGTTCATTATCGGAGAAAGTCAGAGCTACTACGTTTCACGATGCACGAAACACCTCGAATGATCCTGTCCTTCTTGGGCCGCCATCCGTCGAATTCGCCCCATACGCACGAGTGCCGGGAAGTCGCTCCAGAAAGGATGGAAGACAGGGAACTATCGACCAGGATCCCGAGTTCGTTGCGTTCCTCGAAAGTCTGACGAACCCAATCACGAAACCCGCTCCGGTCGAAGGCGAAGCAGAGAAGAAAGAGGAAGAAGAGGTCACCATTACTCCCTTGGTCCAATTCATTAAAGAGAAGAAAGCGAGCAAAGCCAAGGAGTCCGCATCGGGCAAGTCTTCTAAACGCGGCGCCAAAGAGAAGGAGACCAAGGCCGAGAAGGTGGAAAGTAAGAAACTCTTGAAAAGACCAGACCGAGAAGCAGTTGCAGATTCTACGCCAGCGTCGCCTGAAAAGAAAACGGCCATTGCGAAAGTTGAGAAAGCAACGAAGGAAGCAGTGAAAGCCGCAAACAAGCAAGCTTCCGCCGCCAAAACGAAACAAGCCTCCACAAAAGAAGCAGCACAGACACCTGCAGAAACATCTACCACTGAACGCAAAAGAGAGCGAGGTGACGCTAGAGCTGCGGCAATGATTCTACAGCGAGATTTGGGTCTAGCACCATCTGGCGGTCGACGACGTGGAAAAGCTGCTGCTGCCGCCGCAGAAGGCGAACGTACAAAAGCAGAAGAAGCGAAACCAGAATCGGTTCCCTCGACGCCCACGATACCGACAGGACCCAAAGCTTCCAAGGCAAAGGCAGCCAAGGATACTACATCGAAAGCTCCTGCTACGAAAGCTGCTACTACTACCACAGCAGCAACACCAACAGAACCCAGCGCTGGTACGACTACGGACAACGCCGTTCCAGCAACTACGCCTCGAGCACCAAAAGCAGCCAAACAACAAAAACCTAAACCCGCCGCCGCCGTATCATCGACCGCCACACAAGCATTCCTCAAACACGCGAACCCCTCGCAGGGTGTCACCGAAGAACTCCTCGATACCGCGTTTAGCGCCTTCGGCAAGGTGACCAGGGTCGAAATAGACAAGAAGAAAGGGTTTGGATATGTCGATTTCGCTGAAGCAGAGAGTCTCCAAAAGGCGATTGCAGCTAGTCCTGTGACTGTAGCACAGAGTCAGGTGGTTGTTCTTGAGAGGAAGAATCCGCCTGCACAGCAGCAACAAGCCAAGGCAGCTGCTAAACCTGTTGAGACTGCGTCGCAGGCGTCGCCTGCAGCTCCTTCTCCTCAGCAGCAGCAACAACAGCCTGGTGGTGGAACTCAAAAACGGTCACGGGGACCTCGTAGTCGAGGAGGCAGAGGGAAGGGGAAGGCAGGAGGTGAAGGAGGAAATGCAGGGAAGACTGAGGGAGGAGGAACTAGCGAGGCATGATCGTAGATGTAGCAGATGATATCTTCTCACGAAATATGATACCCATGATACGTAAGAACACCCATACAAAGCTTCACCAGCCTGTGCATTGAAGGACAGCGCGTCGCAACGTCCAGGCTCACGGAGCACAGAGTAATTATTGCGTCTACCAAAATATACCAAGATACGAAAAGCATTCATGAGAAAATCGAAAATCTGATTCCAGACTATCATAACTAGCAACACAAAAAAAAGGCCTTTCAGACCTCCTCGACACCCACCAAGTCCAGCCGACCGAAGTCAAGACGCCGAAAACAAGGTAAAGATCATCACCACTCCCTGAAGAAAAGCGCGTCGTTCTGTATATTCGTAAGAACATACAAGAAGCTCAGCACCATCTCGAGGCGGGAGTAAACGGACAAACTGCTAAAAAACAGAATGCCAACAAAATTTCACTTTAGGGTATCGAGGACATGGAGGTCATCAGCAAGGGTGGGATATGTGGCTATTTTCGAAAAAACAGCGGAAGACGTCTACTAATGAAGTGATTCTTTGAAGTAGAGTCGCTATGAAAAAAAAGAAAGAAAAGAAAAAGTCCAAAAGAGCGAGGAGAGGAAGGCTCCTTATATAGACGAAATTTTCCAGGGGCGCTAGGCTATTCTGGGATAGGTGTTTTCGGTGAGAAAAAACTCTGCAGCTTGTGTGGGGCTGTGTTTGCTGTGTTTGCTCTGTGGGGCGTGTTTGTTTGATGCTATGCCCGCTGTCTGGCCAATGACAGCGCGTACTCGGTTTTACTTCGTTCGTTTGCGATGTTTTGTATGTTTGCTTCTTTTTTTTTTCCCTCGTGTTTTTCTTCGAGACAAACAGATTGCCCTGTCAAAATGGGGTTTCCATTACAAATGGAAAGACCTTTGGTGTACAGACTAACTACAGAGTAGTAGTAGTGGTAGTAATGCCGCCAAGCCCCTGGGTTTCGCGCTTGGCGAAAGGTAGTATTGTTTTGCCAACGAAAGGGAGATTTCTACCTCCATTTCCCTGAGATTAACTTATGCGGTCTGCGTTCCTCATTTGGGAGATATGCCGGCTGCTAAGGGTTACTTAGATTGGCTATTTATATGAAACATCCAGCCTGCAGCGGTTGTAGGACGATGCGATAAGATTGCCCGCTCGCGGCTCAACTACATCGAAGCGGATAATTTTCATACCGTCCTCGCCCGGGCGATATATGGATTTGCCAAGGTACTACTCTCCTACCACTATAAGAGGTGTTTGCTGGTTCGGTTATTTAATATACAAATACGAGCTGTACTAGCATATCGTGATACATGGAAGAATTTGTCAATACGAGGGATATAGTACCTAGGATCCATGTGGAAGAGTTCTCATCATGTCTTCCAAGTCTTGCACGCAATCGAATGAATCCATGTATTAGGTAGTAAGTGCTTTCCTCAAGAAAAATTGGAGGTAGCATCAGTTCGGGTCTCCCCTGCAGAATTGGCATTCTTCACGACAATCGTCTCGCCCGTGGCGCTGGTAATGCGCACATCAACATAATCAACGCCAAAGCCGCTGGCATTTTGGAAGAAGTTGTACTCCGTCCGCGTAGTAGGCTGCCACGTATTGCCACCATCGGTGCTAACCTCGAGAGATTTGACCGGCACATTAGAATTGACCACCTGCATACTGAACCAGTATTTGGATGATCCGGATTGGGTGCTCAAGTAGAGGGGGCTGGAGATATCGCACTTGACGAACTCCCAGTCTACATCGATCCGTCCCACTTTGAGATCAGCCAGTTGCGTGAAGCCATTGGGCAGTAGGTCAAGGTGGTTCAAACCGCAGTCACCGGGACATTGATTAACAATCTGCTAAAAGTCAGCTATCGCACGAAACTGAGAGCGTCTGTTTTCTTGCGCTGAACTGACCATAAGTTTAACCGACTTTCCATCTTGACCGGTAACAGATACGCAAGCACCACAAGAGGCAGAAGTATACCAATTGTCTACTGACAGAGCTGCGCCATAAATTCCCGTGGGAAGGGTGTAACCAGCAGTCGCAAACATGCAAGTTCCATCTACGTCGCCACCATCATAAGATGTAGCCTGGCCGTGCATAATGCCACCCAATGGTGCGCTCGATGGACCGGGAGAAGGCGATTCTTGCGAGGAACTCGAAGTTGGAGAAACCGAAGGAGACTTAGAAACAGGAGAAACCAAGGCAGAAGAGACGACACTGGCGGTGGGTGCGATGGATGGAACTTGAGCATACTGAAGCGTTGGCGAGACAGGTGAAGCACTGGCGGTAGCACTTTGAGCCGTAGTGGTTGAGGGCAATGCCACCGCGGATGGCGTAGCGATCTCCGTTGAGGCTGAGTATGGAATTGGAAGTACAGAAGTGGATGTAGCGGGAACAGCACCTTTTGCTGAGCTGGCGATCTGGCTTACTTGGGTGACGATGGTTTGGACGTACGTGGTCATGGTATATCCGCTGGGGCAGCTTCCGAATGCGATATCAGCCCTGGCCCTGGTGCTCAAACCGGCCAAGCCGACAAGAATTCCCTTCCAATACATCTTGAATAAGAAGTAAGTTGAAGCGGTAAACGAACGACGGATGAAGTGTAATTCCTAAAGTAGAAGAAGAGAACCAAAGAGTGATTGCGATCAAAGGGAGCAGGGAGTGCTTAAAGAGAGTAGTCCTGTGGCATCGAAAAAGAAGACATAACAACTTTTCGGCCTCGAATCAGGCCAGCTTATATTCATCCTCAGCAAGATTGCATGTATCCTGCCAACATACTCGAATTTCCCTTCATGGGCATCATGGCTGGAAAAGTTTCATAGTGCTCCACCGTGTGGAAATTATACCACGAGCCATGTTTCACTTAAAGAGATCGATAATGCTGGTGGTGAACTGAATGAAATAACAACTTGAGAAAAAAGATCCGGTTAATTACACCAATTGCCAGTCACTAGGCATGATCAACTCAACGTGAGACAGGGAGGGGCCAATGCGCTGGTTGACGACATGAGGCTCATGAGGGAGTCGTGGGGAAGTGTGATAGAGAGATCTCGAGTTCCTCGCATTTACGGAGTAGGCTAATTTTCGGCTGTCCCCCTTTTTGAGGTTAGTCAATGCCAGTCGGGCTCTGCGTTGATATCACATGACGCGCACCGTAGACTTCGTAGCAACAGGGATGAACGACATCACTCCTATAATCACAGTGGGATCGAGCAACTATGATGTCGTCAGTCAATTCGGACAGCGCTCAATGGATATACTACGTGGTTTATTTGGCTCTTCAATTGAAAGGCATCAGGATCGATCCGATGCAATTGTATAAAATTGCACATGATGGCCCACCGACTGACGCGTTCAATCGGTCTTACACAAAGACTTGCTACAAAGAATGATGCACTTGCCACTTAATTGCCTGGGACCTGTTATTTTGTACGGATAATGCCGTACAGTGAACCCGTACTGGGCATGTGGTATATGTACTGGCGAGGTGGCAGTCTCTGGCAGCGAACACTTTCTCTATTTCCAACCGCAGCTTCATCTCAGTACACCTTGGGTATGCATCATTATCATCGCTAAAGAAAGTCACTCAGACATCTATTCATTACCGAAATGGCTACAGTCAAGGCCTTAAAGATGGCCCTTCAGCAGAAAGCCAATGAAACGACAGCGTCGTCAATGAAGAAACCCTTATCTACCACTCCTGGCTTTGAGATCCTACTACGGGGTGCGGGATGGCTGACATATCAAGAGTCGGTTATCCCTCACCTACGGAGCAGTTGACTCCTATCTTCAACTCGCGGGACCGTATCTCTGTGCTGGAAATCGGACCTGGTCCGAAGAATATCCTTGCCTATCTTCCAAGTTACATGAGATGTCAAGTCGGAAAATACACTGCGTTTGAGCCTAACCACATATTTGCTACGGAATTGGACTATTGGATCTCTCCTACTATTGCGACTGGTCTGGGTGGTTGCAACGAAGATCGAGGCAAGAGACGTAGTAGAGTCAGGCTACGTCGCGCGAGCCTCATCACTTGTTTTCTACAGGAACTAATACGCGGAATTACCGTTTCCTCGTCTGGATGTTTTACCCAACATACATCTAATCCCGTTCGTTCTGGACAATGGTACGAGCGATAAATGAAAAATACGACGTCATTTTGTTCTGGCATGGCATGTATGGGATGGAGTGTAGAAAAAAGTTCATCGAAAAGGCGATTGGAATGCTTACTCAGGGCAGACTAGTGGTGGTCTTCCACCGCGACGGCTCCCTTGACTTTGATGGCCTGGTGTGCTATCGAACAACTTCTATCCCCACAGGAGTCGTTTGTGTGCCAGATGAAGACATAGGATTAAACCTGTTTGTATCTTTCGTTTCAGGATTTGCTATGGATGAGGAAGATGCTCTTCGAATCGAATGTCGTGAAGTATGCCGCACCTTGGCTCGACGGGAAGACGCTCTTCCAAATAAGCTTTTATTCGCTGCTCCAGATGTCATGTTTTCATTCAACTCTCATTCAGCCTCGTTGTCGGAGCTGACGGCAATTGTACCAATGGCTAATGAGGGTCGGTACAAGACAATCAAGAATCGCGAAGCTCGCCTTCGCCACAACACTCCGATTGTTAGACCGACAGAAATACGGCACATACTGGCGTGTGTCCACTGGGCTGTAAAGCACGGGGTCAGTCTGACTGTCGTTGGTGGAGGCCATAGTGGCCACTGTCTTTGGCCCAACGTTGTAGCAGTTGACATGGCCACCTTTGACAACGTACATATTCTCGCAGCAGAAGATGTTGAAGATGCCTTGATCGTAGCCGAAGATGGCTGCAAGACGGGGGACATCATCAACAAGGCCATGCAAGCTGGGCTGACAGTACCCCTTGGGGGACGCCCGAGCGTGGGCTCAGGATTGTGGCTACAAGGCGGCATCGGACATCTAGCTAGATTGCACGGGCTTGCATGCAATACCATTGTCGGTGCTGTCATTGTCAGCGTCGAATCTGATTATGTATTCTACGTTGGTCATGTACCAAACCAACATAGACCGCTTGGTGCTGTTCGCCCTGAAAACGAAGCCGATCTTCTTTGGGCAATCAAAGGCGCCGGAACTAATTTTTGTATTGTGGTCAGTGTCACTTTCAAGGCTTTCGTTGCTCCAAAGCTTTTGGTTCGCAATTGGGTCCTCCCGCTGAAGCCCGACGCGGCAGCGCGGCTTAAACTCGGCGAGTTTGATAAGCGAATCGCTGGGGAGCTACCGAGAGACTCTTCTGTGAATGCATACTTGTATTGGGACGCCGGGGAATTGCGTCTTGGTGTGACTACGTTCGAAGCTTCGACGAGACTCACCTTTTCAGCGCCGGAATCTAGCACCATAGATGCAATCTTAGGACCTGACAGCGATTCGAAGATCGTCCATGCCGTTGAATTATTCGACACAGAAATGTACGTGTCTAGAATGCATGGCGGGCACGGACATGGCAAGACATCTTCTTTCAAGCGATGCCTGTTCTTAGAGCATATAGGAGAACCAAACATCACTAAGCGCTTGATATCGGCCATCGAAGCTCGCCCAACACCACTGTGTTATCTCCATCTACTGTACGGAGGTGGAGCAGTCGGTGATGTTGCTGCCGATGCCACTGCTTTTGGTTGTCGAGACTGGAACTTCGCCTGTGCCATAACAGGCGTCTGGCCTCGCGATCAAAACGACACTGAAATTGCACGAGCTATCGTACGATGGGTATACAACCTTGTCGAAAACCTATTGTTATTGAGCAGAGGAGCTTACGGTGCCGACCTGGGCCCCGATCCTAGAGACGTCGCGCTCGCGGCCAAGGCTTTTGGAGCGAATCTCCCGCGATTAAAGCGTCTTAAACGCAGCTTCGACCCGCAAAACGTGCTCGCCTATGCCTGTCCGGTTCAGAATGCGTCGTTGGGACCGAAGCTCGTCATTCTTGTCACTGGCAAAAGCGGCGTTGGCAAGGGCTATTGTGCCAACATCTGGGTCTCTGTATTCAGCCATCATGACTGCAAGGTGCGCGCGGTCAGCATCAGCGATGCCACCAAGCGAGAATACGCGCATCTACCGGTGCTGATCTCGACCTCTTACTTTCTGACCATGCCTACAAGGAGGAGCACCGACCAGCACTGTCCGTATTCTTTCAAGAGCAGACGCGGCAACGACCGCAGCTGCCCGTAGAGCATTTTCAGAATGTAGTGTACGAAAACTCAGACGTGGATGTATTGTTCATCACTGGTATGAGAGATGTGGCTCCAGTTGCAACTTTTTCACATCTAGTGCCAGAAAGCAGGATACTCGACGTTCACGTTCAAGTTAGTGAACAATTGCGGCGAACCCGTCGAGAGCTTCACAGCCATGAGGATTACAGGAATGTCAGTGACAGCGAGAACAGCAATCTGGAGTATCGCCCCAACTTTGTCTTCAACAATAACATAACCCGCGATGTGGTGGTCAAGAGTTTCGCGGCACGATATCTACTTCCATTTGTTCACGAAGACCTACAGCAACTGACTAGAATGGTGCCCCGAGTACTCGACTTCCCACGTCCTGGCACTGAATTTCGTGACGTGCTCGGTATTTCCAAGAAGCGAGGTGGACTGGCCTTAGTCACATCTTTGCTACAAAGCCATTTTACCAGGGACTGGTCCAAAGTCGACGCCGTGGTGACTTGTGAGACCGGCGGCATTGTCTTCGCGTCGCCGTTAGCCACGCAGGTCGACGTTCCCTTGGTGATCATTCGTGACGCCGAGAAGCCCCCACCACCGACGCTTTCTATTACGAAGTCATCGTCGTATATCACTGCTCTGGCGGCCAACGATTCGAAAGAGAAGTGTATTGAAATGGAGCAATCTGCCGTCCGCCCCGGCTCGTCAGTAGTGGTGGTAGACGACGTGCTTTCAACGGCGAAAACACTGTGCGCGGTATTACAGTTATTAGAAAAGGCTGGCGTCGGCGCGGAGAATATCAGCGTCATGGTCGTCGCTGAGTTCCCTCTTCATCGTGGTAGGGAATACTTGCATCAACGTGGGTTTGGCAAGGTGGTCATTCGGAGCCTTGTGGTTTTTGATGATGCTTAAAAAACGAACGAACCGGACTGTGAAGACATGAATCGAATGATGGAATCTACTCACGGTCAATGTATGCTATCAGTCTACTAGATTGGTCTGACATGTATTGGTAGTGGTGCATTAAGGTTAGGTAGGGTTAGTGCTGTCAGGGTTATCCGGGTCAACGATATGGAATCGATTTAGTGGCTGTACCGAGCTCTGTACAGCAATATCATACCCTATGACGCCCATATCAGTCAATATGACTCGAGTAGGTATCTATACAAAGCTCAAGAATACCAAGTATACGAGTAATGACACCCAGATGAACAATTCCTCGGCAAACATTGCACATGCTCCGTAGCTCTTATCTCGTCTCTTTGAGCTTTACGTGGTGGACAGCAAGTAAGCCAATGATAGCTGCTGAAATGCTAAGGTTGAATAAAAGGCAAAGAGCTCAACGTTGAAACACTGTTCAACATGTCCTGTGCCTCGTTCTGACCTTCCTACCGACCTCCAGCCACCAAAACCACCTGGGCACGATAAATATGATCGCGGATAAAGCCGATAGCTTTCTTCGCCAAATGTCCGAAGCCGCATTAGCAACATAAGCAAGACAACCTACTTGGTTTAGCCAGACGCCAAGGTTTGTGCCCTATGTCGATGTTGGAAATCTAGCGAACGAATCGCCTGCTAAGAGAAGGAAACGAACCTATCGCCTTGAAGTTCAGCGGCAGGATGGATCTATAGTAAGGTCTTGGCCCATGATTAGTACGCAGTAGAGTGTAGTAGCGCATACGACGCAGTTGGATACCCCGTGGGGATCATCTGTTTGGGGTTTTCCGGGGGACCGGGGAACAGCCCGATGTCGCTAGGCCTAAAGCAGCATTCACTGGTTGTTGCCCATTAGGGCTTCTATTTCAAAGTCGAATCCCGCGGCGATCTTTCTGTTTTTTCTCTTGCATTTGTTCTCGTCAGTCTTGGACACTTCCTCTATTTGCCTACCGTTGGTTTTACATAGCACATCATGACCGCCGTCGACAAAGAGACTGGCCGCCCAGCCAGTGCTGGAGAGAACATCGTCAAGGAAGATATTGCTCATCTAGAGGTTGAGGAGAACAACAAGGATGTTGACACTGTGATAGAGAAGCCGGAAAGTATCCGGAACTTGAGTCCTGAAGAACTCCAGCAATTGGAAACCAGAATGGTTCGCAAGATCGATATGGTTATCATGTATGTCCCGGTAGCGACAATTCCTAAGGGCAGCTTCCATGGATATTGACTGTCTGATGCTAGGCCGATTATGGGTATCCTTTATATTCTTAACTGTACGAAAGACCTCCTAACCCGCAACTATGGTTTCCGATTAAGCTTGACTAACACCATCATCCTGATAGATGTCGATCGATCTGCGCTTGCTGCTGCCAAAGTCTACGGTATCATGGACGATCTGCATATGACCACCAATGACTTTGCGACTGCCATCTCCATTCTTTTTGGTAAGACTATATTTAATGTTGTAAGACTCGACAACTCTCTAACATAATACAGCCGGTTATATCCCATTCCAGATCCCTTCGAACTTGCTCATGACCAGAATTCCTCGCCCCGGTCTATGTGAGTGACTATATTTCAAGAACTCACGGAAATTACTCGCTAATATTTCAAAGACATTTGCAGCGCAGCCGCTATCTGGGGTTGCGTAAGTGCCTGTACAGCCGCGGTCAAATCCTACCATGGTCTCCTGGCAGTTCGTGTTATGCTGGGAGTCACCGAAGCCGTGTTCTTTCCTGGTGTAATTTACTTCATGAGTGCTTGGTATACCAAGAGTGAATTGGGTAAACGTCTTGGGGCTCTGTTCATGTTCCAGATGATTGGAAGTGCTTTTGGAGGTTTCATTGCTGCTGCATGTTTGACTTTAGATGGTCGTTATGGTATTGCTGGTTGGAGGTGGCTTTTCATTGTGTATGTATCCATGATTCTATTATTGTCTGCTACCAGTGAATGTTTGCTAATATTTACAGGGAGGGCACCACGACAATCGGTTGCGGTCTCATCTCCGCCATGCTCATGCCGGAGTATCCACATAACGCTCGCCTCCTCAAACCAATTGAGCGCGACTACGCAGTCTGGCGAATCGAGATGGAAGCCGGTGCCGGTGAAGCTCACGAAGAAACTACAGCCCTCAAAGGATTCAAACTCGCAATCATGGATCCCAAGGTCTGGGCCTTGGTTTGGTGTATGGGCATGAGTCAAGCTATGGGTTCAACTGTCAACTTCTTCCCGTGAGTTATCTTCTTGATATTGACTGGAGTATGTATACATTATAACTAACTGGATTAGTACTATTGTCGGATCATTGGGATTTAGCAAGAACATTACTCTGTTGCTCACTGCTCCTCCTTATATTCTTGCAACCATCGTATTCTACATCATCAGTTATATGAGTGACGTATGCAACCCTGACCCCTTGATCATTAACCAGATTAATAAACTAACATTAAGACTAATCCAGCGCACGAATATGATCCTACCTGTCCATCTATTCAGTCTGGCAACCGCAGTCATCGCCTACGTCATCTCGATATGTACCCTCAAACTCGGCGGTCGATATTTCGCCATGATGTTGATGCCCTGCGTCGTTGCCGGTCCTCAGATCTTCCTCTACAAGACATTGAACATCCACATGGCCCGTCCTTATCCCAAGCGTGCAGCTGGTGTGGCTATGATTAATGCCATTGGCGGATTGTCGAATGTGTGGACGAGTTATCTTTACTTTAGCTCGCCGCATTATTATGCTGCCTTTGGAACTTGTAAGTCTTTCACTACTTAATGAGAAGCGAGGTCTTATACTAATCGGTGGTTGACAGTGATTGGCTGCGCGACTGCATTCTTCATTGTCATCGTCGGCTACACGATCCACGTTCGTCGGTTGAATAAGCTCCTGTCTGGTACTCCTGAAGAGCAACGCCGTGCTATGAAGAGTGGTGTTACTCAGCAACAAGTTGATTTGGGATGGCGCTACTTGGGTTATTGAGCAGTGCAAGAGCTGAAACAATATCTGTCGACATGGTGAGCAGATAAGTGCTCAGAATATAAGGATGGCGTGACGATACTAAGGTCGTTAAATTTGAATTTCGGAAGAGGATTTGCACTTTGTTGTTCATTGTTGAAGTATAGCTCGATAATGATAGTCAAATATTTGCAGGATAATTCATGGAGCTCTTCATTGCCAGAGGACGTTCATGTTTTATAGAACTTTTCAATCAGATCTATAGATAGATAAGCTTTAAGATTTGATTTTAATACGTTCGCCATCAATCCGGAATTTATTGAGGAGCTTTGAGTTGTGTCTAAAACAAAGATTTATGTTTTTGTGTTTGTATGTATGTATCGGAAATATGATTTTAGGCGTAAACAACGTTAGAACCAGGCACTGGGATTTACTGCCCAGTTTCAATAAGCAAGCTTCATTCTTTTGTTTAACAGTTTATCCTTGGTACGTCTATATTAATTCTGCCTCGTACCATTGATGCCATTTGTCCACTTCTGTCCTTCCAATGCCCTACTCAGCTTCAACGGGGATCGCTACGCCATCCGGAACGGCATTGGCCACGCCCACTTCGACTCAAGTGCTGCCGTCAGTGCTTCACCTGTCTTGCCAACGCTACAATATGCTCAAGTTCCATCCATCACACCTACCGCCGGTGTCGTCTATTCTACCTTGGTACATGTAAACAAACAATAATGAGCTGCACCCCGAGCCCTAAAAAAGAAAAAAGAATTTGATAATGAGATCACCTGACCTCTGCTAGACGCTAGGCCCAAGGATCACTTTAGCATGGAAGGGCTCAACTAACTACTGATCCTCGATCTAGATAGCACTTCTTAGCATCTTAACAAGAAGTATGTGGAAGAGGCAGAAATTGTATCTATCTGGTTCACTGACGATATATGCTCATTCTTTGCACTTCAGTCATTGCATGTCACTTTCCATAGGACCCCGTTCTAGCCCAAAATCTCCTCACTGGAACAAATATCAAATCAGTAAACCGCTAAGCCCTCAAGCTTCTTTGCATGCTTTCCAGGGGAATTCTAGCACTTACGTATACAAATGATCAGGCATCCGAATCCCATCATTGATCGAGACACCCATCAACCGTCCCCCATCCACCGTCAACAGCGCACAATTCATATACCCTCCACCGGGACTCGACAACAACAAAACAGGTCCAACCATCTCCTCGGGACGACCGGGACGACCTGCAGTACTTCGGAGTGCTGCTTTTTCAGCTTGATGGTTGATGTTGTATTCATGTTTGCCGGCGGTGACTCCGGTCATTTCGGAGGGGAAGATGCCGGGGCAGATGGTGTTGACGCGGATTCTCATTCTACATCAAACGTTAGATTGAGAATTGTGTGCTTAAATATGTGTTAGTACTTACGGATGGAAACGGCCGGCAAGGAGCTTTGAGAGATGAATGACTATATGATCGTCAGTAATATCATTCACAGTGGTCAGGGTTACTCACCAGCAGCCTTGGAGACGCCGTATGACAGGGATCCCATTGACCTTTCCGCATGTTAGCAATTATCATGATAAGTATGGTTATGTTTCGTACCTAATGTTTCCTAGTCCAGCCAACGATGCAATCACACAGACATTGGGATCTTTCGATTTGCGTAGCAAGGGTATGAAGTTGACAGTAAGGAAGTATACGCCATTAACATTGACTAACTGAAGGTTAGCACCTTGATCATACAGCATGCTTTGAATGGGCTTTGACACTCACTTTGATTACTCCGATCAAAATCCTCCCTTTTGAGACAGTTAGCAACAATCGCGGTTTCTATGGGTTGGATACCGAAAACGAACTCAATCAATCCATTTATGAGAAGATTCTCAACTTGGTCGGCTGTAAAAATATCAATATCCAATACATTCAGCCGCTGTAATAGATTACTCACGGTCATTATGGTCTTTGGCCGTTACTCTCCAGGGGCTGTTCACTCCGGCGCAGTTTATAAGAGTATCGATCTATCATCACAACATCGCTCATCAGTATGCAATATTGATTGGGTACATATGTAGGACTAATCGGACATAAGACTCCTTAGCAGCAACACTCTCAACAATAGCCTTACATCCCTCCGCCGTCTGCACGTCTCCTTGAATTCTTGCAAAAGCCAACATGTCAGTTCATAATCTCTCGCAATTGTTTCTGATTTCATCTCACATATGAACATCCCCTACAATCTGTTTCGCAGCCGTCTCCAGTGTATCCTTCCGTCTTCCAGAAATGTACACTTTTGCACCATTAACCGCAAACCCTTCAGCAATGGCTTTACCGAGACCAGAGCCGCCGCCAGTGACAACGACGACTTTGCCCTTGACGGAGAAGAGATCTTCGATTTTGAAGGAGACGTGTTGTTCTGCCATGTTTCTTGATTCTGGTTGATACCTCCCAAAATCAGTATGAATCAGATCTTTCAGGTATTTTGAAATATGAGAAAGGTCATATCACAGGCATTGACATGGCCAGCTCAGAGTTCTTCCGAGCATGACCGGGCGGGGGTTCCTGTATAGGCAGGCTAACTCTACTCCGCATAAATCATACACTTTAGCAAGACCGGAGTTGTGAGCGATAACCTATCGGCTGAGTGCCATATTAGTACATGTACAGAGTTCAAGGCATGAGTCGTAGATGAGTTGCGTTGTATCGATTTTGCCGATGCGCTAAATAAACTTCCCCGGACGTCCCCCGTAGGGCTTGCACATACACTGGAAAGATTTTTGGGAAAATAAATGCCAAAGCTCAGGTGCTATCCTAATCTGAGTATTCAGTTTTATTAACTAGACCTGTAGCCTACAACAAACAAAACCACAACCATGTCCGCGGCAACCAATGACGACGGCCCCAAGACCATTGTCCTAACCGATGAAGAACGAGACAGCGGCGTAATGAGCGACATGAAGCTCTACGAAGCAATCGAGGCATTCTTCACAGATGGTTTGGTCGTGGTTGAAAATGCTATCGATACCGCGATTATCGACAAATTGAATGAGAGGATGTTGCAAGATACGGAGAAGTTGCTTAGTGGGAATGGGGAGGTACATTTCAAGTATGTTATCACTCTCCCCCTATTTTATGGGCAATATGCTGATAGAAAGCAGTCATCTGAATGTAAACGCAGCCACGAAAGGCGCAGCTGCAGGGGGGAATCTCTCACAAGTCCCGCCTTTAGAAAAAGGTGCGTATACACTACTCAAGAGGACGCCCACATCACGAAACTCATCCTTGTACTTCGTCCAGAATGGCTCTTCCCCCAAGTCTACGCCAACAAACACGGCACCCGAATCATCTCCAGCATCCTCGGCCCTTACCCAGAAGTCCACTTCATCCGCTCCAACACTCTTCTGGCCACCGAAGAACGACAAATGGTTCACTCCGACGTCCGCTTTGAGCATCCCGAGCACCCCTTCGCAATCGCTTTTAATACATGTTTGATTGACGTTGGTCCCAAGAATGGAACCACGGAGTTGTGGCTGGGCACGCAGAATACGAATTTGGATTATCATCGGGAGTTGGGGGAGCCGATGATTGCGAACGACAAATTGGAGGAGAGGAGGAAGGTACGGCCGCCTTGTTATCCGAGGATTAAGAAGGGGTCTATTGTCTTAAGGGATTTGAGATTGTGGTGAGTACATATGTCCCCTTTATGGAAGGAATTAGGGCTAAGATGGGTGATACATAGGCACGCCGGTATGCCAAATCCAACCTCAGACGTGCGCATCATGCTCGCTATCGTCTACTACGCTTCGTAAATTCCCCCCTTTCCTATCCCCTTCGTATATACATACTGACTTTACGAAAAGATGGTACAAAAACGGCGTCACAACACCCATGCCCATCTCCCTCCGTCCCACCATCGAAGAATTGGAAGAATACGCCAAATCCAGGTTTGCGATTGAATGGTTGCCCGATGAAGGGTACAACTATCTCAATATCAAATTTAGTAATAACTTTAGTTCCACGCTGACGCCGTGGGTGTGGGAGAAGATTCAGCATGTTAAGACTGTTAAGGGGTATTAAGTTAGGGTGGCTGTACTGCATGTAGTAGGTCATCAGCGTGAGACGTAGAATATACATGACTTTTAGATATACTAAACTTGGTCAATTTATTCAAAGTGGTTTTACATGATCCAATGCTGTTCAAACTTCATGGTGGGCTTTAGGGCTAACAGCAAACCCCACCCTTCCCCAGGCTTTTCCTAATGTGCTTTTCTCGCGACCAGCATCCCCGGACTTCTCTCCGCAACATTGACTCAGGGACAATCAACTTTTGAGCACCCTCGCCGATCGTATGACTCGCATGGATTCCACACGCAAGCGACCAACTCGCCGCTTAGTTTCTGTATGAGGTTAACTCGGTCGGTCGTCATATGATTCATCATCTGAATCGAAAGGCATCTAGACTTTCTTTAGTCATGTGATAGTCATTTCGGAAAAGCAGAATACGAGTCCGACTGATTGTTGGTGCAAGATGTCCGAGATGCAGGTCTTGAAATAGTGCAAATAGTCATGCTCGGATAAGCTCGATGTAGTTCGGATAAGCAACCGTATGAACGGAAATTGAAGAGTGTCTAGATTCCCAAGCCCTGAAGTGTATCTGGAATTTAGCTCTTGTCAAGTTGCCGGCACTCCTATAGGTAGTTGAAGCAACATATGCCGCAATGATCATGTGTCATGGTTTTTGGTACAATATATATTGTTCGTAGAAAGTCGTCCCCTACTCAGCAGGTTGGTCACTCTTTGGTTTCTTGTTTCGAACCTTTCGAACACGTTGATCATTCGGATCAAATCCTCCGTTGCCCCAGAGAGCCCATTCCTCGGTTTCTCTCATATAATCCTCTGGGCGAAACGAGATGCCTTCCGATTTCTCCCTCTCTAGCAACTCGAAGAATCGATCGTAGTCGATTCTGGTATGCCATTTACCATCGACTTTGAACCTGTTAGAGGCAAGTAGAATGCAACAACTATGAGCGTGTTCCGCTCCAATGCCGTAGCCCAAGCCTCGTCTTTCGAGTTCATCGTTCAATGCGAGAACAAATGCGACAACCTCCTCGTAGAACGGTACGTTTTTCATTGTAAGACCTACTCCAGCGCTAGAACTTGTGCCGCAGTATGTGACACCCTTGACTTCAATGAAGCACGGCAATCCTTTCTCGACGAGATCGGCATATTCCTTGACCTCGTCATCGATGTTGAAGCCCTTGACAAGTGTCAAGCGGAAGACAGTACGCTGGACATGTCGTTTCTCGCGTAGAATGTCTAGGCAGCGTTGGAACCGCTCCCAGAAATCACGGTGCAGAGGACGATCGATCCTTCGCAGGCTTTCACGATTACTCGCGTCGATGGACACGTATAATTGTGTTACGCGATGGAGAGTCGCCAATTGATCGGGATGTTGCGCGTTGCACACTAAAAAGCTCGATATTTGTTCATTGTGAAGCATGCCGAGGAACTCGTTGATATGAGGATAAAAAATAGGTTCTCCGACCAAACTCAAAGCGCAGTGTCGAATACGCATAGCCTCAGCAAATCGTTCTGCACGGACACCAGGAATACCCTTCAACATCTTAATCTTTTTGTAATGCCCTTCTTTGACGCCATTGAAAATCATTTCCGGGGGGTCAACTTTCCATCGCCACGTTGTTCCGACAGGATTCGTGCCATGGCGCCAGCAAAAGACACATTTATTGCTGCATGACAATGATGGCGTGGTTTCCATGCAAAGATGTGATTTGATACCGTAAAATGAATACTTGTAGCATGAACCTCGTCCTCGTAGTGCTGATTTAGTCCAGCGACAAATTTTGACTCCAGAATGAGATCCAACAATTGTGTAGCCTTGTTTTGTGAGAGATGCGTAGGTTGGCGATGTAGACGGCACCATCTCTTTCAATGTTGTTTGGCTTGTCTGGCCTTTGGATACTGTTGTAAAGTCAACAGGTATGGGGTCGTTCTTGCTTTTCTTTGCACTGGCCCCAAAGTTGATGTCTTCCAAATCAACTACCGTCTGCGATTTCTTGGTCGACGGCTCATCCTCGTCTTCTGCTGCAGACTCCTCGTCACTTTCCAACGGGTCACCGCTACCGGCCACACCTTCACCCAGGCCTCCCGTCTGTGCTACTTCGAGCAAGATCTCAGCCAATCCATTCGTCCAATCCTTCAAGCAATCGAGTGCATCAGTTTTTGTATCACCCATACCAAGAGGATATGCGCGCCTCTTTGCAGTAAGCTTAGCCATCCAGCGATCTACTTCCTTCGCCTGCGAGCAGAACCCTTCTTCTTCCGTAGGCCAGCCCTCCTTGTCACCAAACCCGAACACGGAGTATCCAGCCAAGCTCGACAATGGCGCAGTATCAATCCGGAAGTCATTATGAGTCTCATCCAAGTGAGCGATAAACGTGTCGATGATGGTATCAATATTGTAGGTTGGAATCAAGAAACAATACACGTATCTGGTGTTTGGCGAGTTTGCTGGTGGCTTAGGAGCCGTAACGAAATGGTCATCGAAGTCAACCTCGGCCAAATCGTAGATTTCCGGAGGAAGAAGACCCCATTCTTCGTCGTTTCCCGCCGATTTCTCTTGCGCTGCTGTGCGCAATTGTTCTGATAGCCAGCGCGCATGAGTCTGGGTGGAAGTGGTCAATGAAGCGAAGAATATGACTGGTTTGATAAATGACGGGCCACTGATTTCAACAGACTCCTGTGCGTTCTTCCCTCCTCGGCGATCTTTCTTGCCAACAACTCTCTTAGGGCCGGATGCAACATGTTTCGGTGTCGGCTTGACCTCAGTAACTGGCTTTGATTCGAGTATGGGAGCGACAGGTTTCTCTTTGGGAATGGCAGATTCAAGACGCGGCGACGGAGGAAGTGACGATGACGATGAACTTTTTGATCGTTTGAAACCGACGAACCGTACAAAAAGAAAGAGGACTGCTAGCGAGACAATGATAGGAATGCGAAAGTTGTGCCAGATTGCCAGAAAACCTGCCAAACATTAAATCAGGACGCACATCGTAGACACGATTTGGAACAAGTCTTACCTGGAACAAAGGAAGGGTCTGCCATATTGAGATTTTTTTTTTTCTCGTTAATTGAAGGTGATCTCTCAATCAGTGGTGGCCGAGTTGATATTGCAGTCTGGATGAAAATTTAGACTGGATACTGGCGGCGGGGCACACGAGTAACTCGGGGATTATTCAGTTGATCAACGTAGTCACTCCATGGACTGTACTGTGTACTGAGTTATCGTAACTCTTCATACAATCGATGAAGACCGTAAGATAAATAGTACTAAAAATCGTTCACGTTGAGTCTCTCATGGTGGTGAGGATGTTCAGTTTGTGTCTGTGGTTGATCTGGGTGGGCCCGTTTATAGACATTTCATTGGCCAGACTCGTGGGTCGCCTTATCGTGTTATCGTCTTAAGTCAGTGACCGATCGTGTGCTTACTGAGAAAGAACAACATCCTTTGCATTTTCTATCTCTATCTTGGTTCTGTCGATTCAAGATGGTCTCTCAAGATGAGAAGCATGGCCTTCTGGCCTACGAAGACCGCCCTTCTTCGGGCTTCATGCCGAACAAAGAGGACCTGCCTAATATCAATACCCCCCGACGCTCTTTCCGTGCTCGAGTGTGGTCGCTAGCACTCGCTGCATTGTTGACATTGACTGCATTCGCTTTCTGGGGTTCTTCATCTTTCAAGCATTGCCATAAAGTAATGCCATTGAAAAGCATAGAAGACCGCGTTCACAAGATTCTTTCCGAAACACCTCTTATCGGTAAGTAAACACAAATGCGACATGAACATGAGCTCCGACTAACTAAGTAGATGGCCATAATGACCTTCCTATACTCGTGCGAGCTATATACGGCAACAAAATTTACAGCTCTGATTTCATCAAGCGCTTTGCTTTCGGTAATTTGACCGGCCATGTTGATGCACCACGTTTGGCCGATGGCCAAGTCGGCGGTACTTTTTGGAGTGTGTTCGTTCCTTGCCCTGCAGACGGCGCAGATTTCTCCAAGGAGAACTACGCAGAGAGTGTGAGGACAACCTATGAACAGGTTGATGTTATGACCAGAATTCAACAGGAATTCAAAGGTATCCTTTCCGAATCGCCAAATGGCACCACAGCCCTGGACGAGTTCCGTCGAGGCAAAGTCATTTCGCCTTTTGGAATCGAGGGCTTGCACTCTATCGGCAACTCTCTCACCCATCTTAGAGCATTTTATAAGCTTGGCGTTAGATACGCGACACTGACGCACAACTGCCACAACATCTATGCCGACGCAGCATTGGTAGAAGTTCCCGGCGGCGGAGTCAAAAAGGCAGACCCAGTCTGGAATGGAGTCAGCGAAAAGGGAAAGGTTCTCGTTTCCGAGATGAACCGACTAGGCATGATTGTCGATCTTGCGCATGTCAGCGAGGCTACGATGCGCGATGTCCTCGGTGCTGGCAAAGATGACTGGATTGGCAGTCAGGCACCTGTCATTTTCAGCCATAGTTCCACCCACGCTCTTTGCCCGCACCCTCGTAACCCGACAGATGAGACACTGAAACTCGTCAAGAAGACTGACTCTGTCGTCATGGTCAACTTTTACCCTCAATTCATCAGCTGCACTGCATCCAATCGTGAAGATGGGATGCCTGACTTCTACGCACCAAACGCGACACTTGCTCATGTTGCCAACCACATTATGCATATTGGTAACCTCATCGGATTCGACCACGTCGGCTTGGGTAGTGACTTTGACGGCATCGAGTCCACGCCCGAGGGTCTGGAGGATGTCTCGAAGTATCCGGATCTGATTGCAGAGCTGCTTAGGCGTGGAGTCAGCGACTCGGATGCCGCCAAGGTGGCTGGAGGGAATTTGCTCAGAGTGTGGAAAAAGGTTGATGAAGTTGCCTTGAAGCTTCAGGCTGAAGGAGTGTTGCCAGCGGAAGATGATATTCCTCCTTTCGGGCCTGACATGATTTCTGTATAGACTATTAACGTGTTAGATTAGATTGTCTCATCAGACTTTCTATAAAGCTGTTTTCTGCTATCACTCAGCTTAGGTATATAGTTCAGTACTATCTTTATACATCATTCTAGATCAACGACAGTGTGGCTCTAGTAAATATACGATTAGGGTCTGCAAGACATATCATCACTCATTTAACAAAAAGATCAAAAAGATCAAAACAATCACACCTTCGCAGTCTCAACTACATCCTCGCTCCCAATTACTCTCGGCGTCCTCTCTTCCAATCTCAAATAAACCTTAAACGCCTCCCACGCCGTCCGCCCCTGCACACCCACAAACGCATACGGCGCACCCTCCTTATTATGAAGTTTAGCACTCTCCTCAATTTCCTCCTCACTCACCCACAACCACTTCACATGCTCCCTCGGATCTAGCCTGATCTTCTCCTCCCACCCAACCGTATCAGCCGCTTCATGCACATCAACCACAAAACTCCATTTACCCGCCACCCCCAAACTCTTGCGTTCAATCCACTCATCGACGCGAACTAAGTCACGGATCTTACTAACGTGCAGACCCGTCTCTTCGAGAACCTCGCGCGCCACACCATCTAGAAGAGTTTGATCCTCGGGCTCGAGCGAGCCGCCTGGAAAATCCCAGTATCCGCCGTATGAATCGTCAAGAGCGCGTTGGATGATGAGCATTAAATGTGAGGTTTTTGTCTCGCCGGACATGGCTGAAGAAACGTGTTTCATGGTGGCGTGATCGGACGCTGAGTCGGGCAGATGTTGGTTATGAAAACGGTGCGTGAATACGAAACCTGCTATGACGAAAAATCTGTATTTGGGATGGGCAAGCGCAAAGTCGGCGAAGGGGACGTCGTATTCTGCGGCCAGATGAGGCGCGACGGTGTAGCTGTAGAGGGGGGAGCCGGCTTTGTTTGTGGCCATTTTGATCTTTCACGGTTTAGGCTTTGGATGTATGTACCTAAGTATGTACAATCGATATATGTTTTATGTATGATCGATCGCTGCGCTGAGCAGCTTATTCATATTTTGTTGGTGTGTAATTGCATGCCTTGTACTCTGTACAAAGTCTTATTTACATTTTTTCATGAGTCAGCGCTTTGAGAGCGTAGGCAGCCACCAGACCTAAGCACTCACGATAAGCCTTGCGACACGAAAGAAAGCCTTGGCAAGACAGGTTAGCATTAATCAGTTCGTCTTATATATTCAGCCAGATTTACCTAGGTTATGAGGCTGAAGATGAAACTATGCTGAGACGGTGAGACCTGATAGAGATCTCGATCGCAGCCGGGGCTAGACCGCATACAGAACACTATCTGCAACATGACGTATGTTGCTTAACGATGCTTTTGTATGAGGACTCATACGTACGTAGTTAGTTTTAAGGTTGAACTGTCAAGTCTGAATATCTGATAATAATCATAAGGCAGAACTGTGCACTGCATAGAAGACTATATATTTGAAGATCATCATGAGGAATCCCTAAGGCTGGATCACAGAGTGATAACTGATTCGTGACATAGGTTGTAGTTAAATTGCCCTGAATCAGGATCCATCAATATGGGTCTTGTATCAACCCCTTTGTGATTTGCATCATCCAGTGACATCCACCCCCCTTGAACCACAGATAGATCACCGATCTCGTATCCCGAGAGCAGATCCTCGGACTAGCAGAGACTAGAAGAAAGGCCAGATTCCAATCCATTCGGTCGATTCCAACCTTTGGGAAATGAACGAACTGTCAGGCAGTCTGGCCCGGCCAATCATTTTGTGTCTATACGGACTAGTCTTAGACGGGCCTAGCTTGTCAGACGAACCAGACGTCGGGGACCAATTACTTCAGTCTATTCGTCAGCCGCTAATCCATTTTTGGTTTAAGGCGGGCCCTTTGACCAACTTGGAATAAAACCGGATTCCTTCCAAGCTTCACTTTTTTCTTCGTTTTGTCCTGACTTTGCCATGTTTCATACAATATTATTGCACATTACATCTCTATAGCCACACGAAACGAGAAGAGAGAAATGAATGGTGGACTGGTAAACGCGTTGATATCCTTCCGCTGAACTGAAGCCCGCAACCGCCGTCCTTCGGCGTCTGGATCTTTGCTTTTGAGTGGCACGCAACTCGATTGGGACGGAGACGTCAGTCCCCCACACCAACCCATCCTGGACTGCTTTGGAGTCTTCAATCTGAACCCAACAGGTGATCCTTTTTCTTGTCTTTCTCTTATGCCGATTTCACATCGTCAAACCGTCGACTGTCTTTACAGTTGCTTTGTGAGAGGAGGAGAATAGTCTGCCCGCCACGCGCAGAGGACTGCCCCTCTGCATACATAACATCACCAATTAACCTCCAATCGGGCAATTCCTCACTCAGATACCATACCAGACACAATACTCGGATGTTCTCGCTCTTCGACCATATCTCCCGCCTCTTTCGGTCTCTCATGCACCAACTGTCAGCTTCCATGGCCATTAATGGAGGCGGCGATGAAACACTGGCCAACATGTTCGCTCCCCTGTCCCTGCAGTCGGGCGGGTCAAGGCCACAGAGCAAAGAACCCTCCTCACCCGTGATGACCGTTGTACGAGTCAACGAACACAAGCCAGAATCCGCCCGACGATCACACTCGCATAGCATTCAACCTCTGGATCCTTTTGAGTCGTCTTCTCCGGCTACCGACTCGGATCTGGGCCGTATTTTCTCCTTGTCGCCACTGCCCACGATTGTGCTCAATGCGAATCTGCGAGTGGCGCAGGTCTCAGATAGTCATCTGGCCTTTAGCGGTTATACTCGTGCTGAAGTTATAGGTCACAGCATTTATGACCTGCCTGCCCATAAGGTTCCGGCGACCGACACCACCAGTCTTCATCGGGTCCTCACTCACGCAGTCAAGACAGGCGAATTGCAGATTATAGACGATATTGCCATTGACAATGATGACAATTATACTGTATACAGCGTCCACATTACGCCCATCCAGGATCAAGGGAAGCTGCTCTATGTGGTCTTGTCAGTACATGATGTGACCAAGGAATCGTCAGCCCGGCAGACCGACAGAGAGCTGGCTTATATGAATGAAACATACAAGGCTCTTGTCGACACCGTGAAAGATTATGCGATTTTCATGCTGGATACGACTGGCTGTGTTGCGACATGGAACTCTGGTGCAGCCATGATAAAAGGTTACAGCTCAGACGAGATTATCGGCCGCCACTTTTCGACTTTTTACGGCGAAGATGATCGAATAGTCGATAAACCAGGCAAAGAGTTGGAGGTGTGTCTGAAAGAAGGCAAAGTAGAAGATGAAGGATGGCGGTATCGCAAAGATGGCTCGCGCTTCTGGGCCAATGTCATGATCACCCCGATATTCACAGCTGGTCGCCACGTTGGCTTTGTAAAGGTTACGAGAGATTTGACAGAGCGGAAAGCTGCCGAGAGCCGACTGATAGCTGCTTTTGAGGAGTCCTCTAAACTCAAATCCGACTTTTTGGCGAATATGAGCCACGAAATTAGGACGCCGATGCACGGGATGCTGATGTCCATGCAGATGCTCGCGGCGACGAGTTTGGATGAGAGGCAGAAGGAGTATATGAATATCATTGAAGACACCGGTTCTGTTTTGTTGCAGATCATCAATGATGTTCTTGATTACTCTAAATTATCGTCTGGAACTTTCTCAATCACCCCTGGCGTGGTCGATGTGAAAGATGTTGTGGATGCCGTTTCGCGGAATTGTCAATCATCATTGAAACCAGGGGTCGATTTACATGTTACATACTCGGATCAATTACCAAAACACCTGAAAGGAGATTCCCTTCGATATCGACAGATCATACAGAACCTTATCGGCAACGCTGTCAAGTTCACAGATAAAGGTAGCGTTGACGTTTCCGTCAAGGTCACCGAAGACCCGCAAGATAGTTCGACCTACGAAATAACCACCATGGTTGTCGACACTGGTATCGGCGTTCCTGAAGATGCTGCCAGCTCACTTTTCACCCCGTTTACTCGATTTGCAGACAGCAGTCGAAAGAGGTATCAAGGCACAGGATTAGGATTATCTATCTGCAAGAGCCTGGCAGAGCTGATGGATGGATCGGTCGGGTTTGCGCCAAATCCGGATAATCATGGAAGTGTATTCTGGCTTACGGTCAAAATGGGCACGGTCGACAATTCACGATCCGATCGACGGTTAAGCGAGACCCGGGGACCAGATCTGAACGCCCAAATCCAAGAACTAGCCCCTAGAAAACAGCTCTTGCTGGTCGAAGACAACATGATGAACCAAACCATCATGCTCAAAATGCTCAACATGATGGGCTTTGAGAAAGTCGACACAGCCTGGAACGGCGCCGAAGCAGTGCGCAAAGTCAAACAAAAGCCTTTATCGTATAACGCGATCCTGATGGATATCAACATGCCAGTCATGGACGGCGTGGATGCCACCAAAGCCATTCGCGGGATGAGTCGCGAGGTACCCATTATCGCGATGACAGGTAACGCGTTGAAAGGTGACTCGGATTTGTATCTGGCCAGCGGTATGAATGACTACATTGCGAAACCGGTTCATCGTCAACATCTGGTTTCGGTACTTCTGAAATGGATCGGACCGTAGTCCACTTACACCTACCCATTTGAATACTTGTACATCATATCCCGGAGTCAATTCTACATTAACAGGCGTTTTTCATCTCAGGGCAGGAGTAATGCTATTAGGCGATGGCAGTCGGCTGGATTTTTTGCAATGATTTACGACACAGACAGTCGGTACAACAGATTCTGCAGTCGACTATGTATCACGACATATGTTTCGTTTTGACATATATTTGTTTGTTCTAGGGTTTTTGTCATATACCCATTTTTCGGCGTCCAGTTGTTTTATGAGCGCCCATATGGAGGAGTGTGCCGCTTTGTCAATAGGGTTATAGCGCATCCTTGCGTACATCCATACATACTCGCTCGCATACAATCCATGAGATTAGAGATTCATATTAATGTTTACCCTGACAATTTACACGCTGGAAGCGGGCTCAGCCTCGTAGTCAATGTCCCAGATACCTACACAAACAATCCAATCTTCAAATGGCCCCTTCCACAAAGGGGGGTTGTACAGTGCTTACTACTCCAGAGAAACCAGACACATCCAAACCTTGGAATCTATCTTTTGTCTTGAATTTGTAAACAGGATTGTTAAAAATCAATGAATTTTTTTTTCCCCCTTTTGGATTTCTGCATATGTAGGTATTGATGAGTGCAGACGGCAATCGGCAGCCATTATTTCCCCGGCTGCTGATGAATACTTCATGTCTAGGTATACTAGGCTGCATGCATTTCTTCCGATAAGCAAGTCGAGAGATCACGACATCTGGAAATTGGATCAGATTTTCTACCCGATAGCTGCATTTCGTCTTCTTAAATATGGGGTATGTATTTTGAATGTTGTGTTGTGTTGCTACGTTTCGACAGTTGTGCGCATGAGGCTGATGTTTCGTGCAGTACTGCTGGTTTAGTCTTCAGGAGTACCCTAGTTATGTATGTATACTTCCGATGAATTGGGCTACGCTATTTCTGGGACTAGGTCAACTGGTACATCTATCTTATGTATCAATCCTGAGCCCTTTCCCTACCTAGGTAGGTAGACAACCTCTCTACCAGCCAAGCTTGGTTCAAGTTATATCAATTGATTCCTCTTCCAAGGTCTCAAAGGTTTCAGAAGTGAAACGCACCTTTATATGTATATTCTCTTCCTGTCTGCAGAAAGAGACATTGAAGGCCGCCCGCATGTGCGACCCTAGAACAGTACTTTATGCTAAGATCTTGATCTGGACTCTACCTAGGTACTGCTTGAAGGACATGTACGACTTTGATGTCCTACGGCCGAGTTTTTGGATGGCTTCGTGGGTGTAGTTGAGTACGTGCATATAGAGTTACTGAGATGGGCTTTTATACAGCATTGATACCTAAATACTTTGATATCCTGCTACTAGAATTCTCAAGTCCTTCTTCTGCAGGAATCCTCAATCAACATCCCATCCAAGCTATTCAACTAGATTCCCTATCTACAAAGTACTCAAAGGAAAGAGACAGAATGCTCCAAAAGATAACCCTCTACATCCCCTTCACCTTCCTCCTCATCATCGCCACCGTCCAACTCGCCCTCGTCTCTCGCATGGTCGCATTTCTGCACATTCAAAAGACTGAAGTTGGCACTTATCGCATCCTCAGCAACTCTACCTCAACAGATGGCAGTATCAACGGGGAAGGTTTTGATGTCCACGTCCTACCTGAAAAACTCTCCCTGAATCAGGGACATGTCACCAACGGCGCGGCTGGGTACGGGGTCGTAATGAGTATTGCATCCCTGGTAGCGTGTGTATTCCTCCGGAGGGATGCATGTCAAAAGGTCTGTCCATCACCTAACCTCTTTTATCAAACGATGAAAGCTGATGATAGAAAGCGCCACAAATCAATCCTCCTAACCCTCACCATCGCCCTCTCCCTCCTCGTCCTCTTCATCCTCACAACCGTCACCTACGTCGCAGCCGTAACATACCTCACCATGGACAACAAAATCGACCTCGACGTCGCGCAAGCCGCTGCCTCCGCCGGCCCTGGTTCCGGATACGGTATCGACAGCTGGACGCCGGAAACATGGTATCAAGCATTGGTGTTGTTGCCACTTGACGAGTCCACGAAGTCGAACTTGTCTGCTGCGGTGTCGGAGATGGTTGCGTGGAGGGCGTGGATTACGTTGTATCAGGTTGTGGCGGCGGTGGTGTTGGGGTGGACGGGGATGGTGTATTTGAGGGAGTGGAGGAGGGTTTGTGGGTGTAGGTTGGCTTCTGGGAGTGGAATTGGGGCTGATCGGGCTGAGGAGGAGGAGCTTGTGACGTATAGGGTTGGCTTTGCTGAGGGGAGTAGGAAGTGATTGCCTCAATAGGTGGTGTAGATGCTCGACTTGGTGAAGTATATGGACGATTGATGTTTTTGGGACCATGTTGTTTCTTGGTTATATCTCAATGTTGTGTTTCCTGTTAGTCTGTCAATATCACTTATGCTCTAGGAATAACGAACAGAAAAATGAATCATAATTTGCACGATAAAATACAATTATAAGCGTCTTTATAGTAGGCAAACAAAAAGATACAGTACCAGCATCAAGCTGCCCTTGTAATACAACAAAAAGAAAAATCGGCCCCTAATCCGGCAGACATTCGACATTCATCCAACACATGCAATATCAGACTGCGCCAGAACTTTGATTCTTGGAATGCTCGTAAACCTGCCCGAAAAAAAGAAAATAAAACAGATGCGAGGAAGTGTACAGTGGAGAAGTGGAGTTTGGTGTATCGAGTTGACGGTGGCGTATTCCATTCGAAGATGTAAAGTCTAGTCGGCGTCAATTATTATGTGTTCGTCCCCGAGTCATCGTCATCACACGCTGAGGCAAGCTTATTCAACGCCGTGGTGGTCGGCACCGGCACCTTCAGTGGTAAAAGAACCAAGCTTCAATCCCGTATCCAAAGCAACCATCTCCGCCAGAATCTCCAACACCTCCTTGGGCACAGTCTTATCATATATCGAAATCAAATCCTTGGGTTGAGGATACACCTTGAGCGCCTTGTAAAAGGCAAGAGCAGCTTCAACGTTGTCCGATCCTTCGGCGCAGAGACCCTCTCCCTTGGCGACTTGGCCCATGAAATAGGCCTCCTTCTCTTCCAGGTCGGTGGGGAAGCCTTCCTCTTTGGCGGCGTTGACGGCTTTCTTGATTTGGTCCCGTTGAGCGGCGCCTTGGGCCTCGGCCTCTTCCTTTGCGGCGCGGGCCATGCGGCGGTTATCTCTTTTTAAAGCTTTTCGGAATTCGGGGTCGGACTGTCTTTTGTAGTCGAACCATACTGCATATGCTGTGGTGGTGATGATTAGTAGATGCACAAGTTGTGTTGTGTTGTGTTGATGTATCGGGAGACAACCTACCGAGAAAACCTGTAATGACGGTGCCCGTCGAGAGGGCAATCAATGTGGAAGTCTTCATGGCGGCGTGAGTTTGAGAGCGAGAGAAGGTATGAGACAAATTGAGAATGTTGTTAATGGTATGAGTGATGGTTTGTTATGCGATGTTAAGTAAGTAGCGGACTCGATGCGTCGCGGCCAAAATTAATTTTGAGCTGGGTGGATCATTGTTGTTCCGCCGCGGCGTTTCAGTTGGTCGACTCCGCCCGAAGGACAACAACGTCAGTCAAAGCCCTGAGACAGCTTCTTTGGCAGCCATTGCTTTTTGCATCTGAGCTTCGGCTTGCACAATGGCCTCTCAATTAGACAAGCTCAGTAGTCTGACTCTACGAAACAAATCGCGCCGCCGACCCCAAATCAGTGCGCCGCAGCCCATCGCCGGCCCAACCCCGTCGGAAAGGAGACCCTCGGCCGCCCAGCCAGGAGGTGGTGCTACATCGGATCTCGTCAAGCGTCGCTACTCTGCACGATTCAATCAGGTTCCCGATTCGACTCTTGATGCTCCTCCGATACCGAGCCTGCCGTCGGATCTTCAAGTACTCAAGAATCGCGATGGGCCGTCCGCTATCCCTAGTGGGTTGCAAGCTGGGCCGAGTGTCACGCTAGAGGTTGATCTCAAAGCATTAAAAGACCCTTCATTGCCGGTTGAGAAATGTATGAAACACCATCCTTGTCAGTGCATTCATTGGTAAAAAGCTCATTGTTGTCAACAGATGTGGCAGGACTCCTTGCCAATGCTTCCGAAGAGGAGATTCGAGACTACCAACAGAGCTTACGCAGGGTCAAGAACCGTACATCGACCGATCTACAACAAAATGTATACCAGAATCGGACGCAATTCATAAAAATCAGTGAAGAAGCAGAGAAGCTCAAGGGCGAAATGCGTACCTTGCGCACGCTCATGTCGGAGCTGACTACAACCCTGGGTCAGACTCATGATGCGACCGGGTCGAATCAGTTGCTGGCTGCTGATGATCGCGCATCGAAGCGCAGTAACAGAAGCTCTGTCGCGAACCTCGAGAATATGTGGAACATACAACTTCACACATTGTGGAAAACAGTCGAGGGATCGCAAAAGTTTCTTCCGGCAATTCCGGGTAGACATATTGTCCTAGAAAGCGGACACTGGGTAGAGCTTGACTCGGCGACATGGAAACCACGTCGGCCGGTTCATATCGTCCTGCTCAATGATCACTTACTGGTAGCTGCCAAAAAGCGCAAGCGGATCGACCCCAATAGTCCAAGTCAGCACCGTGGTCCAGCGCCAACTAAGCTAGTCGCCGAAGAATGCTGGCAGCTTCAGGATATTGATATGATTGATTTAGGCGCAAATCTTGGATCAGGTGCAGCGCGCGCCGAAGCCGAGCATAGGGGTGTAGCTCACGCAATAAACATCCGCGTCGGCTCTCAGTCCTACACCTATCGATACGACCAACGTAACAACACGGCCAAGAACGAACTTTTGGCGACTTTCCGCAAGACAGTTGAGGATCTCCGCAAAACGCTTCGGTCTGAAATTGAGACTTCAGGCAGAGCAGGTGATGCTTTACGTACTCTGGGCCAATTGGAAGGACACCGTAAATCCGGAATATTCGATAATCCTGAGAGTTTCAAAGATAAGCCCGAAGTACGCATTGATGTGGATGGTAAACAGCAAAACCTGCGATGGGTCGAGGGTCAAATCGACGAGCTTGATATCGACATTGCACTACAGCACTTCGAGGAAGCGGTGTCGAGTGTTGAGCGGCTCAGGAAGCTCGCTCGAGGACTGAAGGGAAACACATTCGCTCAAGACGTCATCAACCAGAAAGTAGACGAACGAGCAACCAACCTCGCCAGCATCCTGTCTCGTGCATTAGTTGACAAACACTCATTCTTGACAGCCACAAAGACGCACGTCGGCTGGCTAGCTCGTCTCGGATTCGAGGATCGCGCTCGCGAAGCCTACCTCCGCGCCCGATCAGAAGTCATCCACAAACGCGCGCGCCAATGCATCTTCGAAGGCGACCTACCACTGTACATTTTCCAAATCTCCTTCGTCTACTTCACCCTTGTGAGAAACACCATCAGTATATACCAACAATGCTTCCCGCCCATGATGACCAGCGCCAGCATCAAATGGGCAAAGGAGCATTTGGATCAGTTCAATGCCATCCTTGTCAGGCAGTTGAGTAGTGTACAGCGCGGAACGACGGTTTGGCAGAAATGCATGGATACCCTTGACGAACAGGCGGCGTTGTTGACCGAGGTTGGAGTCGATTTTAGTGGTTTGATAAAGAGGGGTCTTGTTGAGATGGAGAATAATGGGCCAGGGGGAGCGGAGCTTGGAGAGCCGGGGGATGCGGAGACGCAGTGATTGTCGAATTTGGAGTTGGTTTAATGCAGTCATGACTTATACTCTTGAATGTGTATATACTAGTTATACATACTATTTTTATATATACTACCACCACGTATCAATAATGCTCTAGTTCCTGCACCTAGACGCCCTTGGTGGATCGATTATACCGACTCTTGACCCCTGTCCATCCAATCAGAACGATGTATTTCTCGTTCGAAGCGGTGACATAGATTACATATGTAAGTCAACGAACCACCTTTTCTTCGAGTTTTAGATACATAATAAATCATACGTTGGAGTTGGCTAGACCAGGAAGCTACGATCTAGTACGATTAAATGTATCTAGACACTGTGATATCGTACAGTAGTCTGTCTAGACTTAGAACTACCCTAGAAGGAGGCGTAACCCTAACATCAAACCCATCGATGAGATGCCGGCTTAGTTAGAGTATAAGTAGAAGCAATGAAGACCTCCACGAACTCCAAACCACCAGTAGAACATTTCTAGAGTGCGCTCGTACGAATATCAGCCGGATTCGCCTCAGAAAAATGCCCCTCCTCTCCTTACCCCCCGAGCTCCTGGCCCTAATCGCCGATTTTCTCAAACAAGACAGCGATATCAATTCCCTGTCACAAGTCAATCAAAGACTTTACCCTTTATATAACCATCTCTTGTATCAACGCAATGCACGCAACGGGAATGGTACCGCGTTACTCTATGCCGCAAAACATGGCCTCAAAGGCACAGCAGAGAAGAGTCTATGGCTCGGGAAATGCGACGTCAACAACACAATCGACGACTCTGGATTGAATGCGTTGATATGGGCTTCCAGAGAGGGTCATGAGGATGTGGTCAGGATGCTACTAGCCCTAACCGAAGCTGGGATGGAGTTGGACGTTAATTTCCGAGATTCAAATGGTCGAACGGCCGTATCCTGGGCTGCGGAAAATGGGCATGAGAGTGTAGTAAAGCTCTTCCTTGAGACGGGGCTTGCGGATTTGGATTCGAGGGATGATTTGCGCATGAGTCCGCTTTCGTATGCAGCTGAGAACGGGCATGGGGTGGTGGTGAAACTGTTTCTTGCCGGGGGTGTAAAGGATCTGGATTTGAGGGACTTCACGGGCTCAACGCCGCTGTCACGAGCAGCAGAGAATGGACATGGGGCGGTTTTTAGAATATTATTAAAAACTGGACGGGTTGATGTGAACTCGGAGGATTCCGAGGGTCGGACGCCGCTGTCTCTGGCTGCTGAGAATGGGCATGATGCGATACTTAGACTCTTACTGAAGGATGAACGAGTGGATGCAGACCAAGGAGACTCCGAAGATCGAACGCCGCTTTCTTGGGCTGCAGGAAACGGCCATGCTGCCGTCGTCCGCACATTGCTGAAAGATGGACGGGTGGATGCAGACTCAAAGGACTCTCATGGCCATACGCCCTTGAGTCACGCTTGCGCAAACGGCCATGGCAACACAGTCAGAATACTTCTGAAACTCGAACAAGTCAATGTGAACTCAGAAGACGAAGATGGTCGAACACCACTCTCCCACGCTGCAGAAAACGGGCACGAAACGGTCGTCAAACTCCTTACCAAAGACAGACGGGTAGAAGTAGATACAAAGGACTCAAATGGTTCAACGCCTTTGGCCCGGGCTGCGAGGAAAGGGAATACTGCGGTAGTGAGGTTGTTGCTTGAAACGAAACGGGTTGATATTGATTTGGAGGATAATCACGGGTTGACTCCCTTGTATTTGGCTGTGGTTGGTAATCATGAGGAGGTGATGAATCTCCTACTGGCTAGTCGATGAACATATCATTATGTATTTCCATTTCTATGTGCGTAGTAGTCAAGAAGTAGGGTATAAATCGCCGTAATATACAATAATGTGCAAAAATCGGCTATGCACGCGTTTTGTCTGACTCGACATCAGCCTCTTCGAATTCATCCTCCTCTTCATACTCTTCCTCTTCCTCATGTTCTTCCTCCATCTCCTCTGATTCATTCAGCGCCCTGAGCTTGTTCTTCGTCTGTGTCTTGCGAGGGATAACGTAGCGATATCTCTCCCCATCATTGAGTTTCCCTTCACTATCTTTTCCGTACAAAAACATCGCCTTGGACAGCGAGTTCTCAGACCAGATCGTCTCCCAAGTTTTACGGTCTGCTGATAATGTACTATCATCCGGTAACACGCCCTGCGCAAAGTCCAGCTGTTGACCATCGCCGACTTCAGACGGGAGACGCATCCAGAATCGTACCGTGTCTGGAATTTCTTCGGGCAAATGGCTCACCACAATCAAGGCTTGTTCAGGTCCTAGATAGGGTAAGGGTAGACTGGCTAATTCTCCATCGGCTGGTGGTCCAGAATTATTCAAAAGGTAAAAGCACTTCTCGCGCATATTTGCCGGCATGCCTGAAAAGGCTTCATCGAGAATAATAAGTTCTTGCTTCTTGATAATAGCTCGAATGAAAAGTATCAGACGCTGCTGCGCAACAGAGAGCTGGCCAAAGGTTATATTATCGGCATAATCGACACTATGTTGCGGGTGATATTCTGGTGTCTGCGTTGATCGATTGTTCATGGGAATTCCATCTGCTAAATTTGCGCGAAACGTTTCGGGGATGAATGATATGTCGACTTCCTCAGAGCCCTTCGGTTTAGCGTCTTCTGCAGAAGGGTCTAGTTCTGTTTTGAAGTATTCCAGAACTGCGTCAACGATTGTGTCGCGTTGGTAGGTCAAGACTGGTTTGGAAAGAAATGTGTCGGCCCATGCAGATTCGATTGATGCCCTTATGGATAGCTGTCGAGGGAAGAAGGCATGAATCTCCGGAGAGGAATGACCCATGCGCGCCTGAAGGTCGAAGATTGATATACCAGGCCTTCCTCGCTCAGGCAAACGAGACTGCCCAAACATACGAACCGGTTGGGCATATGCTTGCGGATGATCAGATGTGATAACAGACAACAAAGTCGTCTTGCCAGAACCATTAGCCCCAAGAACCGCCCATCTTTGACCCTGGCGAACTCGCCACCACAAGCCCGACTTAGCCCCTTTTTTACCGCGTACTATTTGCTTCCAGTTGCCGAGGACAACTTTCTCGCCATACTGGACATGCACACCCTCCATTTCGATAACAGGCTTGCCATTCTGAGTGATTTGTGTCAAGGCCGTCGGATCAGCTACGCCAATATTGCTCTTTGAGAACTGAGCTACTTTGGTTTTCTTGTCGTCAATAAATTGATAACGCTGCAGTTCAAACAAACCGCCCGGCGCGAAGAGCCAGCGCAATGACATTCTGGCTTTGTTGGCTGCACTTGTAGACATTCCACTAGCCTTTGTCGCCTGTTTATAGAAGTCCTTTTTGGGTCCGCTGAAAGCTATTCGATGGTTGTCGAGAATCAAAACGTGGGTGATCCATTCTGGTATGGTATCTTGTGGGCGGAGCGAGATCATGACTCTGGGTGAACAACGACATGCGACATCCCGGAGGAGCGAAGATATGCTTTCGGTTGTGGCAGGGTCAAGGCCCACTGAACGGCCCGTTAGTTCCGGATATGCTCCAGTTTTGTTCATAAAGGTACTTACTGAAAGGCTCATCTAGTAGAAGTAGCTCCGGCGAAGACAGCAATGCTTTGGCTATTCTTGTACGCCTTGTCTGGCCATTGCTCAGGCTGGACACGGGTAATTCCAAAAGTTCTTGCAGTCTGAAATCCTTCACCACTTTATCAAATTGAGCTTCATCATACTTCTTCCCGGCATCCCCATCCTCCATAGGGTTGAGTTCCGTCTGTCCCAGCAAAAATTGCCGAACCGTCCAATCCGTATCCTCCCGTAGACTTTCATATCTTGCGCTGAGATAGGCTCCTCGTGTACCACCCGTTGCTTGTGAACCTTCACCACTGAACCCCACGTATGCGATTGCGTTTTCTGGTGACCTCTTGCTGGGGTCTTTTGGATTGAATTTCCGAGAGATCAGATGCGGATATTGGCGTGATTTCGGCGGCTGTGCAATGTGTCGACCTTGGAGGACATGGAAGAATTCCGTACTATTATTGCCAATTACTGCCCAATGGAAGGGTCCTTCCTCCTCTTGTATGGCTTGTTCCTGGCGCATATCCTTTTCATAGCGTTCCTTTGCATGTTTGGGGCCATTCGGCGGGGGAAGCTCCGGCCATTGCGGCGGTCTGGACGGGAGAGTAAAGTCGATTTTGATAAATAAGGGGGAGTTTTCTGAGCCGGAAGCTTCTGCGGACGCAGGATAGTCACGATAGAAGGTTCCGTCTCGAATTTGTATCAATGGTCGCCATTTGAGCTGGTAGAGTTTGTGTAGGTTCGTTTTTTGCTGGTACTTTTTCGGTTTTGATGCTGCAGTTGCATGGCGCAGGAATTGGCGCGGTACCGAGATGGCGAATATTCTCGGCCGAAGCGCAGGCTGTACCAGCATTCTGCACTGAAGTCTGTCTCTGACTGTGATATATAGAGGTGAAGTATAGAGTTGAGTCAAGCTTCAAATATTCATCCGATATCGCCGTGCCAAGCCGGCTACATTCCGCAGCCACGCTTAGTCATGATGCCGACAACCAATCAGAAGCGCCGTAGTTCGGCTACCAGAAATAGAGCCGGTTTTGCGGGTTCCTGGATTGGTGCCTGAGGAATCCGTCATCCAATCTATTTCGGCAGCCGATCACTTGTCTCTGCGACCTGTTCTCTATTGGTCTTATTTTATTTTATTTTCTTCATTTATTCTTGCTCAATTATCTGCTGAGAAATTTCTGAATCAATTGAGTGACGTTCGCGCTGCTGGCCGATAATACATAGCATGTCTCTTACGACTACGGCTAATACCCTCACCTCGGCCAGCGACCTCTTCAACTGGAGACATTCCACACCTCTACTTATAGCCGCTGCAGCTGTTGTAATGACTGCGCCTGTAGTTACAGCGGCTCTGCTGCGAACTCGTGGCGCATCTAACCCGCCAGGGACTACCTCGATCCCTTCATTGCCACTATTTGTCGAGGCCAAGAAGCATGCGACGACCGACAGCAAAAAAGTAGCTGTTATAGACCGGACAAAAGGACAGAGCTTCACATACAGGCAATTGCTGTCGGATGTATCAGAAAAGAAGAAGTGGTTACTCGAACATTTGTCTCTGGCAGATTTGGGCGAGCGGAGGATAGCGTTCCTCATTCCCAATGGCTATGATTATGTTGTAATGCAATGGGCTGTATGGGCTGCCGGAGGTGTCTGCGTGCCACTTTGTATGTTCCTTTAAATACATTTGAATTGTACTTTTGGCTGACTCCGTTTGCATTGTATAGGTACCTCACATCCCGTCAAAGAACTTCTCTATACAATCAGCGACTCGCAGCCCTCATTGGTTGCATTCCACCCAGCTTTTGAAAAGGTCGGTATAGCCCTACGCGAGCTGGTCAACGATGTACCTTTCACAGACTTCACTCCACTTTGCAGCGCAAAAGATCTAAATACAGTTTCACTACCACCATTCCATGGATCTCTTCCCCTCGACCGAAGGGCTCTCATGATATACACCTCCGGCACAACATCCAATCCCAAAGGCTGCGTCACAACGCACAAAAATATCACTTTCCAAGCTGATTGCTTGGTCAAAGCATGGAAATACACGCCATCGGATCACTTGATCCATGTCCTACCCTTACATCACGTCCACGGCATCATCAATGGTCTAACTGCGTCATTTCTCAGCGGCGCATCGGTGGAAATGTACCCCAAATTCGACCCAAAAATCATCTGGGAAAGATGGCAGGACAAGGGCTCATCGACAATGTTCATGGCTGTACCAACCATATATTCTCGGTTGGTTGACTATTTCGATACACACATTCGCTCCACCGACGCTGAGGCCAGTTCGAGAGAGGGCGCAAAAGCACTTCGTCTAGTAGTTAGCGGTTCCGCCGCCCTACCCACCCCGATCAAAGCCAAGTTTGCAGAGATCACTGGCCAGGTTCTACTTGAGCGGTATGGCATGACCGAAATCGGAATGGGAATTAGTTGCGGTCTTGACGTTTCTCAGCGACTGGACGGAAGCGTTGGCTGGCCGTTACCCGGCGTACAGGTACGATTGACCGATAAAGAGACCAACGACATAATTGAACAAGATGAAGAGGACGGCATGATCGAGATCAAGGGCGATAACGTCTTCCTAGAATACTGGAATAAGCCCGAAGCTACGGCGAAAGAATTTACATCTGATGGATGGTTCAAGACAGGCGATGTTGCGAGGCGTTCGAAGGATGATGGTGCCTACTATATCCAGGGACGCGCATCTGTCGATCTGATCAAGACCGGTGGCTACAAAGTATCCGCGCTGGAAGTTGAGCGGAAGATACTCAGTTTGGAGTATATACAAGAAGTCGCCGTTGTCGGCGTGACGGACGAAGAATGGGGCCAACGTGTTGCTGCTGTTATTAAACTACGTGATGGTGTAAGTAGTTCTCATTGGGGTCCTTTGACTCCTCTAGGATATAAGCTGACTTTTTCAAACAGGCCGCACCGTTAGAATTATCAACCCTGAGAACGCAACTGAAGCAAGAAATGGCCCCTTATAAAATACCCTCGATATTGAAACTCGTCGATGGAATAGAGCGCAATGCGATGGGCAAGGTCAATAAAAAAGACCTGTTGAAGAAGTACTGGCCGGATGCTTGAATATCGAAGCCAGGTCTGTCTATATAGATTCGTACATAGATTTAGGAACATAGTTAGATACCTGTATATATTCGTTTTATGTTGTGAGAATCATTAAGGTTGACTCGACCGTTCTTCTGAAAGGCTTCAAGGTTCAGGGTCTTTAGGGCATACCGTGGGTGCTTGATCTACACACCCATGGCTCTGGAAGACATTACATCAGGCTTTTGCCTACATTTGTACTCCTTCTCGTGAGTCAGGTGGCTTGTTATTGCATGATCAACATCCACGGCCGTTGATGACATCCAATTCATCAGTATACTCGCCATGCAATTCGACCTCACACCCAGAAAATCATACTGAACATCCTAACAATCTAAGCGGCTTTATACCTCCTAGCACTATCGTCTATGGATCCCATCTCAATGCCCCTGAGCGCCCTCACAAAACACCATCTCAGACAAAGCGATGACTCCCTCCCATTAACCTGCATATCCCAATGTCGCCATCAACCACCACCACCCTCCATTGGCGGAGGGAAAAGCGAACATGCTTTGCCCCTGAAACAAATTCCAAGCTTGACCAACAACAACAGTAACAATAGCAACAGCAACTTCACAATCGGCGGGTCATGGATAACAAAATCAATCTCCCGCCACTCCACATCGTCATCCGTGTACTCTTCATCAGCAGAGCCAACGAATAACACAAATCGGCAGTATACTATGACGACGACGAACAGTGAGACGAGCGCACGGAGTAGTATTGTGTCGCACAGTCAAGAGAGTGCAAAGAGTATGAACAGCTCTGTTGGGGTTACGAGTGTGAGTGAGGGTAGTAGTCATTATAGTCAGGGGAAATCTGCGCAGAAACAGAAGCGAAGAAGTGAGGGGCTCAAGCAGGCTTTGAGCTTTTCGTCGTTGAGGAAGAGGGAGAGTGTTGATAAGAATCCGTTTAAGTGAGTCCGTCGTAATGGCAAGAAATTGGAAAGGGGGAGGGATATGCTGACGATGTATAGATGGTTGTGTCGAAGGTCGGATGCTAGTATTCGCCATTCAACGAGTCAGTTGAAACTCGAACAACAGATGGAAGTAGAAGAGCAGTGTTCTGGATTTGAGCGAAATGATATACGAACACAGCCGCCGAACAAGATACCATCCGACCTTGGACCGGTGATTGTCCAGAGAATGGAAAGGCTCGAAGAAAAAATTGATATCTTCTTCTCGGGGATGTCATCTGCATCGTCAAAATCGACGAGAAGTACTACCGACGACTCAGATGACAAAATCATCGAAGAACCAGCACGAACTCCCTATTTGACTCATCCCCAAACAGACAGCGACATAAGAAATCACCTCAAAATCCTAACCGCCGAAATCACACATCTCACCAAATCCAACAATAACCTCTCCTCCTACATCGACGCCCTCGGCTCATCAGGTCTAATCGGCCTGCTCGAAATGCTGAGTTGCTCACTTGAGCGCCTCTACGCTGCCGTCACCTCATTACGCGAAGAACAAAAACAACGCCAACAACAACAAGCCATCAACCCGGACCAAGAGCTACAAGAGAAACAGCTCGAGTCACAAATGGATCTAATCCAACGCCTCGGCTTCCTCCTCGGTCAAAGAGAGGAACAACTCAAACATGAGCAAAGTCTGAATCAGAGTTATAGGAAGAAGATTGAAGGGTTGGAGGAGATGATTCGTTCACTAGAAGAAGAGTGGGAGAGGGCTATGCCGGTGATTGCAAGGTCGGATGTACATGTTGACGGGGTTGGGGATGTGATTGGGAGGTTATCGAGAGGAAAGGCTAAGTAGTAGGAATAGGAATAATTATCATTGCATTTTCGAATGAGAACCCGTTTTTTTTTTTTTTTTTTTTTCCGTGTCTCGTTGCATGGAGAATGGTCTGAAGTTTTCTTTCAACGGAGTTGGGGCTACGGTTTGACTTCAACTTCTTAAGAGCCAGGTGGATCTTTCAAAAAGTTATCTCGGTGCTGTATCTACCTCTACCAACCTAATGATTGTAAATGAATTTAATATTTCAACTCAGCCTCCATGCCACTTCCAAGTAGTTTAGGTATAAAAGGAGGACCGTGTAGAAAATTCAACATCGAACAATCCCCTCCGCGCGGTGGAGCTCGCAGACTCTGATTCTCCCGACTGATCTCAGAAGTTGACAACAACAAAAACAAGAATTGTATCAACACCAAGATAAAAATTAGAAAAGAAGAAGAAAATAAATTGAATTTATACCAATATAAATCCCACATCAAACCCAACCACGCTATGCAAAAACCAAACCAGACGTAACGCCAAACCACACAAAACACCAAACACATGACACGACACGACACACAAAACATAACACATAAATCATAATAAATCCATATGCATACAATACCCATTAATGCCAATCTTCACACATTATACATAATCATCTAGGAATCTATCTGTTCCTATCCAAACTTAAAAATGTCTACGTTCTGTATAGTTAAACAAAGAGACAATAACTTTTGGTACATGCAAAAACGTCACAAAACAAGGAAAATTTTATATCATCAACATCAGATCATGGCCATGACTTCTAATCTCCCACCTTCGACCAGAGTCGAAAAATTTAAGGTGCTAGAATGAGAGCCAACAGTGCCATGCGGCAGTAAAGACCGTAACGCATCTGCAAAGAAAAAGTCAGTATGTTTGAATCAACTCTGTGCTGGTGAGACTTACCTGTCTAAAGTAAGCTGCCCTCTGGTCAAAGTCAACCTCCTCCCCGATCTCAGCGTTCCTGGGCAATGGGTGCATAACAACCATATGGCTCTTTGCGTGTTTCAAGACCGAGTTGTCGACAACAAAGCTGTCCTTGAGTCTTTCGTATTCATCCAAATCGGCGAAACGTTCCTTCTGCACGCGAGTGCAGTAGAGAACATCAGAGCGAGAGATGATCTCAGGAGTGAGCTCCTCCGATTCACGGACCAACTGACCAGAAGAGACGATCAATTTACGAACATCTTCCGGCAATGACAAAGCCTTGGGAGCAACCAATTGAACGCGGACATCGTAGAACTGGAGCAACTTAATCAAGGAGTGCACGGGGCGGCCGTATTTCAAATCACCAACAAAGGTAACGGTCAAGCCAGTGACCGTACCAAGTTCTTCCCGGATGGTGAAAAGGTCAAGGAACGCCTGAGTTGGGTGTTCAAGAGAACCGTTTCCACCATTGATGATAGGCACGGGAGAGAACTTGGCGGCAGTGTGAGCACTCTTCTCATCGGGATGACGGAGAACAACAGCATCTCCGTAGCAACCCAAGGTGCGGATAGTATCTTGAAGTGTCTCGCCCTTCTTTGTCGACGAGTGCTCAGTAGAGATCACGACAGTACGACCTCCAAGGCGCTGCATGGCTGCGTCGAAAGAAGCCGAAGTACGTGTGGAAGGCTCGTAGAACAATGTGCACAAGACACGGCCCTTGAGAATATCAAGGACACCCTGTCTCTCAACTCCGAGACGCATCTCCTGAGCCACAGTGAAGAGAAGGTGGAGGTCTGAGCGGGTGAATTGGCTGACGGAGATGACATGCTTCTGCTTGAATGTTGAGCGCGAAAGAAGCTCAAGCAGAGAAGTCGATGCCTGGGAAGAAGGAGTGAAGAGAGGAGGTCCGAGCTCAGGGACATTAGGAACAGCATCAGCCGCCTTTGAACGGAAAGGTCGCACAGGAGTGCTGCTCGAGAAGCGTCTTTCAATAGCGTCAAACTTGGGCTGCACTCTGGGAGAGAATGCCTTTACTGAAGGTGACTGTGGAACGATGCGGTGGGTTGACATATCGGTACCTTGTGCAGCTTCGGCTTGAATCTCGCCATCGAGGCAAGATGTCTTCTTCTGGAAGACCACACGGTGAACAGAACCCTTCATTGGCTTGCCATTGAATGGCGACCAGACATCGCTGCTTTCGAAGACATATGGACGGTCAATCTCAACCTCGACATAAGTGTCTTGCTGGTCGTGCAGCTCAAAGATCCTCTTGGGGTTATCGTGCAGACGAGTAGTGATGTCGTCGAGGGTCAGCTTGTTTTGAGAAGCTGCAGTGAGCAACAAAGGCAGTGCATCAGCAATACCCACAGTAGGGCTAGCTTCCTTTCCAGCGAGCTGATAAGGAATGGTGCCAATGGAGAAAACATCAATGGTACTCAAATGTTCCCAAAGGGCATTCTGGTCCTCAACAGTTGGCAAGCCAGTGCAGTCTGGGAAATCCTTCTGTGTAAGGAAGAGACTGTAGATGGAAACATCGCAGGTGACCTTGAGTCCCTTCTCCTTACTCAAAGCAATCAAGTTGATGTCTTCCTTGGAAGAAACGTTCAAGACGTGAACATTTCGGTTGTGCAAGCTTGCCAAAAGAAGGATTGATGCAAGATCGGTGGCTTTGGCATCAGTGATCATGGGTTTAGTGGCGGGCCAAGCTCCAAAGTGGCTGGTGACAGCAGCAACTTTGTTGATGTTGCCGGAAAGGTGATTGAAAGGAATGAAAAGAGCTCCGACTTCTCCAGTGACCTGTCCAATCTGCTCCGCGTTCGTAGCGGTAGCGGCAATAGAGAGGTTGAAGTCACAGTAGGCTCCAGACTTGGAATTCTGTTGAGCTGCCTTCAATGCAACGGCATCTGTCACAGAGGCATCCACACCGACGGGCATGACACGGATCATGGTGAAACCTGCAGCAACCGAGGCTTTGGTCACCTGTTCAAAGTCTTTTGAACCCGGCGTGACTAATCCTGGAACGAAAGAGGCTATGTTGATCAGACCAGGTAGCACCATTGTACGGTGGCTGGTTTGATGGTCAATGGTGAGAACTTCGAGTTCAAACTGTTGAGCAAGCGCCTCAATCAGGATCTTTGCATTCTTGACGTTGGTAACCAAAGGAGTCTGGTAGTCAACCGCCATACGTCTGGTTCTGTAACCCTTACTCATGTAGTTGGCAGGACGACGGTATCTGTTGCTGGATGGCAAGTTGATGTACAGGTCAATCAAGTTGTTGGCAAGATGCTGTGTAAGGGAGTACTCAGACTTGAGATCCTCTTCCTCTCCGTTGAGAACTTCCAAGTACTTGACGGGGATGCCGTGCTCCTTGATATAATCTGCGGTACCGGCGGTAGCAAACAGATTGTAGCCCATCTTGTGGAGCTTTTGAATAGATGGAAGCATCTCCAACTTCTCCTTATACGAGCCAATAGAGAGAAGAATGTTCTTCTTGGGAAGACGGAAGCCAGTCGAGATCAAAGCTTTGAGATAAGCCTCTGCTCGGTTACGACCGAAGGAAGCGACTTCACCGGTAGAAGCCATCTCAACACCCAGAACAGGGTCGGCACCAGAGAGACGAGAGAAGGAGAACTGTGGCACCTTGACACCGACGTAGTCCCTGGGGATGCTGACTGGAGGATACTCCTGGAATGGTATACCCAACATGGCCTTTGTTGCCATTTCAATCAAGTCGACGCCCATGACCTTGGACACGAATGGGAATGAACGAGAAGCACGAACATTGCACTCGATGACTTTGATATCATTGTCTTTAGCAATGAACTGGATGTTGTAAGGGCCAGTGACGTTAAGCGCATTTCCGATCTTGCGTGTAGCATCTTCAATGCGTCTAACGGTCTCGGGGTCCAAATCCTGAGGAGGTAGGATAAGAGTGGCATCACCAGAGTGAACACCGGCATTTTCGACATGCTCTGAGATAAAGTGACCGACCATGACACCATTGCGGGCTACTGCGTCCATTTCGATTTCCTTGGCATTCTCAATGTACTTGGTAATGACAACTGGGTGCTCACGGGAAACGTCAGCTGCCTGTTGCAGATATGTTGCCAAATCGTCCTTGGAGTAAACGGTGTTCATAGCAGCTCCGGAAAGAACGTAAGACGGACGGACAAGCACTGGATATTTGACTTTATCACAGAAAGCAGTGGCCTCTTCAATACTGGTCAGTTCCTTCCAAGCAGGCTGGTCCACTCCAATGCGATCGAGCATTCGGGAGAATTTGTATCGGTTCTCGGCGCTATCAATCATCTCAGGGGAGGTTCCCAAGATCTTGACGTTGAGACGGTGCAATGGCAGCGCGATGTTGTTGGGAGTCTGACCACCCATGGACATGATAACACCGCTGGATGACTCGAGCTGGTAGATATCCAAAACAGTCTCGAGGTTGATGTTCTCAAAGTAAAGCCTGTCGGCCTCGTCGTAATCAGTACTGACGGTTTCTGGGTTGTAGTTGACCATGACTGTCTTGTAACCTTGTTCACGGAGTGTACGAATGGTTCTGACTGAGCACCAATCGAATTCCACGGAAGAACCAATTCTGTAAACACCAGATCCGAGCACCATGACACCATGATCGTTGAATGAGATGTCATGCTCCGAGCCGTTGTAAGTCAGATAGAGGTAGTTGGTGTAGGCTGGGAACTCTGCAGCGACAGTGTCGATTTGCTTCACAACCGGAATAATGCCGGCCTCCACACGCATACGCCTAATAGCCAATTCGTTTGAGCTCAAGAACTTGGCAAGCTGACGATCAGCGAAACCAAGTTGCTTAGCCTGGCGAATGAGGTTGACGGGGACGTTGGTGGCATTGTACTTGGCGGAAAGGTGTTTGCCAAAGTCACTGAGGCCCTTGAGTTTGCGCAAGAACCACTTGTCGATCTGAGTCAACTTCCAGATATCATCAACAGAGTAACCACTGTGCATGGCGTTGGCGATGGCGAAGAGACGCTGATCGGAAGGTGTCTGGAGCTCAGTGTCGATCGACATCAACGCGTTGGTTTCGTTGAATCCCAAGTTGTGGTAGTCGACAGAGCGAATGGCCTTTTGAATGGCCTCCTCGAAAGTCCTACCAATGCTCATGACTTCACCCACACTCTTCATGGATGAACCAAGCTGATTGGAAACACGGGTGAACTTCTTCAAATCCCAGCGGGGAATCTTGACAACAACATAATCGAGGGAGGGCTCAAAGCAGGCACAGGTGACCTTTGTGACTGAGTTTTTGATCTCGTTCAATGGGATACCGAGACCAAGCTTGGCTGCAATGAAGGCAAGAGGGTAACCAGTTGCCTTGGAAGCAAGAGCGGAAGAACGTGAGAGACGCGCGTTCACTTCAATGATGCAGTACTCTTTGGAGAATGGATTGAGGGCATATTGGATGTTACATTCACCAACAACTCCCAAGTGACGGATGACATTGACGGCAGTTGTTCGCAACATGTTGTAGTCCTCATCCGAAAGAGTCTGAGAGGGAGCAACGACAATGGAGTCGCCGGTGTGGATACCCAGAGGGTCAAAGTTCTCCATGTTACAGACAGTGATACAGTTGTCTTGAGCATCTCGGACGACCTCGTACTCGATTTCCTTCCAGCCTTTCATACTTCGCTCAATGAGAACCTGAGGACTGGCCGCGAAAGCCTTGGTGCAAAGCTCGCGAAGCTGCTTAGGATCTTCGGCGAAACCGCTACCAAGACCACCGAGAGCATAAGCTGCGCGGACAATGACAGGGAAGCCAATGTCTTGAACGACTCGCATAGCCTCATCAATGTTGGAAGCAGAAGCAGATTTGGCGCACTTCTCGCCAATGGATTCCATGCTTCGTGCAAACAATTCTCGGTCTTCTGTGGTAATGATGGTATCAATGGGAGTTCCAAGCACTTTCACGCCGAGAGCTTCGAATTCGTCCTTCAATTGAATACCGACTTGCAAGGCCGTTTGACCACCGAATGTGACGTAGATGGCATCTGGTCGCTCGTGCTTGATGACCTTACGCACGAAGTCTGCATTCACAGGCAGGAAGTAGACCTTGTCGGCGAGACCCTTAGAAGTCTGAATGGTGGCAATGTTGGGGTTGATAAGAATAGTGTAGATTCCTTCTTGCTTCAACGCCTTGATGGCTTGACTACCAGAGTAGTCGAATTCACCAGCCTGACCGATACTCAAACCACCACTGCCCAGAACGAGGACTTTTTTGACAGATACACGCGGCGCCTTCTGTCTGTTTTCTTCAATGGTTCCACCGGGGAAAGACACGGGCTTGTTCAAAGCTTCAGATGAAGCCATGACGGACTTGATCGTGTTGATGAAGACATCAAAAAGGTATTCTGTATCACGAGGACCGGGCGTGCTTTCAGGGTGGAATTGAACACTGAAATAAGGACGGCTAACATGGCGGATACCTTCGTTACTACCGTCATTGGCGTTGACGAAGAGTTCTTCCCAGCCCTCTGGAAGAGTGGTTGCATCAACCGCGAATCCGTGATTTTGGGAAGTGATGTGACACTTTCCAGAGATCATGCTGGTACAGGGGATGTTGTGGCCTCGGTTACCAAACTTCATCTTGATCGTGTTGGCACCAACAGCCCGGGCGAGCAGTTGGTGTCCTAGACAGATACCGAAGATGGGGATTCTGCCTTCTTGTACAGTCTTGGCGATGTTCTGCACAGCGGCGGCGATCGTGGCTGGGTCACCGGGACCGTTGGAGAGGAAGAGGCCGTCATATTCGCTTCCAGCGAGGGTATGGAAATCGTAATCCCAAGGGATGACCAATACTTCAACACCACGTGACAAGAGGCATCGAAGTTGGTTGTATTTCATACCGACGTCCAAGCACAAGACACGGACTGGGCGACCGGAGGGATGTTTCAACGCAACGGCTTCCGGAGGAGTGAAAAGTCGGGGCTCTCGAATGGACACTATGACGATCCCGATTAGCATATTTCAAATAGAAAGCTTATTAGGCGAGGCATACCTTCAGCAACGAGATTCTTCTTGTTGGGGTCAACCCATTCGATTTGCTCGAAATGCTGTTTCCATTCAGCTGGAGAGGTGATCTCAGTGCCATTGGGAACTTGAGAAGACTCGAGCAACAAACGACCGAGCATGCTACCCTCCTCTCGGATCCGCTTGGTCAAGGATCGGGTATCAATACCATAGACAGCGGGAACATTCTGTTCCTTGAGCCATTGACCGAGTGAGGACTGAGCCAAGAAGTGGGAGTAGTCTTCGCCGCAATAGCTAGCTACGACCAAGGCGGCAATGTGAATTTGAGAGGACTCGAAGTGCTTGGGAAGGTCTTTCAAAATTTCATCCATTGTCTCGCGGGAAGGCACACCGTAGTTACCGACCAAGGGAAAGGTGATCACGAGGATCTGTCCCCGATAGGATGGGTCAGTGATAGACTCGGGATAGCCCACCATTCCGGTTTGGAAGACCAATTCACCGGCGACACTTTTCTCAGCACCAAAGCTATATCCCTGATAGACAGTGCCATCTTCGAGCTCCAGAGCCATCTTCTTTTCATAGATTCCCAAGATGGGAGAGGTAGCGGCAGGAATCAAGGCGCCAATGCTAGCAGTAGGCATAGCGGGCAGCGGTTGCAAGCTGTTGGCGGATTGATATGAGGCAACACCTCCGCTTGAAGGGCTAGAGGGAGCTGCATTGTCGCTCACACGAGCAGCGCGGGGCGAAGTGGCCTCGGGCTGCGACATTGTCTCTTGTATATATGCAGTGATTCAATTCAAAAAGGTCCTCCAAGGGACTAAGTCGAATGAGATTCACTCTACCGAAGCATTAGCGACCTCCAAGACCAAGAGTCTGTCTCGTCTGTCACTTCTGCACGGGGTATGAGGATGGATAGAGGGGAAATTGAATTGCAGGAAGAGAAGAAGAGGAGGAGGAGGAAAAACTTGCAGCAAGGTAGGCAGGTACGAGGGCGGGAAGAAAAAAAATGCAGCGTAAGAAAAAAAAACGATCGATCGTTAGGTAATTTTCAAAATTACGGCTGAGCGGCAGAATAAAAATTTTGTCCATGCAGACCCGCTGTTGTGGGAAGAGATCTGCCGAGTACGCGTTCTGATTGGGAGTTGGCCCCAGAAAGCGGTCTACTGGTTCCCCAGTCGATTGTGGCTCACGCCAGGATTTATTCTCACCGCCTGCATATGCAGGCTTAGCGCGGTAATAGTAAAAAACAACATGTTTTACTCCTCCCCCGCTTGTTTCTGTTCTTTTTCTTTTCCCCAGCTGTCTCTCACGTTCTGGGCCCCTCGCAGCAATTGACAATTGATTTGGATGGACGAGTTGCTTGCAGTTGACCTGGTTGTGAATTGATACGAGTACTTACGGTAGCAAAAAATAGGTTCCTTTGTGAGAGATGAAGCTGCGACGAGCAATTCCTCCATATGGATGGATCCAGGCCAAGATAAGATTTGCTAGTACTTGGCGATATCGGGCCTCTTACATCATTCTTGGCGTCTACCCGGCAGGAACGTCCTCGAATTTGACCACCTAGGTACATTCCATCAATCAGGTGACGGGCAATATCCAGATTATAAGTTCGAGGGCAACATTATTGAAGTATTGTTTACATATGTATTTCTCAACCTTGAAATTTGGTTAGATCACAAGCTTCGGGAGGTGTCACTACCGGGATATGTGAGCCGAACAGACAGCTCTTTTCGAGTCCTGTCATCGCCTTTCCAGAACTTCTTGGACATATGTATAAGTTAATTAGCTAGTCAGGACTGATAGCCCGCAAGCGAGCACCAAATATACTCTAATCCATCGAGTGAACAATGAATTGGGCGCAGTAAACAGAGAATTGATATCTTGGCAAAAGCGGTCCAAGCTCTTTGCAGCGCTCCTTGCACCCTTGGTCCAATGTCCGTACTTCGGAAGTACTCTTCTACCCAATGGCATTCTGTTTGCTGCATTGCACTAGCCAACTCCGTCCTAGACTAGCATGCAAGTACTTGCGCGGTACAAAAGTCGAGTCGCGTGGCCAATCAGCATCTCACTTTGCGACATTCCATTCACCTCGTGTTCATGTGAGCACTTCTTATCGCGAACACTCCTCAAACTCTCCATTGTCATATAATCTCAGTAAGATCTCCCCATCCTTCAGGCCTCTATCCTCTTACATATACTGACCCTATTTTACCTAGGTTCGGCGTTGTCATTCTTTCATTTTGTTCGGGCGGCTTCGTGTTTTTCTTGCTCAGCGTTTTTGCATCTACCGGTATTTCTTTCATACCTTTTTTCTCTTCGGGGACTCCCAAGTCCCAATGCTGTGACATCACCCCGCATATTCGACGCACACCATGCTTGCCTCACTCTTACGACCGAGGAAATCGCGCCAGCCTGTTGTTCGTTCTGCTTCACCGCGCGAGACAACCCCGTTCTTGAGGAGCTTTCTGCGCGAGGATGGAAGCCTTGCACCTACCGAGCCAGATGACTATCTAGATGGAAACGACGATGGCGGGCCATTGTATGGAGGCGAAGAAACCGAGCCACACGATGATGACAGTGACGAAGGGCATCTCTTACCCATATTCTCGTCGCCGCATTTAGGTGAGCAATCAGCGAATTGGACTACGATCAGAGAGAAGAACTGACGAATTCTGTGTGCAGATCTCATTCCCGTCTACACCATTACGCACTCCATACGATCCCTCATTATATCACGATGCGAAACCAGTTTAACATGGGAGCAGCTACGGTCTCCACAGATATCACAATTCCTTCTCAAGCCTATCCAGCAGCAGATTCGAAATGCCCATTTCAATCGATCGACGTTATATGCATTGATGGCCAATTGTCTTCAGTTCAACAAAGAGGCCGACTACAATCCCGGAAATAGTGGTACCTCCCGGACGAGAGCGCTTGTCAGTGAGCTTTTGGCGATCAAGATCCTCAAAGACTACACAACCAGAGAATTAATCGATGCGCTGTCCTACGACTATTATCCGCTTCAGGGACAGGCTCCTATTTCCGCCGCCAGTTTGCGCGCCTCAACCTGGAATCAGAGTTCTTCGAAAAGCAAGAATGCTACCGGGGCTACACGGATTTCATGTCTGGAAATTGCCATTCGAGCCCAGGCCAAGCGTTTCATCGCACACCCTCTCGTCGTCCAGCACCTAGAGGCAATATGGGCTGGCACTATTGTCTTTCACTCGGCTGCCGACAACTTACATCGTCCGAATGCCGCACCACGTCGTGATCTGCCGCGCTATGGGGCTACGAACAACTCGGGCGACCACTACGGCAAAAGCAGGCACGGTCCTCAGTTAGAGGAGAATCCACGGAGAACTGTAACGCTCTACGACCCAAGAGATGCTTCTCTTTTTAAGTTGTCTCGACTACGAGTACCTCGTTATCGACACTTTCTTTCAACTTTGTCATTTGCGGTTCTGTTATGTCTCTACCTCGCTGTTCTTATTGAGAAATCATTGCATATTACGACAGTGGAAGTTGTCTTCTGGTTATGGAGCGCCGGCTTCATGCTGGACGAGATCGTCGGCTTTAACGAACAGGGCTTCAGCCTTTATCTTATGAGTTTCTGGAATCTATTCGACTTGGGGATCTTGCTACTACTTTTCTGCTATTCGATACTTCGTCTATATGTTATGGCTATGCCTGACGTTCGGCAACTGGCCGCCGCTAATCAAGCATATGATCTATTATCTGCCGGCGCCGTTTTATTGTTTCCACGTCTTTTCTCGGTTCTCGACCATTACAAATATTTCTCTCAACTACTCATCGCATTCCGGATCATGGCCGCCGATCTTATGGCTGTATTCTTGTTGATTGTTGTCGCCTGTAGTGGCTTTCTAGTCGCATTTTCCTTCTCATCGGCGTCGTCTCAATCGCCTCAGGAAGTCATTTATGCTCTGTTTCAGATACTGATGGGGTTCACTCCCACGGCATGGGGTCTTTGGGAGGAATATAATTCGTTGGGGCGAATCATTTTGACGGTCTTCCTCTTCATCTGTCATTTCGTGGTCGTCACAATCTTGATCACCGTTTTGACCAATTCTTTCATGTCAATCGTGAAGAATGCCCACGAAGAGCACCAGTTTCTGTTCGCAATCAACACCATTTCCATGGTCAAATCGGACGCACTCTTTTCCTACGTGGCTCCCTCTAATATCCTCGGTTGGGTGTTGACTCCATTACGCTACTGCATCCCGCTTCGCGAGTTCGTCAAACTTAATCGTACTCTGATCAAGATCACTCACTTTCCAATCTTGTGGTCGATTTGCTTCTACGAGAAGATAATACTGAGTCCATCCATCATCGACCCTACCGACCTAGTTGAAGGAACTACTCGTCTCGGCGCCCGTTCAACAGCAGTGTTGCGTGCAAGAGACGAACGACAAAGTCGATTTGACACATTCCACCGTCTTACACGGGAGCCCTCCATTGCCACATATCAACAGGATCGTGTGCTTGAAGAGCTTTTTCGACGACCGTTCCGTCAGCAGTCTATGCAAGATGTCACAGAAAGCCCCGATGGACGCCGCAAATCGACAATGGTTGCGAATTGGATGCAGGGCATGGAAACAATAGAGGAGATGACGCCGCGCCGACCCAGTGCGCTGCGCAGGGTTGTTTCGCCATCTCACCGCAACTATACAGAAACTACCCGATCTTTTGCAGCCTCTGATCCGGAGGAATTTATGACCCGTGGGAACCTTCATCCAGTTCCCGAACACTCCATTGTGAATACTCAGACACGTCTAGGAAGACATGCCTCTCATGCAACAGATGTAGAGGGTGATGACGAGAAATCCAGTGATGAGAATCATGATGATGAGTCGGATGACGATCACGGAGATTCGATATCTGAATCACAGTATGCCAGTCAAACGCCTCGGCCAGGTAGCAAGTCTACTCCGAGATTCTTCAGCTCCCGGCCTTCGACCGCAGTGTTCAATTCTCGTAGAAACAGTCCGACCCGCCACCGTCCAGCGTCGAGCAATCCACATGCCCGTAATGCCTCTAGCGTGACAGTCTTGCACAACCATCCCCGCGATGCCGACGACAGTACGGACGACGCCATGCAAGACCCATCTTCTGCGTCGCCGTTGAAGTTAGAGACGGAGAGACCGAATCTTCCTCAACGAACAAGCTACATGTCCGTTCCGAACTTTAATCGTATTGGGTCTGATATGGGCGATATTGGTCTCTTGCCATCGAGTCTGGCCACTCAGATCGCCACAGACAACGACGTTCTTGGGCGTTTGGTCCTGTCCCGTATGCAAAATATTGAAGCTGGATTCCGGGAGGTGTTGAAAGAGGTTAAGGATTTACGTGGGAAGCCGGCTCGTGAGTCAAGATACTCGGGCCGTAAGCAGCCCGCTAGCGATGAGCTTTAACGCGCAATGCTTATGAGAAACGTCAAAACGGGAGATGGAAGGATTGGCGCTACGTGGCCAGATTAGGTTGTACAATTGTTACTATTGCATTAGATACCCACGTGTTATGTTATGTTGTGTCATTGTTTGGTAATACCAGTATTGCATTTGCATCCCTCTAATCTCTACCATCGTATACATCAAACATTCACTCTTTCCAATAACGAAGGACAAGATTATCACTCATTATAACTTTTCAGCCTCACCCTCCCCGCCTTCGCCGTCCCCTGATCCGTCTGCTCACTCGGATCCGCCAACGACGGTTCCATATACCCCATCTACTAGCATAATTCGTGCTTGTTTCTGTTCTTAAAGTATGGAATATAAGCTCAGGTCTATGCCGTGTTGCCGATAAACCCTAAGTAGCCCGTTAGGAAGCTTCACACTGTTCACCTGCTTATTAATTTACACATGGCTCGCTATCTTATGATCTATCACTCTTTTGTAACCAGCAGAAGCTTGATTGATTAGAAATGCATGTTCAATCCAACGAGGGAGCCACTGAGGGGACGAGATCATGTAAACCGGTTGGAATGTGTGCCCCATACACTGCCAACGAGAGGCCAATGAGGAATCTGATCGATAAAAGCGAACAAAGAAAATATAAGTCCGCGTTACAGACTACGTAAGCAGCTTAATCCTTGCTTTCTATATATTAATTTGGGTTGGGTTTTTATGCTTTGGCATCACTTATATATACGAGGGCCTAGAAGGCTTACGGCGTGCTTTTATATCTACCATAAACAATACCATCGACTAGAAATCTTCCAAGAATACCAGAATGGCAAAATCTCGCGTCCTCATCGTCGGCGCTGGCGCCATGGGCATGGTCACAGGCTACATCCTCCATCTCGCCGGTGCAGAAATAACATTCCTCGTACGCCCACATCGCGCCGAAGCACTAAACCATCCACAGACACTGTACTACTACAACGACAACTCGCTGAAGGAATTCAGGGAATACACTTACCTCACTGACCCATCACAAATCCTTGACAAGGAAGCATATGACTTCATCGTAATCACCCTCGACGGCGCTGCTCTAAAGAGCGGGACAGGCAGGAGTCTAGTCAAAACCATAGGATCCGCTGTGCGCCAGTCCAGCTCAAAACGCACCGGAGTTATCCTCGGAACTGTGTTCTTTAATATCCGTTCCTGGTTTTTGGAAGTATCTGGCCTGCCGGAAGAATCAGTGACGCTCGGCTGGTTCACGATCCGCGCCTATTCCACTGCTGCTGTCACACTACCTTCACATCCACCCACAAACCCAGCACTACTTTCCAAAGCCAGTATCGCATGGATTGACAATCTCGGTGATGGCTTTGGTGTCGACGACAGCGCGCCCGAAGTCGCAAATGCGTTTGCGAAACTATACAATTCCAGCGGTGTATCGACCTGTGGCATCACACCAAAAGCGCAGGCGGGGTTATACATGAACCCCATATTCGCGATATACGCTGCTTGTGCGCTGCTCAACTGGCCTAGGGTCAAGGATATCGACACTAACGGAGAAATTTGGCGTGTTGCAGTCGCGGCTGTAAAGGAGATACAAGCTCTAAGTATCCATGGAGAGCTAGGTCAAAAGGCGGCACAGTCTACCACAGAGGCGACCATGGCAGAGAGGTTTGCGGATATAGATGCGAAGCTGCTGCCGCTAGATAATAGGGCGTTTAATCGGTATCATCATGGTGGGAAGGTTAATGAGCAGGATACGGAGCATCTTCGTGCTTGTGTTGCGTTTGGGGAGGGAGAGGGAAAGGATATGGCTGCGTTGAGGGAGTTGGTTAGAAGGGTCGAGAGTGTTTCTTAAACATCGCATAAAGGCCATAAATAACCGATAGAAATTCACAGAAATGACCTGGCTAAGAGTCAAAGAAGTGTTGATGTTGATAGATAAATAGGCAACAACATCGACCCCGCAGCTCCACGAATCAAGAATTCGCATCAAAATAATGACACCGCCTGACTCACCTTCTAGACCCTTACATTATGCCGATTATAAGCAGCATATCCCAGTGAGACACTGCCAATGAGTGGCGAACCATGCAGCTAGGCTGGCTGCTTAGAGGCTGATCATCCAGGCTAATCAGAATGCTTGCATTGCAGCCTTGCGGACACAGCCGCATAAAGATCTTTGACAACAACTTAACAATTCATTTTTTTGTTTTATTTCTACCTAGTTGGATGGATTCCATTTCAATGAATTAGCAACAAAGCAGTACTGCTTCATGATATATGAAGCGGGTGTGATCTAGATTCTAGAAACCTGACACCATCTAGCGTCTGAGATCTTCATCAACTGACATCCGGAGGGGTGTTTTGTCATCTCACCACAGGAGATATTCCAATCAATCTACAAGCCAAGATCATCATCAAGATGCAAAGCTCATTTCAAGCCGCCACTGGCACGCCCTTCGGCCGTCCTCAGGACACTTCAAACACAGACCCTTTGGGAAGCCCAGACTTCCTAAGTGAAAACCTACGAATGCCCCTGCTCTTATTCGACGACGAAGAAGCAGACACTCTGGTCTACATCGATCCCGGTCCTCAGCCACCAGGTGAAGCAAACAACCACCAATCTCATCGCTGGGTATTCGGAACGCAAACCACAGTACAAGCCATTCCGCACCGAATACACAGTCGAAAACTACTCGACACAGGCTCAGATGTGATAATGGAGCTCTTCCGACCTCGTAATCAGGTACGAGTCCGCAAACGCTATGGACTCACCAAGGATATGCCTCTCGGCGTCAAGTACACTATTGATCTGACGCCCCCCTCCGAGGGCGACGAGGCGGTCATCTTCATGACGGAGCTGTCGTGTCCAATGGGTGTACGGAAATGGTCACAGATGCAATCCCGCTGGGCGCTTCCGCAGTCTTGTGTCAGTGGACAGGACGAATTGGAATGGATCATAACGGAGGATGATCCGACGCCTGATCCTAAAGTCGTCTACGTAGAAGACCTCGTCAAACAAGGATGGATCGCTGGCGGAAAGCAGCAGAAGAAACGAGAAAAGCAAGCTAGGAAGCAAGCAGAGAAGGAAGCCAAAATGGCTGAACACCCCCAACTCGAGGAATCGCCACGTAGAGTCTTGAACTGGGAAGGAGGTTTGCCCACCTTACGAGCTGATTTCGATTCTCCGCCTTCGTACGAAGAAAGTGAGGGCAGTCAACCAAAGGCAACCCCTGCGCAGAAAGCACCGGAGCCTCCCAAGAAAGCAACTAAAAGACTGCCAGGTCTTCCACTCGACTACTCGCCCACCCGACATCGAACATGTCTGGAGCGCTTCCTGCATGCTCTTGAAGGCCTCGATCCAAAGCTCGACACAGCTCCAAAGCTATGGACATACTTTGCTTTGGCGAAAATTCTGCAGGTAGCTACACATCCAGCTGTCTATGACCATATTCTGGTCTGGTTATACAACCGACCAAACACCATGTTCATCGAAGTGAACCCGGAACTAGCCTATCAAATTGGGTGCGGGATACAAAACCCTGCTCTGTGTCAGGCTTCATTTGCAATCCTGGTCGGTGAAGACAGTTTATTGGTTCTTGAATCATCGATTAAGGGGGAGATACCCAAACGCAAAGCTCTCACCTTACACGGCCGCAACCGCGAGTCGCTGGACGATACAGAAGTGCAGCGCGTAGAGTACGCCAGCAAAGTCTTTCTCGACCGAATGCTGAACGAATTCATCAAACTTGCCGGTTCGCAGATGGAATGGGTCGAAGAAGTAGTCAAGGAAAGCCTCGAGAAATGGTTTTTTTTTGACGTGGCCGAACACAAACAGGCCGTTGACGAGCTCGTCGATTTCTACAAGCTGTATGTTCGCTGTCAGATATATCAGCTCTTGATGCAGCCGTCTATGCCCAACACGGAACTCAGATTTCATTCGGATGATTCCACGGAATATCCGGGCATTGATTACTACATGGCTCATTCCGCTATGCCTCCTTTCTGTCGAATCTTGACTCGCCGATTTTGGAACACTCTCGCCACAGACCTCCCCATTCTAACGGACGCACATATCTGGATCCACTCATCTATCAAGGACCTGGCACCGACCCTACCGAACCTAAAAGACCAGGACAGCGCCACCATCCGTCCTATATCAGCAGAGGTTCATAGAGTCCTTACGGAATTCCGTCAAGCGGTGGGTGTCAACTGGCGCGGGGATCTCGACCTCTTCCAAACAGCGATCAAGAACTATCTGGACAAAGTAGCGACTCGCATCGCAGGACCGCCGCAATATGAGCCGGTCGCTTCTTCGACTTTTGGTGCCCCGTTTGATGTCCCGTTTCATGTTGTCGATACACTTGTATGTCTGCAACTGGATGAGCTCAAGTTCCTGCCTCTCTGGGCCGGGGGTTTCGATGATGGAACAGGCGGTGTCTTTGATGAGCAGTCCGTCCCCATCCTCGAAGAAGGAGGATTCTCAACTGCAGGTCCTTCCGTGCATTTGGGTAGTGTCCAGGACCCCGATGAGGTTGTCTCAATGGATTCGTTTGAGTCTATCCGGCCCGATGAAGCAGCGAGTACCGTACACCGAGCTTCGCACGAAGCTACAGACAGCCATGCTTCTACGACAGTTGTATCTGCGTCGACAGCGTCTGTTTCTGACTTTGATCTTGTCGAGGGTGTGCAGGGTTTGGATATTAGGAGTGCGAATGGGTCTGTACTCGGCAGCGACGATAATGTGCAAATGAATGAGAGTGTTGAGGAAGATGAGTTTGATTACTTTGATGATGAATACTACGACGACGATGATGACGACGATACGATTGGGGGTTTCTCTGATGTTGAAGATATGCAGTCATGATCTGTATTTGATAACCTTGGAATCTAATGACAATACCTCTATTACGCATAATGCTTACATATACTTAGTCATGTCAGATAGTTAGCTGTGTATGTAAGATTTTAGCCTAGAAGACCACATGGCAAGCTATTATGTACGTACTAATGTCGCCTACAGACGCTAATCACCTTACTGCATGAATTACATAAATCAGCATCTGAAATCGAATAACTAAGATCACTTCCATCGTCGATAGAATTGATAACGATAATCTCTGACTAACGTAACCACAACACAGACATCCATCAAGTCAAGCAAAACGAACTAATCCCTCCCACCGAAAATAGCAAAAGAAAACACCTCGCTGATCAAACAACCAAATCACAAAACCCTCTCCCATCATGGACACTCGAGCCGGTAAATCCTCAAAGGGTGGTAAGGCGGTTATCACCGCCCAAAGATCGAAGCTAGTCAATTCGCAACCGTTCCCTTGGGCGGATACTCCTTTCCATCAACGGTGACTTTGGGCGTACAGACGCACCAGTCGTCCTGGGGGATGGATTCGAAGACCATGGGGATGTGTTGGCCGCAACCCCACCAGGTTGTTTTGTCTTTGCAAGTAATCAGTACCTTAAACACTCCCGAAAGGCTTAATAAGAGAGCGGGGATGGGTGGACAGGGTAGGCCCTAGAAAGATGGAGAGGGAGAGAGATCGGACATACGGCAAGTGGCGCAAGTAGCTTTTTTGCACATCTTGTAAGTTCTTGTAAGTTATTGTAGAGGTTTCTGGTTTTATAATCCGAGAAATTGACCGATTAGGAGATGAATGCGCGTCTAGAATTCAATGCATGCCTGTTAGACACAATGTCGTCCGAATAAGCTATTTTCACCACGCCCTCTGGAGGCGCACGCAAAACGGCAATAAAAGAGGTAGATATGACGTACAAGGCAAAATACTAGACGAATCGAAATATCAAGTTGATTGATACAGCTTCTGGGGACAGCTGTTGAATTCGAAATAAGTATCGGATACTCGCGATCAGATAAAAGATGAGGAAAGAAAAGAGAGAAAAGAAGATAATGGGAAACCCCCTTGATATGTATTTCTATGTGTAATCTGATCGCGCTGTGTGAGGGGAAGATACGCTGATTGTAAGCGTATCGTAAAGGTATGGTAACGTCGTGCGGAGAAAGACGAAAATTACAGACTGATAAGCTGGGAAAATGGGCGAGAGATAAGGGATTAATACGCGGCCTATGCTAGGAAAGGGCTGATAAGCTAAACGGCGATTGCTGATAACGGCGGGGTTGGGTGGGCGGTGACACTGTATTCGTACGTATTGTATTGTAACACCAAAGCCTAAATGGTCCGAAAGGGCGGTTTGCCGCGGAAAACATATACGTACCTATTCATAGTAAGGCTGAAAGACTTCAATTGATGTGCCATGTAGTCTGTCCATTTATATGTAGATGTAAATGTATTGCGATATCCAAAAAGCCAAAAATATCATGATCTCGTAAAGTAATTTGTACATCCAGTCCTATTCCGTCTCGCTCGACAACAGACTATGCAGGCTGCATATTAGGTATCCAGAACTGACTCCCCTCCAAAAACGCGCTAAAGTCGAGATTGTTCTGATCAACCTGTGGCCGAACGCCAATCTCAAGCACATCGCGCGCCACAGCCTTGATCTGTCTCATCACCGACTGCGAAATCGCCCACGTCCGGCCTAAGGACTTGAATACACCGATTGTGAGAGCGAGACGGTCGCGTCGCGGATCCGGCATTTGGCCTGCCTTGACTGAGTAGCCTGCCAACTGGACAATTGAGCTCAGGACCAAGGCGCAGATGAAGAATGGAGTGTGTTTTATGACAGGCATGCGGAGTGCTGCCAGAGTCGAGATTTCGCTTGCCGCGTTCAAAGCCCTCATGGCGTGAGCATGGTGCGAAAATGCGGGCATCAAACATATGCCCGAATGACCGCAAATAACCTCTGCAGCTACAGCCGGTGACGAAAGGAGATCCGATCGAGGGAAGTTCAGGTAGATTGATGCGCCGCTGATCACCATTCGCGCCTGGAACATCATTTCATCCACTGTTCCGTCCGGCCGCATGAGTTCCATCTTCGAGTCTGGAATGTGATGGTGCCATGATGCGATTCGCGCATCCACTGATTCTACTTCTTCCTGTTGCTGTTGGCCTGATGCAGACTCCGACAAAGACACTACTCGTCCCAAGATTCGGACAGCTTCGATACGGTAAGAAAACGATGAAAAGGTAATATCCTCTTCGGCGAATATCCGGTCATCAAACTGCTTGATTGTAGGCGGGTAAAGTGGAGGGGTTAAGCCATCCTGGTAAATGCGCTCTTCACACGGAAGCGGCACTTCAAGGGGAACCTCGCTAGCTGTAAAGGACGTGCGCATGCCTAGCGCAGTCAACATGCCTTCGATAACAAACAATTCCCACCAAGTGCGACGGAAGCTTTCTCTTCGGATGGGATCTTCTGCCATGTTCTCTGCATAGTCTTTGCGATGCATGCCAAGCTCGTACGCCAAAGCTACGGCTTGCGCCAAGAGCTCTCCAGCCTCTGAACGCTCGTTGCGCGAATGGAGGACAATGGTGAGCAATAGTAATGCCTGCACCTTTTCAGGGCATGGATCTTGGCCGACGGTTGCGGACACAACAGACTGTCGATATGCTTCTGGAGAGGCTGCGGGCGTAAAGTGAGCGCCGATAAACTTAATCACCAATTCAAGATAAGGGGGCGGATTGTATTTATAGAGCATGCCTGCCGGAGGAAGAATTGGGTGAGCGGGATGGAAGTTAGAATAAAACACATCAACCAAGTATCCATCTCTCCCCATTGCCGATGGCGGTGATTCGGGAGTCAACGGTGACTGCATTCTTCCAGCTTGTGGTGTAGTTGAGGTAGTATAAACGGCAGAGCCGGTAGCGCTGGTTGTAGTCATCACTGCTCCTGGCATATCTGGAGGTGTGAATGCCTGACCAGCTGGTGTGGCCGACGAAGGCACGGAGCCAACAATGCTTGGGATATGCCAATCCGGCGAGATCTCCGGTGGGCGACCATCGAGACTGAAAATCTGCGGATCAATATTTACAAGTTGTTGTTCGTTTGGCTGAGGATTAGCACGACGTTTCTTCGAGGGACCTTTATAGCCTCGTCGCGACGGAGTGTATTCGCAAGTAAGCTCTCCGGACTGGCACCGACCGCAGATCGGTTGTCTGCCATCGCACTTGAGGTGCTTTTGTCGGCATGCTAAGCAGGCCAATGGTGAAGGACCAGCAGATTTCTGGTTGGTGCTTCCATTGGAAGTCGTCGACATTCCGTTGACAGGTCCATTCCAATTTTCATTGATTTTTGTGTCATCATTATAACTTCCATTTATGGCAATGAGGCCGCTGCCGTTGCTGTTGGGGGTGAAATCATTGTAGACGTCCGGATCGATCGAGTAAGCGAATGCGCCTGGATTCATGGTGGCGGTGGCATAGATCGATGCTTCGATATGTGTAGAAGTCGTTTATGTCGCCTTTAACATCGATGTAGGCGCAATAAGTATCAACTCGGATTGAAGGGTCGTTTCACGACGGAACGAGCGGATAATGTGAATGTCTAGTTCCTTTGTTGTAGAGACAACCTCCATGCGAGGACTTGCATTCGTCACAATTGAAGATGCTCTGATCTGGAATAACCGGCCGGCGTTGACAGCGGCCGCGTAATCAGTGCCCTATTTGTGAAAGATTCTGTACAAGAGATGATAGGAAGATGCGAGAGAAGAAGGGCGCGAAAGCCGAGGAGTGTTCGCTGAAAGGGTCGGAAACACGTGTGTTGGTGGTACCGTGGATCGTGTAGAGTGACACTGACAAGGAGGGGCATCCGAAGTTACGGCCGTGAGGTTGTCGGTGAAATGACAATTGATGAGCTGAAAGAATGGTAGAGAGTAGAAGCCGGTGGTGCGAGAGAAGGAGAAAGCAGAAAAAGAAGAAAAGCTGGACGGACAAATGGTGAACCACGGACTGGAACAACGTTACCGCTGAGCTTACGAGAAAGCCGTTGCAGATCTAGCAGCGCCACTCGACCGTTACGACCTGTCTCAAATAGATGAACTGTATGAATAGGGCCTCTCTCTTGATTGGTTCTCTCTGTCGTCGCAGTACAGTTACAGTGCCTTGCAACTCTGCACGGATAGTTAGTTCATTATTCTCTGAGCCTGATGCGGTAGTGAACTGGTTAGGATGTACGTGTAACAAAAATAAAGTAGAATATAGATCTGATTTATTTTCGCGATCCGGATTAAGCAGAAATAAGTGGCCTGATGGCTGATGCACTTGAAAGTTTGACGATCGATCTCTTGTATAGTGGATCGACTTTTGTATTGCGACGGCCTATGGCGATAGTTGATTACGTCTACTACTAGTCTTGGCTCGCCACGCCGTCCGGAGCACTTTCTCCTACCAAACCACTGCAAACATCCAACTGAACAATCCAGGCGCATTCCATTCCTCCAAGAATCGCACTGCCAATCACTCCACACATATTTTTTTCTTCGTTGGTTGACCAAGGTGCGTTGGAGCGCGACCACTCCCATCCGGCCGCCATCCGCAATTGCAAGCTGGCCAGACGCAGCTCCCTGAGCAACGATGGACTAACAACCACACAGTCCTCCTCCATTGACCATATACAACAACTTCACACGCTCTAAAAGATCCAACATCTATAAAAACAAAATGATCTCCGACGACGACCTCTTCCGCCTCGCCATCTTCCTCGGCTCATGCGCCATGCTTCTCATTGTCCTCTACCACTTCCTCGAAATCAACGCCAAAGACGAATCACAATCTTCTCTCTCCACATCTTCCGCGACATCTACAGACAAGAAGATCCCTGGTGGTGCGGATCCTGTCGTTTTTGCGCCTGCTGCTGCGGTGGCTTCGAGGGGAGGTGCTGGGAAGACTACTTAAATACGTACTATGGTCGTCGATTGATGTCAAGGTCGGAATACAGGGGGTTGATTTATGTTTACTTGTTGGTGCAGCGAATATCAAAAATATTCGCATTTGCATGATATGTGATTAGGCGACTGCAACCTTCATAACTAAATAAATCCATGCCGCCAGCGCCAAACACCGTCCTTGAACCTAACCGATTAGCCAAACTCCATGAAATCTAATATCGTAACATGCCCCCCTCCTAAGATTTATCGCCTTGTACAAACCAATCGTCCGTTCCCTCCTCCTCATCAACGACCACCTCGTAGTGTTCCTCATCGTTCACGAATAGCTTGTTTCGCACAGGCGTCGAGAACTCGCAACCTTCCTGCTCAAGACCGATACCTACATGTTTGCGTCGCTTTTGAACCGCTCTCAAAACCTGTCGCGCTCGGTCGGTCGGCTTCTGGTCGCCGTATAACTTGTTGAACGCGCGAATCGGGGTAGGCTCAACCGGAAAAATGAGAGTGTCGCTTTCGCCCGCCGTGGTAGCATCGGGTGTCACAATCAAGCCATTGGCATTCAAGTAACGATCAAGATCAAAACTCACTAAAACGAAGAAAAACGAAAAAGAAGTTCAATTCTCAATAATTTATTCATGACACAGTAACAGCAACCTGCGAGGTAATTTCTGTCTCACCAGTACCGTTGACGGACGGCCCATCTCCGTACTTCCATGCCAGAGGTTGGATATGTGCTTTTGCGAGATGCTCCTTCAGTCCTTCGCCGACATACTCTGTTGCAAAATTGGGACAGTTCTGCCACAGACATGTTTGTTGACCCTCGATGTGGTTTTTGAAAACATGGCGCTCCAATGTATGCACGTCGTGGAGTTGCGCAGGACAGGACGCCCATTCACACGTAAACATAGGATAGGACGGCTCGGGAACGGAGGCAGCAGGCGCAGGCACGGTGAGTTGCGCGTTTCTCGTAGAGGACCCAGCAGTAGTCTTAGCAAGAGCTTTTAACGCAGCTTTGGTAGGGTTTTTGTTTTTGGCGCCTGGTGGTCGACCGCGACGACCGGTCCGCTGACCAGTAGTCGGTGTACCAGCCATTGAATCGCGTGCACCGTGAGGTGTGAAAACAGAAGTAGAAAGCAGTTGTCCAGGTGTAGCAATTGTTGTTTGGCTCGGCTGAGGTCGACTATCGGAAGTGGGGCCTTTGACGTCCGGGTCGTCACGTGATTCATCACGTCGACGGCGCTTTCTACGAGTAAGCTGGGGAGGCTCGACGAGAATGTCCTCGAGTTCAACGACTGGCATGGAAGGTCCGCCGGGGTCAACAAGACCCCACTTGAAGGTTTCAAGATCTGACCGCATGGTGACCCCCAAGAATGTTTGAGTAAAGTGCATCAAGTGGAAGTTCAGGGGCCGTTCAGACGGATGACGGCCTGTAGCAAGCAAGATATCTCGTGCAATCGATTTCGGGTTGTAATAGACTCGTTTCAATGCAGCCGACGGTTTCAAAGATTTGCAAATGTTCGGTATACGTTTGATCTCGCGGAGGACAAACTCATCATCAGGGTCAAACTCGATATCAGGCTCAGGCAGTTCACCACGAGAATCAGGTAGATTCTGGTCCACTGCATGTGACGAGTCTGTGTCGATATCCATAGGGTCTGGTCCAGGATCTGGAAAGTTTGGCGGCTGAGAAACGTGCAGATTCATACTGGGCGTTGGACGATTAGAAAATCCATCTTCATCGTCATCGTCAAGATCGCTCGGCATTTCGTCTTCGTCACTGCTCACTTGTGACATGTCCACAATTTCAGAAAACAGTCTCTTTTTAGCCATCTCAGCCTTAGGTCCAACAGGAGTATTCGAAATCCATGCCCCGTCCGATCTTCGCGGACGCTGCAAATTCTTGTTTCCTTTCTGGTCAGCTGGACCTGAGTTTGGATTGGGTCCAAGCGGTTTGGGCGCCTGTAATCCAGGTTCGTAAGAACGGACATCCAAATCAGATGTGGTCACCCCATGAGGAAGAGGAGGAAGAAGCGGTATTGTAGATTGACTCGGCGGGGCTGGTTGAGATGCTTGAGATGCTTGAGCTGGCTGGGCTGGCTGGGGCGGTTGGGGTAGTGGATGTGGAGGAGGTTGCGTCGGAGGTTGCGTCGTAGTTGGAGGGAGAGACGGGCTCGCCTGTGCTGGAGGAGTGTTTTTGTTTGCTTCTGCTTTCTTCTGGTCCTGCCCATTGTTGCCGCTAAGGAGCGCAGGGACCGCTGCAAGAAGAAACCTGGCCATTGCTTGTCTGTCCAAGACGAACCCTCGAGACTCCAGTTGAGCACAGAGATCAGGATAGGTCGGGTTATTTCGTAGAAGAAGCATAAGAGACTCTGGCGAACATTCTTTGCCTTGATTTGCAGCATCTTTGCTCAAATATTCCGATGCAGCCTCGGCTAGCTTCTGTTGGGTTGCCGCTGGCCATGTAGCCTCTTGTGCTGGCGTCGCCTTGGGCTTGGATGCTGAGGGAGCGGCAGTTGATGCTTTCTGCTGTGTTTTTGCGGCTGCTTTGTTGGTGAGAGGTGCGGAGACAGGTGCAGGGGATTGCTGATGTTGTTGGTTCAGCATGGAATTGACATTGACTTGAGCAACTGGTGCAGAAGCATCTAACTGCGAGTTGGCAGCAACGACCTCTGCAGCATCACTTTTCTTTTGTCTTCTGCGTCGCTGCGCAGGGAATCTTCCCAGGTCTGGTAAGCCGTCTATTTCTTTCTCCTGGCTCACACCCGTACCTGTGGGCGTTTTACTACGAGTTCTAGTAGATGGAGATGGTTTGACCGTAGATCGACTCGGACCGGCTACTGGCGGCGGTGTTGTGGCTGCCTGTGTACTTGCGGCCGGTTTTTTGAAGTCGTCCCATAGCTTAGCAAACAATGAAGGATCCTTGCTCCGCATACCACGAAGCTTCTCCAACATCATCCGCATCTCAAGAGCCATATCATCGTCGCCCTCTGGGTGTAATGGGTCTGCAGGAGCAGCATCCTTTTCGGCAGCTTTTTTCTTCACGGATGTTCTCTTTTTAGATCTGTTCTTTGCAGGCTTCACTTTGGCTGCATTTCCCTTAGCATCGCTCGTAGGTGTAGCTTGCGCATTTGAGGATGAAGCTCCCTCTGCAGCCCTTGCGACAGCTTCTGCCTGAGCCTGGGCCTGAGCTTCGGCTTCTCTCTTTCGAGCTTCTTCTGCTCTGGTACGTTCTTGCACGAGGAAATATTGCTGAGTGTAGAGATCTGTTGGGTTGATATACTGGACCTTTGAGGGTGAAATCTGTTCAGTGGTTCTAGTTTCTGCCACTTGAGGAGGGGCGGTATACGAACTATATCCGTGAGATGTCCGCGAATATGAAGGCGCGTTCAAAGATGCATTTGTTGAAGAATACGTGACAGGTGAACTCTTGTAAGTTGCAGGTTTTCGCTGATGCTGGTTCACTTTCGGTAAGGGGCGCCGTTCTGGTTGTGACATATGCGCAGACTGTGTATGATATGGTCTCATTCCGTCATTATTCACCGCAGTGTTCTGGTATGTATATGAAGTCGCGGATGTCCGAGAAGTAGCGTTAGACGCTTGCTGAGGCTGTTGATTATAGGTTGTTGTCGCCTGGGTATTCGCTGCTGAATTTGACTGAGATGGGTATTTATATGCTGTCGCACTCTGGTACTGATTGGAAGTACTCGAGCCTTGAGCATCAACATTCGACTGCGACGGCCCTGAATTCTGATGAAGCGAAGAAACGTAAACCAGGCTATTTAATCCAGTACTTCGCTGCGTATTTTCACCGGTGCGCGTGCCTTGTTGACTGTACCTACCGAGTGCAGCAGGCAAATGCGCACAGCTCGACGAAGGATCTTGAGCGCGCGAGTACGCGTCCCTGGTACTCGAATATGACCGGTTCGCGTTTTGAATGTTCCAAGAGTAGTTCGCTTCCATATAACTCTGAGGAGGTTTCGCAGGCTGCTGCTGCGGTTGCTGTACAGGCTGGCGATTTCTTCTCGGGTTCTGTTCGTTCTGACTGTTGGGGTATCGGAAGGAGTTGTAACTGGGATACGACGACATTATCTCTGCGAGAATGGCCGCTCACAGCGATGCCTATCTTCTCTCATGTCATCCGGGGATGTCTTCACGAAGCGAAGACGCAAGACTTGAGAGAATTCAAAGTTGAGATGGTCAAGAATGGCATCGCTGTCTGTGTTTGAAGTAAGTGCGGACTCGCCGCGGAGCATCTGCAAATGTCTTGGCGCTCCCAAAAACAGTCAAGCGCGATGGAGTCCGCGCCGACCAATCCGCGTGTCCGCTTAGCGTAGTCATGTGACGCACACTGAGCAACTATCGAAGCGCACATTTTCGGCTAACATTTCAAGATCCTAGACGATCACGACGACGCAGACGACAACACCCTTTTACAGAGCCCTTTTTGCCATTCGACACCGGCTCTGCAAAAATGACCAAGACATATCACGGTATGTATTCATTGATTCAACAATTGATTTGAAGCGATATTTCGACATGGATGTTAGATTGTCGTTGGGTTGGATTTGGTGGACGAGCTTGAAGTGCACGATTTGAAGTCAAGTTACTGATGGGATTTTCTACAACAGCCGTCGCCTCCTCGCGACGAAAGTCGCGCAAGGCTCACTTCAGTGCTCCTTCCAGCGAGCGACGAGTCATCATGAGCGCTCCTCTCAGCAAAGAGCTCCGCGAGAAGCACAATGTACGAATCCGTCCTTTTCCCCCGACATTCCCTCGATATTTTACAACGCACCACCTTTACATAGAATATTCTCTGTTGAAAAGATGGAATGAGCAACCACTTTTCAAGGTTTTCAAGATTGAAGGACGAGACTAACATGATCAATCTATCAGGTCCGATCCATCCCCATCCGCAAGGACGACGAAGTCACCATCGTCCGGGGCTCCAACAAGGGTCGTGAGGGCAAGGTCACCAGCGTCTACCGTCTCAAGTACGCCATCCACATTGAGCGTGTTGTCCGCGAAAAGTCCAACGGCCAGAGCGTCCCCCTCGGCATCCACCCTTCCAAGGTCGTCATCACCAAGCTCAAGTTGGACAAGGACCGCGAAAACCTCTTGGAGCGCGTTGGCAAGGGTCGTGAGGCCAGGAAGGCCGCTCTTTCAGCATGATTTATGTTAGCAAGCGGCAGAAATGAAAAAATCTGAAAGTTTTTTTTCTCCTTCCATCTTTCTTTTCGTCATGTCGTTATGGTAAAACAGACGGAATGGAAAAATCGGGTGTGCGGTGTGTGCGTATGTTTTTTTTTCTCTGCTACATGGTCATGAAATGGGAAAAGGCGCGAGTTTTGAGTCTCACAAGAAAAAAAGAAATAACGTGGCCGATGGGTTTACCAGCGAGGTATGCCATCATCAGGACTCGAGCATGGGGAGGTGCGAGACTATTCTAATGTCATAGTTGTTTGGCAACCCCGGCGTTCCTACAGCTGAATCAAATCGAAAAAACTTCACATTTCATTCCGTTTTTCCTTTCCCTCTTTCTCTTTCTCTTGAATCTTCAAGAGAAACGCCAGAATATCTCCGCATTAACCTATCATTTTTCATGGTTTATGAGGTATACGGCTGGCGTAGATTGAACACCCAGTAACTACAATATGAATCACAATTGTTGCTGGCTCATCTGCAGACTCGTTTTGAGAATCTCTATGACTCTATGACAATCACGGGTTTGATGATGAGGGACATACCTTATCGTAGAAAGAAATTTGAGACAAATGTCAATTCAGACTGAAATGCACGCCATGCAAAGTAAATACTCCTGATCTTGCCAGTCAAACTTGATATACATATATACTATCCTCGACACCATCCTCTAGCTAGGCATTTGAGGATCACTCACTTCCCAATACACCTCCCCCAACCCGGCAGCCCACAACCCATCCCAACAAACAAATAAATCAAAAACACAACCACCACAACCAGTAGTACCATAACCTTAACATTCTTCCACCACATCTTCCTCCTCAGCCCTCTCGACCTCATCCTAAAATCATGCGCACTCCCACCCAACCGATCAGTCTTATCAACCAACAAATCAATCCTCTCCCCCCTCTCGAGCACCCGCTCAATATTCTCCGTCATTATGTCGCGCACACTATCAATCTCCCTCCGCGCAGAAGCGAGTTGATCAGATGGTGGCGCGGTGTTGTATTGTGACAACAACGCCCTTAGCTCAGAGTTGTATGCCGCGCAACCATAGGCCGGTAATGCCGCGAAATCGGTTGTGGAAGGTGGATAAGCTGCTAGGAATTTGCGTTTGGCTTCGAGGAGGAATGCGAAGGGGATGCGGCGGCCTTGTTCGGCGGTTGCGACGACGAGGTAGCTTAGGGAGCTGTGGGAGTCTGGTTCTCCGCTACCGCTTCCAGCATTAGTAACGGGGCTTTTGCTGTTGCCGGTGTTGCCATCTTGGTAGGAGCTGCCAGAAGGTGAGTCGGCGATGTAGTGTACAAACAGGCGGTCGTGCGTATATGTGAGTTTTTGAGGTTTGTCGTGTGAGATTTTGGGCAGGATGATCGATGCGAGTGAGGAGGCGGAGGTGGATGAGGCGCCTGGAGATGAATGTTCGGCTAATATTGTGGTGCCGTGGGCTATGCAGGAACTGTTGTAGATTCGTCAGTGGACTGATGACATTTGAAGTACAAGACGAAAGTGAAGGCGTTCAAGAACTTACTATAGAAGGGTGCTGGATGGCTTGGACGATGACGCCATCTTGGATTATGCTATTGCGCTGAAAGCAAGACAGCCGACACCTTCAAGTATTTGGGTAGAATTCTATGGTAAATGTGTGGGTGTCAATGTTCGTCCTCGTTGATTGTGTAGCTGAGTAGATGGTTGACTGAATAGGTTGAAGCCGGTGACGTCGATTGAATTGGATTGTTGTAGATCACGTGACTCAGTATATCAACACAGACAGATTGATCGTATCGCCAAATTTTGGAACACTACCAAAGCAATATCTTTATTTATTTGTATATTTTGCATTGATGCTAAAGTAGAAATCAAACTGTCTAAAAGTAATGACATTGCCTCCCAAAATGCTGCAATCTCTTGACTCCCTGAACCACAACCCCAAATGCACAAAATCGAATAAAATGGCAAAAATTCTAGCATAAAAAGAGTTGGGTATCATCGTATGCCTTGCATGTACGTCCCCCAGCTCGATAAAAGGAACGAATCCGCCTGATGCAAATGATATGGCGCTAAAGGAAGGAAGAATAAAAGTGGTATATTGCGCCTCGGTCTGCGAAAAACAAAGGAAATATTAGAAGGAGTGTATCAGTGTATCGAGCATATTTTCTGTCGTTGTTGAAAAAGATGGATCAATCATCTAAATGGGTTGAGCTTTGGAAGGAGTGTCCGTCGTTCTTCATCGATCGCAAGGCGGCGGCTCGTCTGGCAACCACGTCTTCTCGTCGAACCACGTTCCTCAGAGCCTCGCTTGCTTGGATCAAGCCATCAATGCTGATTGCATGGTTGGTCATTTGATGGTTGACATAGGTGTAGACTGCAGCAGGTGTCTGGCAGGTTGTCAGAAGTTGTTGTTCATTGAGCTTGAGTAAAGCCAAGGCGACTTGAAATAAGAATGTGCTGCCGCCACCACTTGCAGCTGCGGCGTCCTCTTCTGGGTCTTTCTTCGGGCCATTAGCGACAGCCGTTGATCCCGCTCTTTCACGCGTTGTGCTAGTGACGTTCAGACACAAGACCACATCCCATACACGATAAAGAGCTTCGGCAGATAGGCAGTCCGTGAAGACAGACAAGAACCATTGGAAAGTCAAGGCCTCTAGCTCGATACCAAGTTCATCCAGATGAGCTGAGAGTCGAGGAAGGACTTCGGTGATATATTGACGAAGAACTTGCTGGTCTGCTCTCGAAGCTAAAAGACCGTGGTCGTAATAATGCTGAGGAAGGATATTCTCAATCATCGACGTCATGATCCAGAATGCATCCTCGGCCGTTGGTGTAGTCAACAGAAGAGAACCTGCGATGAGATTCATGCCCTGACAATAACCGACCTCAGGGTTGCGGCGAGAGTAGGCTAACAAAACATCTCGTAGCTTCGCAACACCAGGTCCATTCCGGAAGAACACATTGTCAGTAAGCGTGCGGTGGATATCCATATCAATCTGAGCGACAATGGTAGGATCGACGTCAACGACGTTAACCATATTGACAAGATCGTCGTAGTAACCAGGGATGCGCATCGCTGAAGCACCACTGCATTCTGCCCAGATCTTCGGACGATGTGCGACAGGAATTCCAGAGAGCACCAGTGACCGAAATTCTCGCCACTTATTCCGCCCAACCTTGCCCTTGTTGCCCAGACCAGCGATGCCAACAACTTCACCATCAGCTAGTGTAGCTTCGGGCATATTCAGTGACATGTTTGCACGTTCAGGATCTAGCGCTGCAGCGGCTTCACCTTCCCGGCGACGCTCGGCACGAACTTTACGAAGAAACTCATTCCACCTAGTCGTTCTTTCACGTTGAAGAACATCGTGAAGCTCTGTCAGTTGCTCGAGTAAAAGTTTGACCGGTTCTTGTTCGTTGGATATGCTGATTGCGGTCGTCATCTGAGAACGAGCCGGTATATTGGCAAACTCGGGCGTGTCTGCTACAATTGCCGAAGTCGAGGCTGTAGGCTGTGAACTTGGGCTAACCGACGGTGCCCCAGCCTTGTCAAGGGCAACTGTAGATGCCACTCTTTTCGGAGGTTCATCGGGAGTAGCGACGCCAATGATAGGTGCGGCAGAAGGCGTATGAGATAATAATTCAGTTGGCCGTGTCGCAATACGAAGATAATCTTGCCAGCGCTTCGCCGTCAAACCCTCATTATCGCCTTCCTCGGCTGATATTGGAGTTTCTGACTGATCTGGAATCGTCAATCCAAGTCCTGTCTGCTGACGATCATCCTCATCATCACCTTCCTCTAGGTCGCCGCTGCGGTGGCTGTTGATAGTCTCGGTCATACTGTTTCTGTTACCGGCTTTTCTCAACAACGCAGCTTCTTTTTGCCTCTTCTTCCGCCGTTGATCGTATATGAAGCCAAAGCGATCCGTCAACAAGCCAGCGGACTGATAATTGAAGTTGAGTTCACTTAGAGCCGGTGGTCGAGACTCCATGGGAAGAATGGCGTCCATCTCAACAGGGCCAAGATTAGTTGCGGCCGTGCCGTTGCTGCGGTCTGCATTGGGTGCTTGGGGCGTATTCGATCCGGTGACACGCCGTTGAAGACCTAGCCTGCTAGGGCCAGAAGTCGTGGAAGTGTTGGGAAGACCATTGACCGCGCTATAACTGTTGATACGCTTCAAAGCGGCCACAGCGGAAAGTCCATTCTTCCCGGCAAGATTTGATGTTTTGGCAGTGTTTTTGAGCTTATCCTCTCCTAACGAAGACGCCCGGCTTCGGTCTCCACTGGAAGCGCCCGGTGTATCCTTGTTCTGAGAATTGCCTGCGAATAACTTGACTGTCCATGATGTCACAGATTTTGACGATTTCCGCGAATGAAGACTGGCCGTTTCTCCAGCTTTTGAGAGCTTCACTCCTGCCGGGGAAGCTGCACGGCTAAGAGGAGGTTGAAAAAGTCTCTCATCTAGTCCTTTCCGACGGCCAGATGCTGTATTGTTCGATGCAATACGAGGAGCTCCGGATATTTCGTCAATATCATCCGCATCCGTCAACACGCTGCTACCCCGACTAGTCCTACGACTAGCATTTGTGTTCCCAAAGATATAGTCCTGCCACATACGGACAGTTCCCTGCCTGCGCTGAGTGCCGGATTCGATGCTCGAGGTCCCCGACTTCGCGTCGCTATCGTTTCGATGTGGTCGGAGAGTGGCTTGGAGGTCCGCATCATCAGAATCAAACGCGCCAACAGGGTCTAGCATGGCCTGGCCCATGAGATTCCCAACACTAGACTTTGTAACCAGTTTATGGATACCGTCCGACTCCCCGGGTGGGGCGTCTTTCGGCGAGGGATTCTCCATGTCATATAGACGTCTTTCGATATCCTGACTGGATACCCCGACATCTCGAAGCATGCGCTTCAGCTCCCGTTCTCGAGCATCGGCCCTCCTTCGTAGCTTCGATATTTCGGCATCCCTAACTGCAAGATCGCGCGCGAATTGTCTGACTGTCTTCACCGCACCATTCTTTTCCAGTAGATGTTCTATATGGTCAGCGTCGACCAAATGCAACGCTCCGGGTACTTCTGATGTCGAGAATGAATCGTCGAATAAAGCTGGTCGACCCGATCCTTGCGAAAGTGATGATGTGAGCCTCTCAAGAGCCGCCTGTCTACCCCGTTTCACAGCTCGACGACTTTCTTCTTCATTTTGCTGCTGTTCCGTCAACGCCGGGTCTACATCAGGTTGACCGCGCAATTCTCGAGGCGAGCTATCCGGTGACAGGGAAGGAAACGAGGTCAAATCAGCGGGGATCCCCGACGTGGCTGTATTCGAAGACACGATGGACACCGCCGAGAGCCGTTTCGTAGTCTGTTTCGGGCGGACGGCGGCGGCTGCTGCAGTTTTATTGTTGTTGTTTCCATTAGCCTTTTGGCTTTTGTGAGATGAGGAAGAGGTCTGGGAGGAGGAGCGCCGTGGTTGTGGTTGTGTTTGCGGCGTCGATGTCGGATCCGCCATGACTCAACTGGCGGTCAAGGCAGTGGGAGGAGAAATGGGAACGAAGACAGGATTTGTGAAACTTCATGGGAGCCGAATGTTGATCGGTTTTGAGTCTTTGAGTCTTTGAGTCTTTGAGAAGTGGCTGTCGCGGCTGAACGGAAATTTCGTAGACGGTAGAAAGGTGCGTTGTCTAGATCCTGGAGGATCAGGAATGTGATGGGAAGGGATGGCGAGACGAGCAAGGTGAATCAAAGACTCAGAAAGGCCGAGTGGAGGTGAGTAGTGAGTACGAGCGACGATGTTGTGTGCAAACTTATACTCTTCTGGTGAGTTATCATCTTGTAAATTGAGGAAGTGGTAGTGGTGAGTGTGTGTTGTCGCCCAAATGCAGCTTCGAGTCTGGCCGCTTCTTTCCCGCCGACAAATGCTCAAAATGACGTGCCGGCTGCAGGTCACATGTTTCCCCGCTTACACGTCAATATCCTTTTCTTTCTTCTTTTCTTCTTTTCTTATTCTTGTTTCTGTCTGTTATTTGCTGCCTCAAATATTTAGGTAACACGATTTTGTCAGTTAGAATTGGCTACATTTCTCGACACTATATACAAACTACTCTGCAAGACAGAGGCGCATAGGTAATTAACCAAGCTTCCCAGGCACAAACGGATGCCCAGCACTCAACCCCCCACAAACCGTCACAGCCTGCCCATTCATATAACTACTCTCCTCACTCCCCAAAAACAGAGCCACACGCGCAACCTCATCCGCCACCGCTCCTCTGCGCAAGGGATTCAATTGCCCAATCTTGCTCTGCGTCCCTCTCGCCCGCGCAGCATCGTACATGACTTTAGTCATACCCGTCTCGATCACGCCGGGACAGATTGCGTTTACGCGTACGCCCGTGCCCGCGAGTTGGTAGCAAGTTGTCTGCGCGATGTTGATGACGGCCGCTTTGGAAGCGGAGTAATCTGTTCCTCCGGCGTTAGAGCGTAGGCCTGCGACTGAGGCGGTGCAGATGATGGAGCCGGAGGGGAAGGGTTTGGATGCAGAGGTTATTTGCATAGCTGGCGCGGCGTATTTGGCAGCGAGGAATACCCTATCCGATACAATTAGAACCATCTCCTTTCAATGAGAGTTGTTGCAACTCACCCTAACGTATTCGTCTTGAGCGTCTTCATAAACTCCTCCGGCTCAATCTCAGTAAACAACTTCGTCGACCCAACAATACCCGCATTAGCAAACATAATATCCAACCTTCCATAACGAGCAATCGCATCGTCAACAACAGCCTTCACGGAGGGCGCGTCTCCAGCATCGAATTGGCGGATTTGGACTTCGACATCCGGGTATAGAGATTCGATCTCCCGTTTGTGGACGGGCAGGTAGGTGTCGTCGTAATCGCAGAGGTAGACGGCTTTGGCGCCGTTGTGCGCGAATTGGTGCGCACTTGCTCGTCCGATGCCGATGGGGGAGTTTGCTCCTGTAATAATCGTGGTCAGTACACATCATCATGACTTTGAGAGAATCTCTAAAGTTAGACCTACCAGTCACAATAACAACCTTGTCCTTAACCCGTCTAACAAACAGCGAACTAATCAGTACCTTCTTCTCGTAGCTTCAAGATCATACAAAAAAAAAAAACTCACTGCCCAACAGAGTCCCCAGCAATAGTCCGAATCTTTGGAATTCCCTCAAATGTGCCAGCATCCGGAATCCCTTCGACGAGCTGCTGGCTGAGCGCCTGCAGGCGCCGTTTAGCGGACGACGTCATTTGAATACGGTATGTACTCCCAATCTAGCGAGTGATGGTAGTAAAGTAAACAAGGGATAATTGTCATGAAATGATTTCGATAATAATGAAATAGAAGTCAAAACAGAATTGAAAGAAACGGGCTGACTGACTAAATCAGCCAGATCATCAGACGTATGAATGCTACACTGGACGAGCTCGAAGGATCCCCAGCTCCATTAAGCGGGTAGACCTGCGGGGAGCCGAGGCATTATTCGGTCTTAATCCACAGCCTCTAGAATCTGGGGTATGTCAACCACAATTACAATTTACAGACAGCTACGAATCAAGCATCAAATTAATTACGTATGAGACAGATCCTCAGGACTTCATTCAAACTGGTCCCTCGACTTCGATAAATACATACACATATGAGATTTGACACGCAGTCAAGACAAGGCACTAGTCACCTGAAAAGTTGAAAGTAGAAACAAACATTTTGACAAACACGGCGATACATACATCCTGTATCGCTTGAGGAGTTAACTGCAACGGCATTGGCTTGCAGTTGTGCAGCTGAGTTCGAGGAGGAGGTTCTGTACAGAAAGGGGACATGTCGCTGGAGGAACGCATGCGGACACATATACAGGAGGAGAGGGAAAAGAGGTAATAGGTAGACGGCGAAGGAATATCTGACAATGGCCGTCGTCAGGATCAAGGAAGAATTCACAATGTATTCTTCAAACTCTGGCATCAAAATACAAAACCTGAAAAAGTCCATCAAGGGGACTTTCTGCGGGGAATAAATAGAAAAAGAGATGTAACAAGAAATGAAAAGAAGATGAAAAAGAAATAAAAAGGCGAAAAAGCTAGAACAAAACCGTCTACGCCTGTAAAAAGAAGCTGGAAAAGACTGCAACTACCATACGATGTTGCACTGCAATCGCGTTATTCGTTCTCTTCGGGTACAACTTGAGCCTGGAATCAGCTTCACGAGACAACATGTGATGCTGGTGCATTGATCATGCCTTGGCTGGGCTTCTTAGAGACCGTGGGGGTTTCATTGGGGTCAACGAAACCCTCCGTCTCATGGAGATGCTCATCTTCATCCTCGACGATCTTGGTCGGGATCTCTCCAGGGTTGTACTGCTGGCTGGATCGCTCAGCAATGGTCGATGTGCTGACCATTGACATGGAGGTGCTGGAACGGTGCACGAGATCGGGTGTTGGTGGGATGCTGGAGACACGGTTGTCCGCATTCAGGTAGCTGCTTTCGCTCTCGCCGGCTTCGCTGCCTTCTTCACGAGCGCCAGAGTTGGATGGTGCAAGGTGAGTCTCGTTCTTGGCTACCTCCTCCTCATTCTCGGCATCTTGAGCAAGGTGCAATCCCTCGACGGCAGCAGCACACTGCTCACTAATGTTGCGGATGATAGCAGCAATAGCATCAGTCTTATCCTTGAGATAACGGTCAGCGACATCAGGCATGCTCATCTGAGAAAGGCGGCGTTGTGCCTTGTCCATGACAGACTCCATCTCTGGGCTAACGTTGTCGCTTGCACTACTGGAGCGGCTGTTGAATGCACTAGAGAGGCGGACGCGAGATCCAGGTCGGGAAAGCCGTTTCATAGACTTGGGGCTTTCAGTCATCGACCGTGCAGGTGAGGGTAGAGAAGTGGAATCTTGAGCTGAGTTTTCTAGGGCCTGGTCGATATATTCGCCGAGGTCAGTAGAGCTGGCGAGGTTTCGGATGATGTGTTCCATGTGATGAGTCTGGCCATCGATCAGACTGCGCAAGTGCACCACGATCCTCTGAGCCTCATCGCGTTGACGGGTGAGAGTCGAGGTTCGGTGCTCCATAGCTGAGAGCTCCTTTTGGTTACGCTTACGTTCGCGCTCAAGCTCCTCGGCGATTTCTTGCTGAAGAACCAAGGCTTCCAAAGCATCATCACGCTGCTTCTCAGTGCCAGAGAGACGAAGAGTAAGACGAGTAATGTCATCCTTTTGTGTGTCGATGAGGCCGGTAAGGCGGCGATTCTCACGCTTGTGTCCTTCGATCTTGACCTTGAGCTCGGAGGTCTCTTTTGTAAGCTGCTCAGCAAACGCTTGGAATTTGAGGAACTAAACAGTATCAGTAATGATCTTGTGATCAAAAGCACAGTGATAGATCCTACCTGCTGCTTCCAAGTTTCCAATTCTTCGACCAAGAAGTTGTTGCGCTTGGTGACTTTGGATAGCTCGGTGTCCATCCGTCCCTTGAGGTTGATGAAATCCTGCCAAGCTTCCACGGTGTCGCGAGAGTACTGGTTGCGCTCACGGACAATCTCGTTTAAGTGTCTCATCGAAACCTTGGTCATGAGTGGCTTCTTGACAGAGCCACCGAAGATGGCCTTCATACCAGTGTTGCGTCCCTAGACTAATTAGAAATGTACTGAGAGACAGATCCGAGTAGACTTACAAGTTTCTCGCAAACGTGATCGGTGACGCTCATAATCGCATCTTGATTCCACCAAGCAGGATCCTGAACACTCTCCACTTCACCCTTCATTACGATAATCTGACCGGCTGGGATCAACTTGCCACCGCCATACGCGGAACGCAAATGCTGAGGGACACCAGAAGGAGTGACTTCACCGTTCAAGGCCTGAGTAAGACGGTTGATGAACTTGGTACGCTGTCCCGGGGTGAGAACGTTGGGTGGGCTAGAAGTGAGGACAAAGTTTCTGTCAAGGTCGACAACCAAAGCGTCCGATGGTGCGGTAAACAAGGAACGGCACTCAGGAGAGATACCGAGAATGTAAGGACCGGGCTCCTCGACGAGCTCCTTGGCATGACGAGCATGCACCACTGGCACATAAAGACCACTCCATTCATAGACACGAACGCAAAATCGAATAGTCTCAGCAGCGATGGTGAGCATGGCGGGGTAATGGCTGACAAAAATGATACGGCGAGTTGGGGAAACAGCTGCCTCGATGACGCCTACGATGTTGGGAATGGATAGACAGTTGAACAGCGGCCACATGGAAAAGTTCTGGAATCCAGTCGGAGAGGAGGGGAATTGATAGCATAGTGCGTAATCTTTCATATCAATTCGGACCAAGTCGTTAAGGCGAGGAGCCGGGAAACTCAAGATACGGGAGACTTCTTCGGCATGGAACAGGTTGGTGGCCTTGTTCCAGTGAATCCACATGCCACGAAGGTAATCTCCTAGAAGATCGTAAAGAGGATAACGAGACAGGAAGCTCAAACAGTAAGGAATCCAGTACGTCTCGTCGGGGTTGTCGTAATAGTCAGACTCAGTCTTCTTGCGCAGGTCACGAATAGTTTCGGCACGCTTCTCGTCAGCGCGAGACCAGACACGCAGTGCGATACCGTATAGGGTGTGGGATGAATCCTGCTGCAGAACAAAAGAGTGGTGGACGCAGTGGGGCTGTGATTTGCCAGTACAAATTTCAACATCATGAGGAAAGCATGCCTATTGAAGTTAGCTATATCCGATACAAATGCCGACTACTAAAGGAATAATGAATTTACCCTCATGGCGGCGTGCAAAGATCGCGCAATCTCATTATCCTGCTCCAACCGAGGACTGCTACCCAAAATCTCGGGCAACCAGAACTGACCGACGGCGCCCTTCATGTGCTGAATCTTGCCCTGAATTGGTGCGGGCGCCTTGACCCATTGGGATGGCTCACGGCCAACACCACAGACCATGTAGGCATGGGTCAAGGTCTTTGGGGTGCGTTGTGCGGGCTTCAAATTCAATGTTGAGGGAATTGGCTGGGTGATACGAGAATGCAAAGATGAAGTGCGACTGGGAATAACGAGAGAATTGTCGGTCTGGTCTCTAGTCACGGGCCGGTCCCGAGTGGACGGGCGAACGAAGGACGAGTGGTCTCTGAGTGAGGGAGCCATTGTGTTGGTTGTGTTAATGTGGCAATTGATGAAAAGGAAAGAGTGGCAGTCGTAGTCGATGTCGGGAGAAGAGAATGAAGGTGATCTCAAATCGGGGACCTTTGATTTGTGACAGTGTCCAGTAGACGCTCCAACGAAAGGGGCAACCTAGTTCACAGCCAGCGTGAGGCTATACGCACATCTCCTGGATGAGTGTCGGGCCTGCGGGAGCAGAGAGAATAGTATCAATATCAATATCAATATCAATATGGATGAGGAGCGAAGCACACAGAGAGGGACAGATAGTCGGTCTGTCTATCCTGTGCACTGCGAAGAGAACGGATACTCCATACAAGGAAGAGAAGGGAAGGAGAAGAAGAGGAAGCAAAGTACGGAGACAGCAGAGTCGGGACTAGGGAGTAGTACGAGGTCAGTGCCAGACAGCAAGAGCGGGCGGGACTGAGGGATACTGCTTTGGCAGCTTAGCAGAAATTAGCGTGTGAACTGTTGAGGGAGCAGCCAATGGCCGTGCGCCTGGGACTCTGGCTCATTAAAAGGTGCCGCTTGCTCAGGGGTTAGGGTTGATGATTGGCTGGTTGCAGAGACAGCCCACTTGGCGCTGCAGTAGCCGATAGTAGCGTGGAGAGACGACGAGACGAGACGGTCACAGCTAAACTTGACTTGAGATGATACATTAATTCGTCTACTCCGTAAAGACACGCTTGACTCGCCATGTTTCAAGGTCGATTGAGTATGTTAATGCGCTTGGGTGTCTGGATTGTTTTCGATATCCGATCTTGACTTTCAATGTCAAATTTCTTTCGTCGCCAGCACCATGCAGAGCGCAGCGAGGTATCTCGTTGCATGCAGATGCAGAACAGATACAATATTATTATCTGACCAGGGCTGTAGGTTGTACAAGGTGGCAATACGAACTATTCGGTCGTAGATGCGATGAATTGAATTGCAGAAACAGCTGCACTCACAGCCCAAAATCAAGAAAATAAACCACTCATAAAAGTCGTCTTCGATCGGTGCAAAACTCTTGATACTAGGAGTCCCTGCAGTGTTTCAGATACCAGGCTAAAATATTAGCATCTGCCATAGTGCGAGTCTATCGTACAGTAATCGTACTGAAATGATCCCAAAATTCGTCGGCTGACAGAGGTATTCGTACGTATCGAGCAAACCATGAATACAGCGCGCCAAGCTCCCGGCTTTCCGGCCCCACAGCAGCTCAGCCAGTCCCTCGGAGAAAAAAGACGAATTTTCCGTGATCAATCTATTGCTGAATCTATTGCTGTTTGTCTGGCAGTGGCACAGATAGCAGACTTGTCATAATATTAAGCTTCTACGGAGTACACTACATACAACTCTACTACGAGTACACATAATTCTCCGACTGTATATACTCCGTATGAGCCATCAGTTCAACGACGGATCCATGGTTCGTAGCTCTCTCTCCGATCAAGAAAAAGGTCCGTTCCGGTCCCACCATAGCTCGTCCTCCAACAGAAGGGATCGACAGCCTAGTCGTGGTTCTTGATCCTATGGTACAAACTACAAATGCGGCTGGTACCTGGCTAGAGAACTCGAGGAGGATCGATCCTGGCAGCTGAATCTGAGTCGCTAACTCAGTTGTTGGTAAGTTCGAAAGTTGGTACAATCGCGACAGCGGGGATAAAAATGATGTTTCAGATGAATATATCTAGCCACGGAGAGTACTATGGAGTAAGATAGATAACATAAATCCATCCCTAATTACTTATCCCACCAAACGATCCATCAAATGATAGATGGATAGAACACCTCACAACATTGAACATTGAACCTTGCCAGCCGGATCCGGAACCACCGCCAAAGTCGATGCGACGCGATGCATCGAACCCTTCTGGCCTCGATTCCATACACGTCCCATCCCATCACCCACACCCCTCGCAGATAAGATTCATCACAAAGTTCAAACTCGATACATCCGTCGCCGTCAACTGGTGCATGCATTTACCGCAGTACATTAGTACATACATGACATGTGCATGGTGCAGTACTAGCGAGGGGTTTTCGTTCATAAACATTGAAATGACCCGGGCGTTAGCCTGGCAAGGGATTTTCATACCTTCGCACAACGAATTTTCAACAGTTCAAACGACACATATACGCGATGTGAGAATTTTTTCGAGGATCTATCATCAACGATCCACGATAATTCCTCTCCATCACAAATACCACTCATTTCTAGCCATTCACGTCAAGAAATACAGCAAAACATGATCTCAATCTCTCGGTCCACGGGTTGAACAGAACAATCGCTTGCATAGCGGGGTTAGGACAGCCGGTTTTGACATATAGTGTGGAAATAGGGGGGTGTTTTTGCTCCTTTTATCTACACTTTAGCCTAATCCGGCTAGCGTGAGTTCATCTGGCCTTTATTTTCCTTTTTTTTTTTGTCATCACCCTAACCCTAGTACACATACGAAACTTATTTTCTGGTCATAAGGAAAAGGACGATCAATAGTAAGTAGGTAGTAGCTTTGAATACGTATTGATTAGTCTAAGACTTATGAAGAATATAATAAGTCTTCCTTCCTATTCTTGGATACATCACTGAAACACATACACCATCCCAGCCCGATCCACACTCACAGTCATCCCATACGGCGCCCTGAGAATAGCCACATCCAGAATCGAGTCGAGATGGCTCTTTAGTAACTGCTGCTGTTGCAGACTGATCACTGTACTACGCGGAGGACGAGAGGCGCTCGCACTATGTCCCTTTTTGGTAGAAGAAGAACTTCCGCTTCGTCCGCCGGTGCTGTTAGTTGTTGTTGCGAGGTTGGGTGTATACTCCGTCGTGACTGTCAGACTTGTCGTTGGTTGCACAGTCTCGTAGCGTGGTTTGGCGGCTGCACCAGCCTCTGCAGATGAGACGTCCAAGCCGCTGACGATACTTGATAATTCAGGTCGAACGAGATCCCAGAATCGTACTTTGCGATCTGATCCTGCGGATATCGCGAAGCCGCATTTTGTACTTTCCTTGCCATCGGCTGGCATATCGTAGCCTACGTGCAGAGCACATATGCCGTTGGGATCGCCTAGGCCCGGAGATGTTGGTGATGCTGGATTGACATTTGGCTCGATTCCTGTGGCGGATGTATTCGCGAATCGGCTAAGCATGCCTTCGGGGCGATCTTCATCTACGCGCCACGGTTCGTAGCTTTTGGTGACCGTGTTCATTGCAGCCAAGTTATTCACCACCGACGTCCGATGACTACCAATAGTCCCATTCGGTGATAACGGGCTGCTTCCAACAGTCGATGCCGATGCTGCTCTGTAGACTTCTCGACACTGGACTTTTTCCACGTCCCAAACCGTCACTTCGCTGCCATATAAGCTCCCTCCAGCCACGCAGACCCAACGACCCCGACCTTTGGTCGGATGTATTTGCAGTCGGTGTATCGCCGTGCCTCCTGGAAGACCCCACGCTTTCAGCCTCACTCTAAACCGCAAGTCCCACAGATCCAGGATGCCATGTGATGTACCAATAATTAGCCAACTGTGTTTACGGTCGGAACAAAACACTTTCGGCGTACCATGGTGAACCGGATTTTGCAGTGAGTACAGTGGTAGCATGGTCTTCATGTCAAGGGCCAAGATGCGACATGTGTTGGTGGCGATGAGCAACGTTGACTGGCCTTCTGACCGGTAATGTTCTATCCACGTCGCATATTCAGCCGAGCCATCGTCTCCTACTGGTAGCTGATACTGTCGGACTACTTGCAGTTTCCCGTATCGTACTGTTTCGTTGACGCTCTGGTAGTCAACCTTCACGGCGTGGATGCTCCCGTCCGTTGCAGCACTAACAAATGTATATGTATTCTCGACGAACGTCAAGCATTTCACTTTGGTGCCGGAAGCGTGGCGATGGGTCTGTCGCGATCTAGGGGTCAAGTTCTTCTCCAACCGCGTTGTATCCCAGACTTTGACAGTGCCGTCATCCGAGGCGGTCACAAAGAATGCATGGTCTGGTGCAGCTACTACCCTATTGATGGGTCCGGTATGTTCACCGAACAAAGCAACGAGCACACCTTCGGGTCTCCAGGGCTTGTCGCTTTCTTCGCCACTAGCTCTTCGAATTGGACGCCGCGAATCAATCTCCTTGACGTATGGACCGAGATCAAAAAGATCCGTAGGGTAGTTCTCGGCAAATACATCATCTAACAGCCTCAAAATCCGTGGGTCACGACCCTTGTACGAATGCCCGGCACGATATCGTTGCATTACCGGCTGTTGAACTGGGTTCAATTCCTTGGCCATTGCCAAAGGCGAACCAGAGGCTTTCGCCTGAGAATGCACATCCACTTTTCCAAATGCATTTATCGAGTTCATACTAGTCTCAGCAAATGCTTTGGCCGTTTCTTTGCGATTCAGTAGATTGATAGCACTGGACTTCTTCTCAATTCTCTGCAGAGAGTTGATTCGTGATAGAGAGCCAGTTTCGGTCATGATGCTGCTTCGATCCGATGCTCTGTCCGCATCCACGGAAGTTCTAGTCGTCACTCGCTCTATATCTGAATTGGGAGCCGATGAATCCTGTGAGGCTGGCTGAGTTGTCGGTGAAGATGAAGTCGAAGCTGCCTCTGAGTCAGCCTTCATGCCTCCCGCGATCGCCAAACTCCTTCGCGCTGGGTTGCTATCTTTCGGCCGATGAGTTGCTGATCGCTGATGCTTTCGCCGTGCCGCTGAGTCAACACTCGTCGACGCATCGAGCAGGGCGTCGGCTATTGTATGAGATATCGGTTCCTGATTTGTAGGCACGTTATCCGCTGACACCTTTCGTTGTCTGACGTCCTGGTTTTTGTCAAAAAATACAGTCTGTGGTGTAATCCCATATTGCGTAAGAATCAAAATGTCGTTCAATGGGGTCGGCTCCGTCGCATCAGAGGTTTTGCGTGATTTCATAGCAACTCTCCATAGGTATTCTCGCAAGACGAGCACTTTGAATTCATCTTCTGGAGTCATGCCAAGATTCTTCAGTCTCAATATCCATTGTGAATCTTCTTCATTCTTCGATATTGCAGTAAGAGATACATTCTTCGGGAATCCTTTACCGATAATAGCGTCACTGCCAGTCAGACTAAAAGTGTTCTCTCGACTTGCCGCCTTCCAGAAATTGCCCTTTTCTGTCTTTTGAGCCCATATTATAGCCATATCGTATATACTTTTCGGCAATGGACGTTTGAGAGCATCGAGAATTTCTCCTTCCGTCACGGTGATGATGTTGGTTTTCAAAAATGGTCGTATGAGTGGTGTGAGAATGGAATGTTTGTCTGCGAATGATAGGTACTTGGAGCATGTGACGACAAAGTAAACTGAGGCTTCCCTGATCCAGATGCTTGGATGAGCAAAAAATCGCACCACAATGTTGAGCAACTCCCAAGTCGTTGACCGTTGAAACAGACCCAAATCTGCCATGGCCGCCATAGATCGAATCACCCGTTCGACTACAAAGTCCTCAGTGTCGGTGAGCGACGGGACCATCAAGGGCAATATAAACTCCTCGAGACTTGTGCTTCCAATATAAGCAGCAACGCCAACGACAGCTTCAAAGAATGCACATTTCAAGATCCAGTCTTTGTCGTTGAGGTAAGTATTCAAGTGGCTCAGAATGACCTCGTTGATCTTTGCACTGCCGAAGAAGACGCAAAGACTCGATACAGAGCCTAGAAATGCGCGACGAACAGAGGGATCACTATCCGTCAAAAGAGATTTCGTATGGATTTCAAAATATTCCAGAAGATCGGCTCTCGCCACATCGTACAAATTATGAAATGTTGCCTCTTCCGTCCAGTCAGGCTCAGAGCCAGCTGGTATGACTGAGCGCAGGCGTGTATCGGTCCGGAGAGCTTGAATCATGTCCAAGAATCTGAGAGATGATTGCGCCAGTGATGAGATACAAGAAGCATAGGCAGCGCGGACCATTGAACTGGGATTAAATGAGGAGTCAGGAACAAATGGCTGCAACCTCGGAAAGATGTACTCCGGGAAAATGTACGCGTTGACAGGTGAAACCACTTGAACTAATGATAAGAGTTGTGCCAGAGTGCGAATGGCAGTCACTTTGACCACATCGGATCGATCATTCAACATAGTCATCACGTATGGCAGAATACGGTCGAGTTTCGATTCGTCTGGAAGTCGTTCGGCAAAAGCCAGTAACAAGTCGCAGGCTTTGACTTTGGCAGAGGCTTTTGATGTATTCCTAAGATTCGAGACAACCACTGTAAGGAAAATCAAAGCACCTTCCTGAGGGTCTAAGTTTGAAGTCTCGTGTTGTGAGTTTGGTAAATCGAGCTGCACCGGAAGAGCCTGGTTGATTAGATTCGCCGATGTCAACTTCGATCCATCCTTGGCGGGTACCGGGGTAGATCCTAGGAAGTAGGATATCTTATCAAAGTCTAGATAGAGTCGATCGATTCGATCATCGGATTCTCCAAAGTTCCCGGTTTCGGCATCTACCTGTGCCCTCCCTGGTGCCGGCTCGGTTATGAGCGACATGTATTGATGAAGAAAGCTGTAAAAATAATCGGGAAAGACTTTGTGCCTCCAAAAGTTCAGATATTCTTCTGCGGAATACCTAGATTCTGGATCGATTTGGATCATGTGAAGTATCAGATCTTTGACATTGGAGTCTTCAATCTTTGAGAGCTGGCTATGTTCCGGGCTGTACTCTCCTTTCCGGTATTTGTAGAGCTGGCTGAGTGTGAATATGGGAGCTTCGAGGAAGAGTTCAGCGATAACACAGCCAACGCTGAAAATATCCATTGCCCAATTGACTTGTCGATCCCCGGGTTCTTCGCCTGCTTCCAAAAATCTCTCAGGAGCAAGATAGCAGGTGCGTCGACCAGAGGTATCAAAGTAGAAAGAAAAGTCCGCGGGATTATCCTCTGGCAGAAACGTCGGTTTGAATGATGATGAAAAGTCGGATAGATAAAGCCAGTTCCAAGAAGTGACGAGAACGTTTTCCGTTTTGATGTCTCCATGGAAAACTTCTTGAGCATGGCAGTCTCGAAGTGCGCATAGCAGTTGGAAAGCAATCCACTTCTTCTCTATGTCTTCCAAAAACGGTCGCGTACTGTAATCGTCAGTAAAGTGAGGTATCTACGTTGGTCCAGATGTGGCGCACCTCAGTCTATCATATAAAGAGCTGTGAATATACTGGCGAACCAGATATCCACTAGTACCAGTTTCGATTATTCTCTGATAAGCGAGGGCATTCGGGACACCGGCCAGCAGTTCCCTTTCCCCTGTAGGCAGAAAATCAATATTCAAAAACTTAGATACACAGAAGCCTTGACTTACGTGTTATCGTTTTGACATAGGGGTCCAGCTGCATGCTCGGATAAGGTTTCATAATAACCTTGACGAATGCGAGACCGTTCCGCTGTCGGGCTCTGATGCTTTTCATGAATCGCGCGGAACCCAGAGATTTCTCATACACCATATCAGAGAGCTCGGGGACATCAATGCCGGCCGAGCCGGCCGATAGTGTCGTTAAAGAATAACCTTGACCCATTATGAGCGGGATGAAGAGTACTTCCAAGAGTGGTGTTTATATGTCGGGAAGGTAAGACAGGCGGACCGATGTCATCGTCAAGATCATGTTTGGTGTGCATACATCATCCCAAACTGCCAAGAACTTGGTTGCGAAGCGAGTGCTTTTATACGAGCGCGCTTTATGGATTAAAATCTCTGTGAAAAGTTGTTGTCAATATTCAAGGGTTGATGTCTCTGATATTGACTTGAGGTCGTTCCGCGTGTGGGTGGAGGTGGTAAGACGTCAAGGCTGCCTACGGTTCGCGATCCGAGCAATCTGATTGGCTGCAGGCCCATCGAAGTATATACATACAATTTTACTCCCATACTACTTTGGACATTCTTTCTATGAATATATTGGTATTCTTCTTGATACTTTCAGTCCTTTACAGCATATAAGTTGTAGTAATCTATATTTGTCCTTGTGTCGTTGGTTAGTTTTAGTTGAATCACCGACTCGGAAGATCTTCAAATGTTCCAAGGTTGCGTTCATCCCGACAAAATATGCATCAAGGTCTAGAAATAAAACCGAGCTCAAAGACTATACATCTTTATTGCTGGTGACATCTGGAGGTCAATTAGTAATAATCACGATACAAAGTAATGAACGATGAGTAGGTGTCAAGTCGAAACTTCCTTGTTTCAAATTCGAGGGCAAGGATCCATGGATGTCTCCAAGGATAAGTATTCTAGACGGTAATTAGTTTCATCTGAAATATGTAAAGATAGATTTAGTCAAGAGAAACATCGTAGTAACAGCAATCTATATCAGTGTATCAAGACCACTACAACCAGGAGCTGTTGTCCATCAGATTGAAGCACAGACTTGAGTGAGCATCGAGAGATGACTCAAGAACCATCGACTGAGAACACAGGGGTAATATCTGCATAAAACCCTGGTAATAAGAAAGTGCATTAGCCGCTCAATTTTTAACCCCAACTTACCTCCCTGTCATTGCGCGAAAAAGTCGAAATGAATCAGTAACCATTGCGGCCTCCCTTGTACCATTTGTGCTTTGTGTGTCAGAGAAATCGGGAGAAGATCTCTCAGAAGGATTAACCAAACAATCAGATTGACATGGGCATTTGAAATTACTTTGGATGACTCACGGGTTAATCTCGGGGACAGTCAATGGCATGCTTCATTCTGGTATGACTACTCGTCCTAGCGAAATCCAGAGCTCAAATCACTCAAATGATCGGTCTGATGCCTTCACTGTCCTCTCTCGTGAGTCAATAAGAAACAGAAATCCGCCTTGGCTGATCATTGCATGTTTCCTCCATCATTCTGGGATCAGACTGACGGCGTCAGGATCAACCCGGCCTGTATTTGCGTAGAACAGGGTTCATCCAAGTAACCATGCAGCTGAACTTTCGTCCCAGTTTCACCGATAGGGTTGCTATATTTGACTTCAGGAACAACTGAGGAGACCGCTGGTTTTAGCTGTGCTCCACCTCAGGGACTGCATGAAACATGGAGTTGATGCGGTCTAGTAAATCGATACCATCTTAGTGTCAGCTTGGACCCTGTTTCGAAGAATATTCTTTGTGTCTTCTGCGTCTGGCACAGCCCCCATGTCTCAGTATCGTGCTGAAAGGCAGGGGATAAGATTACTTTAAAGCTAATTGTCGATCGGTTGTCAAGACGTTATCAAGGCTGTGTTGAACATTGGTACCTGGACTAAAAATAAGGCGTTCCAGACGATGGACATCCTTCGCTGATCCTTGCCCCGAACCACGTCTACCGATAACCTCGTGATCCATGCGCGCTGCAAGCGATATTGACGAACCATTATATGTTTGTTCAGATATCTCGTACAGGCGCTTATCATGACGGCGGTCCCGACACAGCTCCGCAACGCCTTTCATAGCACCGCCTTCTTGAAATTGTAGTAGAAATCCTTTGAAGTAATTCTCAGGTGGCTGGATTGGTTGGTTATCAGAACATCATTCTGAATGCAAAGTGTGTGGCTGCTGCTTGCCCAGTATCAAGTTTCTGAGACTTTTCCAGAATCGATTGGCTGTCGATGCAAGTTTTTTTGAACAGTCTAAATTAGTTTTCGAGTCCTGCATCCCATTGTGGTTTAACGCGGATTGGTGGACTAGCCCCATCAACACATCGTGGCACTTTGCTTTGGCACAAACATCAAACAACTGGAAAGTCGCATGTCCTTCAGGTCACGTTGGTGAAAACAATGGAAGTTTGTCTTACTCATGGTCTTTCTGTCGTCCCACCCTTGGTGAGGCGAAGCGCTTCTAAGGGCCAAATACAAGCGCCCGACGAGCCAGAAATATACATATATATGGGTCAATTGATGATTATGTTTTTTTGTAGGTGGTTTTGCTTTAATTCGCCATTGCGAAGAGCTTAGACAGCTTTGTAGGAGTGAGCCTTGCGTCTTTTCTGTCTTCACCTCAGTTAGAAACTATTAGCCTCTCTTCCATCAATTGTGTAGAAGACCGTGTAAGACATGCGCGAGAGGATATTGATTGACCGATTGCTCTCGACGAACCATGACTCCCCTTTGTTCTTACAGCCGGCGCGGCCGCTACTTGAAGATCAGAGACTCGATTAACTTTTCGGAATCACTAGCTGCCGCTGGTCAACGTAACATGCTTTCTGGTGATGTCGATGAATGAACGATAGTGATGCCATTTGTACCAATCCGATCAATTGACTGAGACTACGCCGTCAGAATTCCGCATTGAAAGTAATCTTGTCTGTTAAGTGTTAACCTTGATCTTCCGTCGCATCTGGCTAAGTTCTAACCACTCAAAATACGACTTGGCGGAAGAGAGTTTTGCAAAGACCCTTTGTCGGCTGCGCTATCGCCAATCTGCACAAAACTCCATCCAAGGTATGCTCCTTCGCGGCCGGCAATAGCCTCCGGGGTGCCGGCAGTACGCCTATTGGGTGCTCATAGGGGCCGTCACAGTGCGATCGAGTAACCGTTCCGAACCGTGTGGGTCGTGCCTGTTCGCGCCCATCGAGAACGCTTTGGTAAAATTGTTAAATGGACTGAGTTAACGTCAAAAACAAGAAAAGTCTGCCGTGGAGAGCTCTTACTTACGAGATCTGTATTGTGTACATATAGAGTAATGCACTCAGAGTCAATACTGTTTGCCCCATGGTTCCGTTGTCCCAAGGATTCTAGCCATGTACACCGAGACCAGGATGTTAATGCGTGTTTCCAGAGACCGATGCATCAGCCTACTACCGCCACGTATTAGCGTGAGTCTAGAGACAACGTAAAGATTAAAACCTGCCGTAGGGTAATCGGGAAGAGGACTGACCAGGAGGGGCATCGTGCTGCAGTCTTGGGGATAAATTGACTGGTGACTGAGCAGCTGGGACGCGGAGGGGAAGCGCTAATTTCCACGCCGACCGTGACGTATCGCAACGACCGCAGCTTTTGGGCTGTCTGTCGGAAGAAGAAACACGAATGTATGTGTTTGAAGCGTCTAAGGTGTGACATGAAGGAATACTTGAGCTGTCGTCGTCGTCGTCGTTGTTGTTGTTGTTGTTGCTTTTTTAAAAGAAAAAAAAAATAAAATAAAATTACTGACGCATGCTCTGGTACACGGAAAGAAGGTACGGAACAAATGGGGAAGGAACGACCAGAAAGCGGGTTAGGGTCATCTCCCTTCCTCCTTCCCTCACTACGTAGCTCAACCGCATACGACGACACAACGACACGACGACACAACAACCTTCCCTTTGTTCACTTCCTCAGTTTTCTTCATGGCTCTCGTAGATCTTCTCTCTTTGCTTCTTTTTAATTTCTCTCTCTCCCCCTCAATCTTTTTTTCTTTTTTCGTCTGCTTCTCTAGCGCCGAAGTGGGCAACAGCAAGCTAGAGCCAGCTTAGGAAAGTCGCACACCTTCATATCCCCAGCTCGACCTATCAGTGCATTCCTGGGCCAGACAGAAGCGTGTGCATTGCAATCATTCCTCCGAGCAGCAGAGCCATTCCTGACTAGTGATGCACTGGGCAGACAATCTCTGCCATTCAGACACACAGCCGCCTCGTTTAACTAGTCTATCCAGACTGTCGGGTCCGGACTAAGCTGCTTCAAGCACGCCTTCAAAAATGAGAGAGTCACACTCCGTCGCCCTGCTAGACAGCTTGTTTCCGTCCGCTTTTCGACAGCAGCGACCGTGGATCCCAGAATCCGTTGGCTCCCACCCACACCCCCCCTTTGATCCTGGATCCTGACCTGACCTGACCTGACGCTCTTTTTTCCCACCGCACATATCTTCATATTCCCACTCTGTTTTAGTCCTCTTCTGCGCGTCCATTGACAATCCAGCCCTGTCCCCTCCCTCCAGGACCCGCTGAAAAAAACTCTCTAGTGCTTGGCTGGGCTGCCGATACGTACTGCTGCTGCTGCTGCTGCCACATCGCACCGCTCCATCCCATCCTGCATGGCACCAAATGTACCTGTCGCGCCTAATTGACCGATGCAAGAGTAACGTCCAAACTCAGCAAAACCCCCTCCATGCAGAGTCTGCCTTGTGTATGCTGTCATGCTGCACTTTTTGACTCACTACTAGCCCTTGCAATGGCACCATCCGTTGGACATCCCCCCAGTCTAATTATCCGGACGGCGTCGTCACCTGTTGCTACTGCTGCAAGTGCCATATAATTCCAAACCTGGATCCCGCCTTTCGTCTTGCACCTCATCTTTTTGGCTCAGCTTTACTTATAAATATAGATTGTTTGGCACTCGGATCACTTCATCCATTCTTCAACATCGCAAACACGACTATCGAACACTTTAGCTGCAACGTCTTTCTCGACTGTTTTTCGTCTTTCTCGACTACAATATACGCCACCAACGAAGTGCTCAGAATCGTGCGGCCAATTCGCTAGATCCAACACAATGCATGACTCTGTGAAGCGATCGGCCGCCGCTGGCCAGCGAGGGCGGCAGTCTTCTGCCAACATGTTCGACTTCAACGACCCCTACATGACATCGCCTGACTCGGTGCAAGTCAAAACAGAACCACAAGACTATGCGCATCAATCGGCCTTCCCTTATGAGATGGCTCATGGCCTCCCACTCACACCATCCGTTTCCGCGCACGGCTGGCAAGATCAATCCATACCGGGCACAACGGCTTGCTACAATACTGCAGTGAGCGCACCGGACTACAGTGGACTGACGTACTACCAAGAGCAACAATACGCAGTCCCTTCCATGATCGACTCGGCCACGATGCCATACCCGGTTTTCACAAGCAGCGGGCAGGTCCAAGCGCTGTACTATCAGCCAGGCTTTGGTGTCAATCAGACTTGCCACACAGACTATGCGCAGATTCCTTCAAGGAGGTGGCCAATGACTCCCCAATCCCACATCGGCACACCTGAAAGAACACAACATCCCAGTCCCACGGAAAACACGTGGCCCTCACCGATACTGTCGGACGAAAATGCGCAGAGCAAAAGGAGGACGAGTAACAAGAATGTCAGTTCGGTCTCAAGAGCGCATCTTGGATCTCTTGAGCGATCACCCTCACATGAAACCGAATCAACCTCTAGTTCTGCGTCCAGTCAAGAGAGATCCTATTATGGATCAGTTTCCCCGAGGACTTCTGCAACAGAGATCGGATCAAGTCTCAGGGAGAAATCAGCTAGTCGAGGCCAGGCCCAAGCCGAGTTGGACCCCGAACTACGTTGCCCGCTTTGTGACAAGGTTTTTACGCGACGATCCAACTGCCGAGAGCATTTAAAGCGCCATAACCCGGGCAATAGACAGGCGCATTCTTGCAGTAGCTGTGGGAAGACTTTTGGACGGAAAACGGACTTGAAGCGACATTATTTAACAGTGAGTCTACCTATGTTATCAATGCAATGCTTATACTCTTACTAACCACATATAATAGAGGATTCATGACGGAGAGAAAAGGTTCACATGTGATCTATGTGGGCGACAGTATAGTAGACTTGATACTATGCACAGGTAGGTTCCCAAGTTCTTTCGTATCAGAGACAGAGAGTGCTAATTCATATCTACAGACACCAAAAAGATGGATGTCCGGAGCGAAAGCCTAGAGTGAAAACGGGAAAACACGGATCTTCGGTGCTTGCGGTTCAGTAAGCCCAGCAATTCCCTTCGTGAGAGCGACGACCGTGTTTGTACAAGTATCGAGCATTAACGGTACTCGATTACATACCCTGAGAATTGGAGCGGTTCTCAGACGAACCTACCACCGAATCTACGACTGGGATTATTGACAAACTGGTATTCGTCTCATGCAGCAATGGGTGGTTCGCTACGTTGACGTTTTGATCTTTGAGTTTCCTTCATACCCGATTTCTTATGTTCCAATTTTTTTTACGCATCAAGTGTACACATATTATGGCACGCCCGTCACGGGGCGGGAAATTTGAAGCTGGTCTTCTGAGTCGGACTTTTCCGAACTTGTTACATCATATATAGATATCACGCAGCATTTGCATGTATTAGCTACAGAATCATGGCGATCTTGTCATTATCACACATATTACGAATGCATCGTTTCGGCTACTATCTCGACATGAAGTAAATACTCGAAGGGGTAGAGCCGGTGCAGTGTCGGGGTTTATTTAGACCCCGCGCTGCACGTGTAAGCAACTAGGAACCCGCCTAACAGTGTCAACAACTTAGGGGGGAGCATGCCCTAACATTAAGCGCTCAATTGGACCCCTAAATTTTATTACCCGCTCGTCTTATCTCTTTCTTCAACTCGCCAATTGGAACATACATGACACGATCAGCACAATTCCTTGCATCAGACGGACGTTACAGTCCAGAATCAAATGATCGTCAACAAGCCAATCTTGAATCCACAGGCTCTCAAGTACGTACCTTTCTTCTTCACGACGTACTAGATAGGGAAGCGGGGGAGCGCTTCGACATCAAATCAGCCAGCGCGTTTAACGATTCCCTTTTTTCCTTTTTTTTTCCTTTTCCCTTTTGGCTGCAGCATTGATCATTCCCGGAGAAATTAGTGCACTTCCCAGAAAACCTTCAGCCAGAATCCTGGTATTCCCGGCTCGAATCTTTGGGACACTCGGGGTCAGGAATGTTCGCCGAACTTCTGACTATATAACGGATCTGAATATAACGGAGCCACTGAATTTCGGGGTCCTTTTTAAAAGGTACGTCGCAAACGCCACGGATCTAAACTTCCAAAGGTAGTAGGGGTCCATGGATTTAACCAATTCCCATTCCATAACGTATTCTCAGCTGAATGGGCTGAGCTCCTATAGTTGTTTTCTTTAGTTATTCCGTTATCATAGCTAGGTTAGATGTCTTTTCGGGGGGGAATGGCAAGTATGTACGACTTTTCTATGGGTTTATACAGTTGACTGTGATTACCAAGGAAGCAAGCCGCCGAAAAATATTAATTGATGTATGTATGCATGACTCGCGATCTTCACGGGTTCGCACATCGTCTATAGGTACAATTTCTGGAATGGATTGGATTGAAGCTTTTCGAATAACGTACCCTACGTACGAATGAGAAGCACCCATGGATGTCTCGCAAAATAATTCCTGACCATATCGGCGAGTCATTTTCATTCAATCAGTACGTAGCACAAGCACATAGACTTGAGCTGCTAAGCAGAATATGGACTAGAGGGGTGATAACAGCTGCATATTAAAATGCGCATCCCTGTGCTTCCGAGGTGACATCGTGCAGTGCTACAGATTTTAATATTATTGGGTGGAAGATACAATGCGTAATGAGGGTTTTCAGGTAAACCATCATTTATTTGCGTCTTACTGGTTGGATCATATTCAAATACTTTTGTTCCTGCCAGTGATGTTTGAGGGAAAGTGCGGCTTTATGCGTTTCTGTGATACATTGGAGGACAAGCCAGGCGGACAAGAGAGAAATGAAAAAGTAAACGCGGCGCGTCTATCGCATTCGGATTGGATAAACTCGAGATCTACGTACGTACTCGATTCTCAGCCCGAGATCCCCCATTCAAGCTTCTTTTGAGTTGCGTCAAAGTGCTGCTTAGCCTGTCCCTCCCAACAGACTAATGCACGGAATACCGAGTCAGAACCCAGAACTCAAAAGAAGGGGGCAAAAAATCATAGAATTAGAAGCTCATTGGAATTGAGGATTAGCCATTTTCAGTTTCTATTCTTCATAATCCTTGACGGTGCATAAAATAAACTCGCGCCACCCAGGCTCCAGGCAACGAGTCCAGACTGTTTTCACTCCTCTTTCGTTGTATGGGGAAATTGTGTATGCCTGACTACTATGTCATCGCTCGACGTCAGTATATTGATGATCTCCAAGGCTGGGGAGTATTTGATTAGCTGGTGACTATAATAATCAAGTTCATAACTTGATGACACTGCCAAGTTCTGCGACAATCCGAAAAGGGCCAAAAGAAAGATGAGAAGCAAACCCCCAAGACCCCTGCCATGGCTGCTGTGCTTTGCTTCGGGGGTGACGCAGTCTTTATAAATAGCTAAACGGTGTACCGGAGTCCGCAGCCCCCGTGGTATTTAGGGGTAAAGTAGATGAAGTTGTGGGGATAATACCTCGGTTGTTGATTTGGATATTGTGTGTACCAAAGAGTAGGTAGGACGTGGCAGTAAGATGGTCTATCGGTTAGCAATTTCGAGATAGAATGCAAGATATATACCAGGGAATTGACTGATTGTGCTGCAACCAAATAGAAGATTATCTCTTCTGTTGGTGACTCGGTTTCAGGTTCGTTCTGGCAGGGAAAAGTGTCGGGCTCCGAGCTTGGGATACCGGGGCATGTGGTTTCTTGATGGACGCTCAATTGCATTGACAAGGTATCGTGATGCACTACTTATACTGTTCGAGAAGAAGTGATATGGCTTTATTTCCCAATATCAACTACCATAGTGAGAGTTGTCTCGACTCTCGAGGAAGGAAGTTGTGACGAGTGAAAAAGGAAAGTCCGATAACCCTAAGTCACGTGCATCGGAAGTCTAGCCACAGTCTGTGGTTTGAAGGAGTGGCGGGCCACTCCTAATTGGGCAGGCCTAACCCCGAACAAAGAAATAACTTCCCCGAGACCCCTCCAACAGAATATATAGAGTCTCGACAATTGAGCGCCTTTCGTGTTTCTGCTTCTTTTCAGAACACCATAACGACCTGCTCCCTGCTATATCACAACACTAGCCGATATCCAAGCAAAATGTCAACAACAACCGTCACCGAGAACGTCGCCATCACGGCAGAAAACGTCGCTACTCTCTTCCCCGACGTTGATACATCCCTCGCCCGCTCGATTCTGCCTTCTTCGAACGATCCCTCCGTGCGCCAGGGCGGTGATCTCGACGGTTACGATGAGGAGCAGGTTCGATTAATGGAGGAGGTGTGCATTGTGTTGGACAATGACGATAAGCCCATTGGCAGTGCAAGCAAGAAGACTTGTATGTTACCCCTTTCCCTTCGGTCTCATTGCGCCTCATTGGAAACCAAAAAAAAAACCGTATCTTAATCTATCTCGATTGATAGGCCACTTAATGACAAACATTAATCGCGGACTTTTGCACCGTGCTTTCTCCGTTTTCCTTTTCGACTCGCAAAACCGTTTGTTGCTCCAACAACGAGCTGCTGAGAAGATTACTTTCCCTGATCTGTGGACGAATACCTGCTGCTCGGTGAGTCCTTTGCTCTCAAATTCGGTCAATTCACCGGTATCTAATACATGAACGTGTAGCACCCCCTCGGAATCGCAGGCGAGACCGGCGCAGAGCTCTCTGCTGCCATTGAGGGAGTCAAGAGAGCCGCCGTGCGCAAACTCGACCAAGAACTAGGAATCAAAGCCGAGCAAGTCCCTATCGACAAATTCAAATTCCTGACCCGAATTCATTATCTTGCGCCCAGTGACGGAAAATGGGGCGAGCACGAGAGTGAGCATAACCCCCTACCTCTCCTTACGAAAACGACCAATGCTAACCCCTGTCTCCTAACTAGTGGATTACATTCTCTTCATCCAAGCCGACGTCGATTTCGTACCCAACCCCAACGAAGTCCAAGATACCAAGTACGTCACCCCCGAAGAACTCAAGAGCATGTTCGCCAACCCGGAGCTCAAATTCACGCCTTGGTTCAAATTAATTTGCGACACTATGCTGTTTGAGTGGTGGAGCCATTTTGGTACTGAGACTTTTGATAAATACTTGATGGAGAAGGAGATTCGTCGGATGTGAAAGGGATAACCGCTATACGATGATTTATCCCTTATCATCTACTTCTTTTCGTTCGCTATGATACCATTGTTGTCTGGGAGAAATTGAGCTTGTACTACGAAAGTAGCCGTCTATATATGATTTCGGGATATTATTATATCTAAGTATGATTCATGGTGACGCTTTATTACATTTCAAGCAAGACCGTTACGAGACGATCGAGTACATGTTAGGTTTCGAATACCTAGGTATATATTAAGGTATATAATACGTATACCTTTACATCTAGAGATGAAAGAAGTATTCATCATGCAATATGTTTATATTGGTAGCCTGTGGCTGTCCCTATTATCTACTATATTTTCTACCGCCGCCCTTTAAACCCTCCCCTCCCCTTCTTCGACGGCCGAGCATTCTTCTCTCTCCTCTTCTCCTTCAGATTTCTCGCCTTTCGAATATCCTCATTATTCCGAATCTCGTTCTTCGGCTTCCTACCGCCTTCGTTGCCAGCAGCAGCATCAGCAGCTTGCTTCGCCGCATCCCATTTCTTTTTCTTCTTCTCATAATCACCACGCAGTTTATCCAACTGTTTCGGCGCCTGTTGCTTATTATGTTTGTATTTCCGTCCTCCGGAGATGGAAGCATTCAAATCACCCGATAGCGTGGTATTCTCCATCTCGCCGACACGAGGCATGCGACCCATTCGTTTACCCCTTTTCCATGCATCGAAACGACCACTACGGAAACTGGCGGCAATCTTGGTACCGCTCTCACCCCGAATAAGGGCTGAGCCGCCCCGGGAACCGTCCTCGTCGTTGCGGCGGGAGACGTATTTCTTGTGTCGTTTGTCCCAGCGCATTGAGGATTGGGCTTCGCCAAAACCGGCTTTTTCGTCCGCGGTCAAGTCCATGGTTGCATCGCGTGAGGCGAGGGCGAAGTTTGAGCTGGAACCTGAGTGAACTCCGTAGGCGCGGTCTTCAGCGAGAGATGCGTCGGCGGGAGTGTAGGACATGAAGTAATCTGGGTTCTGGAAGGTGGTGGCATCGTTGCCGGGGCCTTTCTTTGACTTGTTCTTATTGGATTGAGAGTACTGTGAGAATGTGACTTCGAGATCGGACTCAGAGGCCATCGACATATTATCCAGATTGTCTTGAGGGGCTTCGTCGTCTTCGGCATCGGAGAACCCGTTACCCATTTCGACGTCGTCTCCCTCAGCAGCATTAGCACCAGCTGTCTCAGCCGTAGTGGCTGCTGGCTTTTTCTTCTTATCCAGAGCAGATCGCACGCGCTTAATCGTCTCAAAAGCCTCGTCTGTGCCCTTCTTACCTCCTCGACGGCCACCAATCTCGAAAATGGTCTCTTGTGGTCGGTAACCACCTAAACGAGCAAGCATCTTTTCGCGCTCCGCTTCCATTTGGGTGTTTTCTTCGGTAAAGAGAGCATGTACAGTCGTCCACTTATCAGAAGTGACAACTTCTTTTGCTCGTTTGGCGCTTTCTAATGATGCCGCGTTTCTCGTTCGCATATAAAGTTTCTCTCCTCTGTTTGCAACGCCTCTCTGGGCTTGGATGTCGGAGTTATTGTCCAGTGTCTTTGTGACCCATTCACAGTGACCGGACAAAGTATCCCGTGGGAAACCTCCAACGACTACTTCTTCTGCAAAGTTTGGTTCCGTCTCCGGTCGCCCAAGGACCAATTTCCGGCCCAGGAAGAGTTGCAGATCGAGAAGATAAGGAGCATCTGCATCCCGGACAAGACTATAACTCCAACCCTTTTGTCCCGCACGCGCCGTTCGTCCAACACGGTGAACAAAAACCTTAGGTTGAGAAGGAAAATCATAATTGATGACGTTGGCTAGAATAGGAATATCAATACCACGAGCAGCAACATCTGTGACGACCAATATATGTGTAGCTCCGGCCCTGAACCGTTGGACCTGGATATTTCTTGCCGTTTGATCAAGAGAACCGTATGCATAAGATACCGCAAATCCAGCTTCACGCAGGATACCAACTATATAGTCAACGTGATGTTTCGTGGCTGTAAAGACAATTGTGGAATGTTTAGTAGGCGATTCGGTATTCTTGCCAGCTTTATTGGAGTCGAAACGCTTGCGTTTTTTGTTAAATCTCTTTCCGTCTTCTTCATCTTCCTCGTTTGAACGGAATTTGACCCCGGTTGGGCCAGTGGGTATTTTGATAACATCATGTAAAATGTGAAGTAGCGCTCCTTCTTTGTCCGCTGTCTTGACGGTGAAGAACGCATTCTGCAAGTCGGGTGATATTTTGCCTTCGGTGTCCAAACGAATAAGAGTCGGGTCTTGAAGACCAGCTCTGGCGAACTCTACCAAAGATTTCGGAAGTGTTGCTGAAAATAGTAGAGTCTGGCGAGTAGCGGGCAATCCGTGCAAAATTTCGGTAAGCTGTGCAGCGAAACCCATCTCGAACAATCTATCGGCTTCATCGAAAACCACGTATTTGATACTAGATAGATCTAGATTCATCTCCACTTTCAAATGCAGGAATCGACCCGGTGTAGCGATGACAATATCAGGGTTGCCGACCATCAGACCGAATTGTTCTTCTAGACTATCACCACCAACTAACAGCACCGCCTTCAAATCCGTGCCTCGACCGAGTTCTTTGACAACCTTCAAAGTCTGCAAAGCCAATTCACGCGAAGGCGACATAATCAACCCTCGCACACCGACTTTACCACTATGACTTTTCAACTTCTCAATCATCGGAATAACGAATGCGGCAGTCTTTCCAGAACCTGTCCGCGCCATACCCACAACGTCTTGATCATCCATTATCACGGGAATTGTCTTCCGCTGAATCGGAGTCGGTACCGAGAAACCCTTTCGTGCGATAGCCTTGAGGAGTTGGGCATTGAGTCCCATGGCCTGGAAACCACCACCTTTCTTGACGGTGCGACCTTTGAGGTTGGAAGCCTTTCGGTTAGCGGCAGCTTGCGTCGCGGCAATGAATGCCTCATCGTCTTCGCCGTCGACATCGTCGTTATCTTCGTCTAATAGATTCAAACTCGAAGAAGGAATCACTGTCTGCTTTTTCTTTTGCTTCTTGTCCGGTTTCGAGTCCCAACCATCTTCGGAATCGGAGTTTGCATTGGCTTTGAACAGAGAATTTGAAATATCGAACTCATTCTCCGACAAGGCCGGGGAGGCCGCTCGGTGAGGCATTGTGCGTGCTCTTTTTGCTCAGAGCAACAATGGTGATGCTCAGCATGTACCAGGCCAGACTTTTTTTTGGCGCTATCAGAAAAATTGATTGATATCCGAGGGCGGTGAGAGAGATAATCAAAACTGCCACGTATCACCGCCCAGGGGCCATCCACGACGCGCGACACGTCCCACCCCGCGATGCCCAAAACAGCTATATGGAAAAATCAACACTTGATATCTAACACGCACTCTCACTAGGTTAAGATCAGGGACTGAGCTATAAAATGGGTACGTTTGCTCTTTCTTTCTGTGACATAATGTGAATTATGCTAATCAAACAGATGGTGGCTACGGAAACTACTCAACCACCTCATATGGCGGGCAAGGTGGTATGGGAGGAGGAGGCTTTATGCCTGGCGAAACAAACAGCCCTGCCGGTGGAAGAGTACGATGTTCTCCTCCTGAAATGGCTCATTTATGATAGATTGTCTAATTGTGCATACTGGTATAGCAAGGCGAAAACCCAACCCTCAGAGCAGTAACCATCAAACAAATCCTCGACGCAACCCAAGCACATCCCGAAGCCCCCTTCCAAATCGACGGCGCAGACATCGGATCAGTCTACTGCATCGGCCAAGTCCGCAACATCTCCACACAAAGCACAAACATAACATACAAACTCGACGACGGCACCGGCGAAATTGAAGCCAAGCAATGGGTCGACTCGACCACGGCACGTATAGAAGATGACATGGACGTGGATGGACAGGGAGTCAAGCACAGTACACGCAAAAAGGTGGAACTAAACGGGTTTGTGAAGGTGTTTGGCAAACTCAAAGTGTTCGGGAATAAGAGGTTCCTAGGAGCCCATAATGTGCGACCTGTGTCGGATGTGAATGAGATTCATGTGCATTTCCTGGAAGCGACAGCTACACATCTATTCTTCAAACACGGTCCTCCGCCAAAGGCTGGCGATAGCAACGGGGCTGCTTCGAGCTCTGGCTTTGGTGGTAATACTGCTGGTGGCATGAAGGGAGGAGATGATTACGCTGGTGCAGCATCCGGTGGTCGACCACTTCCGCCCATGTCGGCATCGGCGAGACGGGTGTATAACTTGCTCAAGAATGAACCCCAGAGCAATGAAGGTCTTCATATGCAGAACATTTCTGCCAAGTTGGGCTTACCATCGACAGAGGTCGTCAAGGCGGGTGATGAGCTGTTATCTGCTGGATTGATCTTTTCGACAATGGACGAATATACCTGGGCTATTTTGGATTTTTAAAGACTAGTCTATGTTTCATTGTTTATTACGTGGGTTCTATATGGGTTCACATGTGGTTTCTAGAGGCATTGTGATCTACCGGCGCTTGTATGCTGCTACTGATTGATGATGATGATACTCGATTTGTGTACGGATAGCCAGTAAAAAAAAATTCCAGGAGAAATATCATTTCTCTCCTTTTCAAATTCTGTTGTTGCTCGCTAAGTAGATTGAAAATTATCTTGCCTATATACGAGTCGTTCTATATATGGTTTAATGTACCGACAGTTGATATCTTCGTAAAGTATGAGATCAAGCAACATTATTCCTCTTTCTTGCTTCCTCCACACTTCTCTCCCAACTGGCCCTGCTCAGGAAGATAATCTCAATGAAGAACACCAATCCCAATGCAATCGCCACGCCCGTCCATAGACCTGAAATGCCCCAGCCCAATCCGAAAGCTGTGCCCATACTGATTGGCATCGCCACCACATAATAGCAAAATACCTGCACATATCCACCAATCTCTTGTCGGCCCAGTCCACGCAGGATACCATTACAGGCCGCTGCTAGAGCATCAAAGAGCTGGAAAGCTGCGCAGATGGGTAAAATGGCAGCAACCATTTCGATGACTTCCTCGTCTGATGTGAACAAGCCGGCGAGGGAGTATCTCAGTAATGAAAGAAGCAACATGTTGAGGAGTCCGACAATCACGGCGCCGGTCAATGCGACTTTGGCAGCTGTGCGCGCGGCATCGACTAGGGTTGCACCTATCAGATTTGCAACACGTGTGCTACCTGCGATGGCGACGGGGAACGGAATCTGGAAAGTGATGCTGCTAATTGTGCTCAGCACGGATTGCGCAGCGAGGGCTTCTGTTCCGAGGTAAGACGACACCAATGTGAGGACCTCGAAGGCGAGACATTCAGCCTCGACCATGATCAGACCCGGTAATGCGAGACGGATCATAGGACCCCAATTGTGAAATGCTCTCCACGTGAATCCATTCCAGCATTCGAGACCCCCAATGAAGTAAACATACAAAAAAAGGAACAAGGGGAGAAGGTTTTCTGTAATCGCTACTGCGATAGGCGCCCCGATGAAACCCAATTCGAGCTTCCAGACGAAGAACCAGTTCATGAACGCATTCAAAGGCGCACAGATCAAGAGCACGTACAAGGATGCTGTGAATATGCCTTGCGCTTGGACGAATCGTTTCCCACTTTCGAAGCAGGCATAACCCGGTGCCCCCCAGATGAGGACCTTGAGATACCGTGCGGCAAGTAGTGCAACCTCTGTCTCTGGGATGATTGCCACCAAGATCTTATCTGCAAAGAACCAAATGATGGCGATTGGTATGGTGACTACCCACAGAAAGAACACCATTCGCTGCATTTGTAGTCCGACAAGTTTCTTTCGCCCAGATCCATACGCTTGTGCGCAAAGAGTATCTAAACTGGTCGCAAGGCCTTGATAGACAGCCGATCCGGTGATACTGACAGTCATACTCGCCAGGCTTACTGCTCCTAACTCTACAGTCCCTAGGTGGCCCACTGTGAAAATGGATGCTACAGTCAAGGAATACTGAAGAAGGAAAGTAACAATAAGTGGCAGAGAATACTGCCCAATCACGCGAGCTTCTCGCTGCCAACTAGAATGGATTAGGCCGGCAGCGACTGCTTCCTCCCATTTGCGGTCGATCTCCTCGTTGTCAAGAGGTCGTCCTCCTAGTAGAGCTGATGTCTCTGTTGGAGCGGTGGCGGGTATTGGTGGGTTATCTTCATGTCTCTGGCTCGCAAAAGATGCGCGCCGTAACCCGGCGTTCAGTTGCTTTGTCAAATTGCTGATGGTTCCTCGCCTCGATGGATCTGGTGCAATGACATTATTATCACTGAGCAAATCTATTTCTTCCGTATATGCACGCTCCACTTCCTCTGTCGTAAGATACTGCTCTTGGCCATGGCCATGCGGCACAACTGTTCCGCGCGGTCCGGCCGTGAAGTAGCTTGGACGACGATAAGAACCAACCAAAGAATGAGGCGTGGTGCCTAGAGCATTGCTTGTTGAGCGCACCAGTCCGTTAAAATCATTATCGTTATCGTCATCATCATCATCATCATCATCATCATCAAAGTCATAACTCGCTCCATTACGAGGACTGTAAGAAGCGATATCTCGCGCAATCACGGTCTGAACGGTCGAAGCACCAGACATCGATGATTGACTGCCCTGATCAGTGCGAGCAATCGCAAGAGGAGCAGAGTTGTTCAACGCCATACCGAGCTATATTGTCGGAGCACCAGTCTTTAAAATATATCGTTCGGTACAAGCACCACTGACAAACATCACGAGAACAGAGAGAAGATGAAGACTTTGATCTCAAGACGAGTGGATATCCAGCGAGACTCCGCAATCAATTATAATGTATGCGACTAATTCGTCAGTGACTCAGAACTGGGGCTTATCGATCCCTAGCGTCGCCGAAATTTACATCGCAGATGCCCTCGGTTTGTGCCACTCTTGGTACAATGTTGTGTGCTAGGCAAGGGTTCGTGTATACAGCATGCAATTAGACAGTCTCACGTATGTACACGGGACAAAGATGAAGAGATTCATGTATTTGAGAAGAAAGAGAGATGGAAAAAATCGAAGAGGCGAAGATAACGAGGCCCCGCGGCTCAACAAGGAAAGTCCTTGCGATTGACCAATCAGATCCCACAGTTTACAGTCCGCTTCGTTCTGATTGGTCAGATTGAGTACAGCTGATTAGATCAATCTTCACCAAGTCCAAGAGGAGACTTATATAGAGGCTAGTATTGCGCGTCAAATAAGCTCTATAAACGAATTGCATCTTCGAGTACATTACATCGAGTGGTTCGCAGAGAATGATATGAAGATAGACGAGTCCATCAGCCGATGTAGCTATCACATCCCTATCAGGACTAGCTTCCCGCCTATCTCAAAACTAAACTTCAACTTCGACTTCAACTTCAAAGGTCAAGTGACCAATCGATAAATGCTCAACTCGAGCGCTGCAAACTTCATTTCTTGCTATATAGCTCGAAACTGATATCTAAATCTGCGGCATGATAGTCCGGATATATTAAGTGCGAAAATGGACACCATTCGACCACGCAGATTCAACCCGCTAATCAACCCGGTTAATTCGCGGCCGGTTCTTGTTGAAAAGTATGCCAGTTCTTTACGACTCTTTCGAAGGATGAATCACTATGCCTATATGCATGAATCACCCCCAAACATGTATTTCCCGGACAACTCTGTAGTGTAGACCGTCAATGGGCCCAGCCGATACATGCATATATTCATATTCAACACGATCTCAACATTGACTAACCATAAAGCCAGTGAATCCTCATCCACAAACCACATATTCCTCGCCCGCCCCTTACTAGGCCCCCTCCTCTTCGAAAACGCCGCATCCGACGCTCGCGACCACCTCGCCAACGAGCGCACATTCCTCTCCTGGCTCCGACTCGCCATCTATCTCGCCATAGTCTCCTCCGCAATCCTGATATCCTTCCATCTCTCCTCAACACCCAGTCAACTCGAACGACGAATCGCTCTTCCCCTGGGGGTTGTGTTCTGGTGCATGAGTCTGGCCTGTCTTGCGAGTGGGTTTTCGCTGTATGTAATTACCGTGAAGAAGTATAGTCGGAAAGCGGCGTTGGTGCAGAGTGGGTGGAAGACGCAGGCGATGTTTGCGGTTATGGCGACGGTGATTATTGGGTGTTGTATTTTGTTTTTGGTTACGCAGTCGAAGAATACTTGATTCCAGACCTTCGGGCTTGTATATATGATTTGATCTTTAATGGAAGCATGTGAGCGTTTATGTTGTCTGGATATGTTACATTGTAGTACTACATCCAATGCCATATGCTATTTTGCATACCTAGGTAGGTATGTGCCATTTATCTGGATTGGAGAAGCTGAGCGTCTTTCATTGTACACGGGATATCTGGACAACTTGGACCTCGCAAGCAGAAACAAAATTTGTTTGATATGTACGCCAGTCATGCGTCGAAGAATGATATTACAACCAGTGAATAATGTATGATCAAGCAAGAGAAGAAGAAAAAAGAAACAAGAACGAAGGAGGGGGAATCGCTATGCTACATAAACAACAGAAAGATAAACAAAACAGCGCCTTCGGTATATAGTAAACAAGAATATAGGTCGAAAGTAATGTAATGCAACGGTATAATGGCTTTTCCCACTCTAAGGGTTTGTAAGCAGAGCAAATCAGACAAATAGAAGTCTATCTCATGTATAGAAGTCGAATGAGCAGAAAATGCGAAGAGAAATGAAGCATAAGAGCAGAACCAGTTTGAATCTTTGTTGAAAGAAACCCGAAAATGCAGACGGAATTAGTATGTATTAGCTGCGTGCCCACCCTTCAAGGACAGCAATCGCAATCTTCAATGTAGATATTTCGACCTCACCATGGAGTTCCGGCTCCAATATACCAGGTAGGTAGGTTGTAGTAATAGATATTATGAATAAATATTAAGCGGTATAGTTCCGATATGAGTATCATCATCGGCTAATCGTTCACGATATCGTCCACTGCCATCCGTCGTCTTTTCGCTGGTTGTGGATTCTCCTCGTCGTTTGCCGTGCTCTTTCGTCGTCGTTCATTATAGACTGGTGAAGCAGCAGCAGTTGTTGTTAGGGGGATCACCATACTATGTGGTCGTTGAGCTTGGAAATATGGCGGACTTCTCTCATGGGAGCCAACAAGAGGTCCAGAGACCGGAGGATAGGGCGATCGAAGCTCAAACATGGAGCGCGGAGACTCTTGAGGACGAGTGAATTGTTGCGACGACGACGAAGAAGGGGGAGGTTCATGCTGCTGCTGCGGACTAGTACCTAGTGTTTGGTAGGTGAATAAATTAGGATATGAATCGCTTCGTCGGTGTGGATGTGTCGAGGCATGAGCGGCAAATGTAGGCGGAGAAGGAAGGATAGGTGGTAGACGAACACCTGGCTCAGTGTAGGGTTCTCGAAACCCTAATGATGAAGGGCCTGGGGCAGCGTCCAATCCACGACTAGGGGTTTGTGGGCTTATGCGTGATTGCAATGTCGGAGGGAAATGTTGTTGATACTGTTGGGGCGACACTGTCGGTGGCGTGGTAGCAGGTGGTCGATCATTATAGTTCAGCACTGCCGGCATCTCTGAAGCTCCTGGAGGTGGTGGAAATGCCGTCATATGATAAGTTGTAAACGGGTTATTATGTGCATAGTTGATAGTAGACATTGGTGAAGGCCCCGCGGATGAAGGAGGTCTTTGGTTGTGACCAGTTGGAAGCATTTGAGGCGATGTGAATGGTTGCCATCTTCCTGAAGACGCAGCTAATGGACTAATACTGCCGCCCAATCCTGCCGGGCCATGTTCCAGTGGTCGGGGATACTGTAAGTCGGTCACTGGTCGTATTTCTCGCGAAGATGTCTTGTGGTGACTCGGTCCACGCGCACTCGGTGCTGTCTGGTATTGTTCTCGCGGAGTCACTGAACTGTCTAGTGAAGGAACTGCTCTTAAGGGTGTTTCTTCGGCTTTGAGGGGCGGGCGTCCTCTTTTCTTGTGTGTTACATCTACACATGTCGACTATAAGATTGTCAGTATAATCTCGACCTTTCCTCCTGGCACAACGTACCGCTTTTCCAGACAGAACACATCGTCTGCATGGCCTGGCAGAGTCACAGCCCAAATGCTTCCTCTTACAATTCACACAAGCAGAAGCAACATGCGCCTTAGCACGTCTCGTAGACCTCGGTGGTAAAGTTCGTATGGCGCCGGAGGTTGGCACACCATGAAGTCCGAGTTGTGGAGACCCCAATATAACCTGCGATAATGAGACTGTAGAGCTGATGCTGGGAACCTGAGTGGTCGGGTTGACTAGCAACTCTTCGGTAGATAGAAACCTAGGTTGTTGAGTAGATACGACACTCGGCCCTTCTACAGGGATCAATGTCGGTAACCTCGGGGGTACATTTGAGCGGGTTTGATCTACCGAACTTGGAATCTCTGCCCTTTCCCCTCCCTGCTGCTCTCGTTGCGTTGTAGCGGCGTTGATGTCTGCACTTTGTGGTGCCTGGGTGCCCGTTGGCACAATGCCAGACATAGGGAGAGCCGAATAAGACGTCCTAAGACTGGCCTTTGGCCCAGTGGACGACGGTGGCCGCAAGTGGACAGACACACGGCCAGGATCAATATCGAATCTGTGCGGCCCAAAATGCGTCTTGGAGAACCACGGAGCTGGGAGAAGTAGAGATTGCATTGGAGTGATGCCGTATGGTTTAGCGAATATTAACCCGGAATTTGTTGATATTGATGATGGTTGTATAGCACAGCTATAACAACTTGATTGACAGTAGTGGCGGTGACATGAAGAAGAGATTGAGACAGCAGGATTGTGGTGGTTTTGAACGAACTGCTTCTGAGGTTTTTGATAGGTTTATGGGCTGGTATAGCTAGGTAAGCAACCCAATAACTACCAACCAACCAACCAGAAGAATAATCTTCTTTTCTTTTTTTGTTCTTCTTCTACTTGATCTCTCCTTTTTCTGGGTAGACTTCTACCTTTTTTGGCAATCAGTATATGCCGGTAACTCACCGCGCGATCTTGGTCCTGCAGAAAAGACGCACTGGAGCTCCGATATCAGAGTGTTGGCCCTGCAACGAAAGCGTGAGTCGGCGAGGGGTATTCGCTGTTTAATCGGGTAAGGAAAAAAAAATATGAATAGGTCAGTTTAGGTTGACAAGTTGTAGTATGTAGCCCTGTCTCCTTTCCCTTTTGTTTCAAACCCTCCCAAACGAGATCCGGTGCATTGTTAAGGTGGAGGATCGACGAGGCGTCTGAGCAGCTCGAGTCTAATGAATGACACGTCGCAGACCTGACCCAAGGAGGTGGTGGAATGGGGAGAAGTCTAACGTATCGAGATCTAAACCCAAGCCCATCACAAGAGGTCGCAACCTCAGTACGTCGTAGTAGTACGTACTGTACATATACGTACATACGTATGGAGTCAAGAGGGAAGATATGTGGATCACTGCCGGCATCTAATAATCAGTAACGGAGGCATGCCCACAGGTGGTTTTTTTTTATTTTTTTTTATTTTAGAGCCCATGACGAATTATGTACGAGGGAAGGATTTGAGCAATGCCCGGGATCTGCAAAGCTTAGAACGCGCTGGATGATCAGTAGCTAGTATGATCCCCCTTCTGCTGCAGGTCATGACAATTTGCCTGTAAGGCCGTAGCCCGGAAAAGGGAAAAACAGGCCCCTCTCTCTCTCTCTCTTTACAAGCTGCGACCTAGTTAGCTAAGACCGAGTCCTGCGGCTATTGATTTTCGCTCTTTTCACCGTGCTTCTGTCATTGTTGCTACTGGTCAGTGGGCGGACTGGTATGTGCACTCCATCGCATCTCTACCTCCTATCATATCGTTCGTTCCGTTTCGTTTCTCTCTTGTCTTTGGACTCTTGTTCCGATCTTCATAACGGACAGATCCACTCGCTAGTACGTAGTTAGTTAAACAGCGCGTTATGTCCTTCAGTGTGTACGTGACGCGAAGAATGGAATCACCACATTGCTCTACGTACTTGCCATGTTTGGGTTGTCCTAATCTCGAGTCCCCTTAATTTGTCCATAGTTCATATGGAAGAGGGGGGGCAGCAATTTACGTCTTGTGGCTCGTGATCTGACGGGCTATTGTCTTGGAGAATTTGAGTATAGTGCGTAGTTAATAGTTAGTCAATCCAATAAACTAATTAGGAAACATGTACAAGAAAATACCCCGAGAATTCCGCATCTAATTGGACAGTTTCGTAATCCCTATTTCTGATCTTATCCTTTTGGGGATGTGGTCTGCAGTCTGGCTTGCAGTAGCTGAACGCTCACAAGGTGACAGAAAGGCTACCGCTGTCAGCTAGAGTTGGTGAACAGGGTCAAGAGGCCCAGAAAGTGCCGAAAGGAGTTAGTTGTTGGCCTAAAGAGGTATGTAGCGCACGGCCCATAGACATGGGTTTGATTTCTTGACGGCTGGATGTGGACTCCAATTGTGGAGAAATGCGAGCTCTCGAACATGAGTTCAACCAAAAGCCCTAATACTAGAGGCTAAGCTAATGGTTAGTTGGTCGTTAGTGCGTCGTTAGTAAGGAACTGAACGTAGTGGAGAGCTGTCTCTATTTGGCGTCTCGTACTTGTAGAGACTTGTTACCAAGCCAATCGGAGAGCCCCTACTGTTGGCCGGAACCTTTCCAAAGTACGCAGTACTTGACTGACCACGCTCCAAGGCTAGAATTGAAAGTACTGAATACATGTGCAAAGATAGTAAGGTACTGTACTACGGCGGATCGACATTATCGCGCCTGGATTTCCGCCGGGCTCGCCAATAGTTTCCTAATAGTTCTCCAATTGTCATATGAGGAGAAATATCGTGTTCCGGGTTCCGATTAAGCAACAGAAGGAGAAAGGAAGGATAGCATAAGGCGAAGGAATGTTGGCTTGTGGTACAGGACCCCATGCCGAGTAATGTTCCGGCCAAGTTTCGCGATCTCATAATTAACAACATGTTTCGGTATTATGGTTGGCAGCTTGGTGACAGTACATATGTAGCTGGTATGTGGAGTGAATGCTGTCATTCGCATTCCTTTTTCAACTCTTGAAATCGTGAAACCATACTGGCATGTAAAGGGTACGGAGAAATGGACAGCATGGCGCCCATGGTCGCGGACCGCATCCCCACAATTCCTTAATCCTTGATCCTTGGAATCTGAGCGATCCAACAAGGCACATGAATAATGAATGATCGTCTTCCTGGAACGGTCGTACTGTACTGTGTGACTGCTGAGTGCTGACCGCTGACCGCTGACTGTCAGTCTATTGGTGATATGTTCCTAAATATCCGCCCGCCAGTCCATATCGGGTGCATACTTGAATCCTCACAAATGCTTTCCCGGCGCTTTGGTAAAGGTCCATTGGAGAATTTTTAGATTTCACCGGCGCCAGAGAGAGTTTCGACTACGGAGTAATAGTTTGGTGAGTAAATGATTAGGTTGAATATTCCGAACATCCGTGAGCCCTTCTCATTACCCGGTGATTTTACCTCCGAAGGTTGGTCGACAATATGCGTACCAATAGTCCGTTTTTCTTCCGAGGCTGCCAAGGTGGAAATTGATAAGGCGACCAGGGGTGTCTGTAGCCCAGTTCATGACCCCAAGTAACGTGCGCCTTGGTGATTAAGCAAGTCGAAATCTTCTTTTCCTTCTTCGGCACTTGGAGGCACTTGGAAAACGCCTGAGCCGAAGTTGAAGTGTGTGAGCTTAATCTCATCTAAAGCGACCCACATCTTGTCACTTAAGACGAGAGAGGGGAACTTAATCTCTCTTATTTATTTCTTTTTCTGTTTTCTCTTCAAGTTTCTCTTTCAACAGACCCTTAGTTTTCGACCTGGAGGGGTTGCTAACGATGTATGTTCTGGTTGCCGCGTCGCCTTTTGACCAGGTCCGAGAGGAGTTCATGTTGATACAATTTTGAAATCTTGACCAAGTAAACCCTTGTACGTGGGAGCGCACTCTGAGTAAGCTGCATTTTCAGCGATACTCCAACCAAGTTTGGTTAGTTGGGGCTAGAAGTCAAATGACTTCTCAATTCTGCGCCTGTACGGAGTAGCCAGACTTACTAAACCCGACACCCCACTAACTAAAGAGCGTTCCTGTCAAAAAGATGAAGCCTTGGCTTGACGATCGTCGCTTTAGCGTCAGATAGGGTGTATTCGGAAGGCCGGGATTTTGCTGACTCCTGAGTCCGACAGTATTGTGCTTTACTGTACATAGTAAGCACTGCATCGGTCCTAAACACGAGAGAAAAGCAATATGAGGCGGATCCCCAGATTCACCGAGCAGTTGGAACGCAGATTGGTGGTGAATGCGTACTAGTACTGCGGTCAATTCATCCTTATACGTGACTAGGGGAGCTAGATGATTTTCTTTGCAGGACTCCACTCGAGTTTGACACAGATGCCTGTTCGCCGAACTTCGCCCAGCAACACGACTCGTAATCGCTCCATTCTGCAACACTCGTCGAAAAGTATGTTATGGACTTTTCCCGATATGGAATTCACATTGTACCCGTCTTATGCTTGGATCACGGCCACGTTCTGTCATTGCGCAAGGAGTTGTGTCATCTGTCCCGCTAGAGATGGGAGGATTTCCGAGTTTATGCGCAGGTCAATGCCATGAACATTTTTTGTACATGGCACACAAGCATTTTTGATTTTCTATTCCGTGTGACTGAGTCGGTTATTAGCTCCGAGACGAAACATTTCGAGAACTGTACCACAAGGTCTGACGGAACAGGGAACAACCTTGTCGAGGACAGGCACAGCTTACACAACGATTAATATTCCGAGCATCATGCGCAGAGGAGATTTAACCCGATATTGGGTCTTTCCACGATGCGTAAACTTAAGATTGGTGGGTGTCGAGTGGATCTCTTTGAATTCAAATGTCAACCCAGTAAGCTGGCAGAAGCGTGGGGAACCATAAGAGCCCTAATTAAGACGCAAAGTCAAACTACTTACGTACAATGCTCTACCATCGACTCATACACTGGATGACTGGACCCGTCTGGGCCCAAAGCATGAGACGGCGTCGCAAGTAGCAAGGGGTGGGATTGCCACTGTACTGGCAGGAAATGGTGAAGCCACTGGTTGAAACAGACGGTGAACACTTCAACAGTCACAGCCACAGCTGATGGCCGAGTGACGACTAGTGGTTCTAGAGTTGGTAGGGTGCATTTAGGACGGAGTACAGCGTGCGTGGTGGTACAGTAACACAACTTTATGCTGAGTGGTGCCCCTAAATAGCCTAGATCGATGCTCGGGGCTCTGTGCTCAGTGGCGATACGAAAATCCATTAGATGGCGACTGTGTTTCGTGGATAGAAGAACTGTCATCCGAGTATTTTCGATGACTTGTACGTATTATGATGAAGAGAGAAGTAAAGATGAAAGTTGGGAGTTGTCCGAAAATGAAATCACGGGGGATGATGACAACGGCCGACCTACACGACGGGTCGTCCCTTCTGAAAGCTACACTTCCTCCTTCCCTTACGTTAATTCCAATCTCACTCCACTCCTACAAACTATTTACGACGATGCAAATAATCGATATGACAAGTCTAGCGAGACTCATACGTTTCCAAGACAAAGCAGCTTGAAGTCTATATTGTGGCTCCTCAATTCCTCGAGCGAAATGGAGACCCCAAAAATGGATACTCAGAAAATTGAACGACGTGCATAAAGCCTGATACTACCAAGCCAATGGAGCGATCAAAAGGCAGAAAAAAAAAAACCAACGATCTCAAAATTGCTCGAGGCGAAACTCAATCTTCTTTCACTGTCATTGGTTCCTTGAGATGGTAAGAAGCACCTTGCGTCGAGACTGGAAGCTGATCTGACTCGAGGCTGCAACAGGGCAGACAGCGGTCAGCTTGCTTTGATAGCTATTATTATCATGTACTGACGGGTATCATAGGCAACTATGTAATACGTAGCACAGAGCAAGTATTGTGCTACGCTATATGTGCTACGCGATGAAGAAAATGCCCTGGAATATTTCAGGCATCTCTTTTATTTCTTTTTCCTCTCCCCCCGGTTACCATGTTACTGTCCTTGCGTCATCGTCCGATCCCATCGATCTTGATATGCGACCACGAATGGGAACAATGAACCTAACATGCCGCTAACGAATATCTGTGGCTTAGATCTCGATATGGCGATGTTGGATTTCAAAGAATCTACTGTTCCAGGTTGCATGCGTACTCCACCAGAGTTGCTTTACACTGCTTGATCTTGTACGTATCGGACTATTTGATGCCTTGGCGATGAGATCTTCATAATCAGTCATGTCAATTCCACGAAGTGCAGGATCGATGAGGCGAGACAATGGTAGTATTCCGCTCGTTGTCGTGGATTGGCATGTATTCATACTATGGATTATCTCATACTACATGATTTGAACCCCAACAGCATCCAAAGTCCGCAACGCAATGGGAATTGAGACTCATCTCCAGTATACTTCCGGATTTCATCTGAAACCACCAGACAAAGTATCCATGACAACGTCTATTTCGTCGAATAGATGTCAGAAAAGCGGATTGCTTTATGCTTTAATCAATGGACACGGACGCAATTAGATGTACATGCAAGAGGACAATATCTGATATGCAGAGGCGGAAGATCTCTACAACAACATCATGATTTATGCGAGGGTTCTTGTCAGCCCGCAATACTGGTGGGTTGTCTCAGTATATCAGATACATACGCTACGAAGCTGGACTCAACAGTAACCATGGAGATAGTGAACTAAATCCGGGTGAGAATGGGTCCGGCTTGAAGCAAAGATGTGACTGCCAGTGACTTACTATACCAGGTATACAAACAGGAAGATGAACTTACAGTAGGCATGGAGATAACGGATTAAATCCGAGGGAGGAGGTTGGGCTTCCCCTGCTACGTGTTGTACTACCTATCCCAGGCGAAGAGATGGTATTGGCTTGTCGTTCCAGGCTGATTCGGTCAGCCAATAACGTTACATGCGCTTACGAACGGAGACATGTATCGTTATCTACCAGAATGGGCAGGATGAGCAGGCCGTAAACGAGTAAAAATTCGTACATCACAAATTTCAGGGTTTGGTGTGACCGACCACCATCTATGAAGATCCCCACTCTACGTATCCAGGTAGACACAAGACACAAGAAAAAGAACATGACACGACGCTACACCCGACAAAGTTGTGTAACCGTGTGAGATTCCTGTCCTGTGTTAAGTGGTACCTACGGCACCTAGGGTTAACGGATCCATGAGTGTACATAAGGGGACAATGGCATGTAACATCGCCATTCCTCAGGTACCCTACCCCATCTATACACCCATGACCCCGGCCCTCGGACAATATATTCTTGCATCCATGGATTAAAATCCAAAGTCCGATTCAGAAGAAACGAACTCGTGTTCATCGCAAAATACCATCTTTTACAATCTCATTGGCCGAATTCATGCAATCCATGCATTCCGTCGACGAGAATCCCCGGACTTTCGATGAACCCTTGGTCGATGCACCGGTATTGATCGGCTCGAGTATCACATCCATGGATATCTCCTCCGTCTTGGATTTAAGAGACAAATACATATGTAGGGCCTTGTGACTCTTCCGGAGAATTTGATCTGGCGCATTCGGAAGCCAGGGTTGGGACAACGCAACGGTGCTTGATGCTTGACAAGGGTCGTGTGATGTCTGAGGCATGCTCAGTTTTCTCGATACCTACCGAATAACGAGATGGTCATGGATACCATGACAATTAGAAGCGAGATGCATGAACCAGCTATGAGGATCGCGTTTGTGCGACGTAGGGCATGCGCCACCCGGTGACTATACTCGACATGTATGTAGGTGAGAGAATGTGTCTTGAGGTCCGGCCATACCAGAAACCATGAAGCTTTGATTTCCGCATCATCTCAGTTAGATGATCCTTGGTTGGCAACTGGTATTCGAACTTTTATTCTCTCGTGACAAGGTAGCTGTCAATAGACGAGAGCGAGCAGGCAGGTTTGAAATCGAGCGTAGTCGTAATCCCGGGCTAGACTTGCTGTGGTGTTTAGTCGGGACATTGTGATCTCGATGCTCTTCTTAGATGTCGTGACATGCCTGCGAATCCTTCAAGGATACCGTGATCAGAGACCGGAGCATGTACCTAGATATTAAATAAGCGGCGTCCTCTACATGTACGCCGGGTTGGCATAAGTTAGTAGTAGGATCATTAAGACAAAGCCTGGAAGAACAAATACATGTACGCCGTGCCTTCCATGGCTGGCGCAGAGTTTGAATCCATGGAGATGAGAAGTCTAGATATTTCCGGGATTGATGACACTCACTTCAACATTGAAACTTCGGATTAGGTACTGCTAGCTTTTCAACTTTTCCAGGTAGTAAACATGCGCTCCAACGCAACTGTGCTAGAGCGAGAGTATCAAGGTAAAATATAAGAAACCGATTTACATGCCTGTAAAGCTTCAGGACATGATATCTCTGTTGGAGTATGTAGTTAAATGGAGCATAGTTGCTTTAATTGGAGAAGAGATTATACTGTAATTAAGGACCTTTTTAAATGACGGCCGTGTATGTCAGTGGTAGACGGTCGCCCTCCTATGCGCTACTAGTAGAAGCTACGCAAGACAAGGCGAAGGTCGTGGGTTCAAGCCCCACCATGGTCGTTAACTTTTTTTGGCACCCTTCTATAAGGTTCCCGGCTTTTTGATACCACGACGTGCATCGCCTCAAACGTAATAGTAGATTGCTTACAACTATAACAACCCTAGAAGAACAAATACGTAGCAACAGCCCCAACTCTCTCCTTCCACGGCTGCCCACGCGCAAAAGGACTTCGACGCGCAATCTCCAACACTTGCGTCCGTTCCTCCTGACTCAATCCGCCATCAAACCGATCAGAGACTAAATCCATCTCTTCCAATCGGACGACCCGTGTGCGTTTCAGAATCTTCCAAAAGAGGTACATGACAATCATGACGGGGATCTCGATGTAGTAGCTGACAAAGTCGACGGCGGCAAAACTGGGGCTGAAGGATGACCAGCCTTGGACGAGGACAAGAACAATGTTGAGAAGCATGGCTATGATGGGGCCCCAGGGGTAGGTCCAGTTCTTGAAGGGGAGGAGGTGTTCAAGACCTTGCTTTTTGACGGCGGCGCGGAAACGGAGAGAGGCGAAGCAAATGGCTATCCAGGATAGTTGGTTGGAAACGCCAACGATACTATAAGTTTTCGTTAGTTGAATGTCAATCGTCCCAAGCCGGTCGACTTACTTCTGTAACCATGTCCACAACTGGCCAGCACCAATGTAACTTGCGCCGAAGCAGAGTCCACTAATGACTGATGTCGCCAATACCGCCACCCAAGGGACTTTCTGTCGGTTAAGTCTGCCAAAGAACGACGGGGCGTATCCGTCAGTAGCCAAGGTGTAGAGTAAACGTGAACCCGCAAAGAGGGCATGGTTGCTTGCAGAAATCACACTCGTCATCACGACAGCATTGATGAAACTACCAGCCACACTACTTCCGGCCTGCTCGAAGACAATGGTGAAAGGACTGGTGTGGCTGTTTTTGGTGCTCAAACCCGGGTAGTTGTAGGGTACGTTGAGGCCGATGATCAAGACTGCTAGGATATAGAAGAGCAGGATTCTCCAAAAGACGTTGCGAACAACGCGAGGAAGATTTTTGGCTGGATCTTTGGTCTCTCCGGCTGTCACTGCAATGGATTCAGTTCCACCGCTGTATCATGTCAGTACTTGCAGCTTATATTCGCATTCAGAGGGAAACCCACTAGGCAAAAGAAGCGGTAACAAAAACCGACGCAAATCCTCCAATACCACCAACGAAAGGGGCATCGCCAATATGCCAGTTGTGTCCACCGATATATTGATGACTGGTGTTTCCGCCACAATTGACTGCAATACCAAGGATGATGAATATCTAAGTAAAAATTAGTGACTGACAATAACGAACTGAAGGTCTCTACATACCACAATCGTGACGACTTTTAGGATACTAAGGATGTATTCCGCCTCGCCATAGGCCCTCACAGAAATAACGTTGAGGCCGATGACAACAAACAAGAAGATCAGACTGATAGCCCAACCAGGGAAGTTGTCCGTCCAATATTGTAACAGTAGTTGAAGTGCAATAAGATCGGATGCGGTAGACACGGCATCGTTGAACCAGTAATTCCAGGTCAACGCAAAACCAAAAGCATCATCCACGAAACGACTATTACTTATTAGAACTAAGTTTCTTGCTTCTTGCAATGCCAAAGTCAACTTACCCAGCAAAAGTACAAAATGATCCCGCAACGGGTATAAAAGCCGACATCTCCCCCAACGCAAGCATTGTGACAAAGACAATTGCACCAACAATCGCATACGAAATCAGCATCGAGGCCGGACCACCTTTGGCCAGAGAATTGCCCGTTCCTAGAAAAAGTCCGGTTCCAATAGTGCCACCGATGGCTATCATCTGAACCTGACGAGCGGACAGTTTTCGACTCAATTTGTTGGCTACGATGATGGGAGGTGCGTAGTCCTCTCCGTCGTGGACGGGTACGCCATCATCACCCGTTTCGTACCGCCGGGGGCGTTTCTCAATATCGGCATACATTTTTTGGTGTATGTCGAGAGTCGCGCGTTAGGTCTCAAGACATATTATTAAATGTCACAAAAAAAGAAGAAGAGAAAGAAAACAGCGTCGACATTCTGCACGAAGGATTCGCAGCAACAAAGCTAGTCTTTATAAGGAAGAACATCATCAAATGCGTCGTTGCAGTGACATCGGCTCAGCACGAGATTTTCAATTTCTCTTTGATAAAATCTATTGCGTGCTCGAGGCGGGCGACCAACCAGCGGAGACGTCAACCTGTGTGGGCCGGGGGGAGCTTGAGATGGGGTCCAGTACGTCGCCTTTGTGAGGGCATTGGGATGGCCCTTTGTTGCAGAACGGGTAGAGTAGGAGAAGAAGAAATCTGTTGAGATGAGGAGAGTAGGGAGTATGTTTTAAGTTTCTGATCTGATCCCCGGGCTGCAGATGGCGTGCATTTTGGCGAGGATGAGACGACCAAAAGATTCAAGGCTAGTCCCAATACGGAATGTGATGGCATGAAAGAATTAAGCTCGAACGACAACCCTTTGATTGGCTATACCTGACATAGATGAGATGAAAAGAAAACGCCTCAGATGCTATTTTATAGGCTAGAAACTAATAGACAAACAAACACACAGGCATATACAACCATGCCAACTAAGGACACCTTATGCCAAAAGTCCTGTCGCCAATGCCTCCAGATCCTCCAATGTATTGACCTCGAGAGGCTCTTTGGATTCCGTCTTGTGAGACTTCTTGGACCGCTTACTCTTGCGAGAATCCTCCTCCTCTTCAACAGCAACATGTTTCATGCGTTTGCTTAGATTTGGCACCTCCTCATCAGCAGACTCAGCATCACTGCCATCGTCTGACTGGAAAGGATCAATAAATTCTTCATCCCCAGCCAAAACAGCAACACCATCCTCTCCCTCGGCCAATGCTCGTTCCTTTGCCTTTCGTTTCTCCTTCTTCTCCCGTTTCTTTTGTTTGGCAAGCTCCTTGTCCTCGATATCTGCAACCCTGTTCCTCTCTGCTTCCGTCTCCAAGAACTTGGCTCGCTGGGTCTGTGCATCCCCACCAGCTCGGAACTTGTCTTCGTCTTGCAATTCATAAACTTCATGTGCAACCCCATCATCATCGTAGATGAGTTTTGTGCTGTTGCCTTTGTACTTGAGAAGCTTCTTCTTGGAGTGAAGCAATTTCTCGCGACGTTTGGAGTCAATGATGAGCGGTTCTGCAGCATCAGAGAGCTTGACCACTTTCACTTCTCCTCCAAATTTAGGCTTGTCACCGTTATCAGCCTGGACATCCGATGAACTGAAACCGTCCGAATCATCGCCACCAAGAGCATCGTCGCCCGCAGTAAATCGTCGCTTGACAGACAAGAAATCCTCATCCTCGTCCGCATCACCATTGATACCATTGCTTTGGTCAACCATCGTACCATCGTCGTTGATAAGTTTCGAATAATGATCGGCCAACACATCTTGATTGCGTCGCTCAAACATACGATCGTATTTCGTGCGAACAACCTCCTTCTTTTTCGTCTTCTTCTCGCCTTCCTCCTCATCAGAATCATCACTGGACATGTATCGTAAGGCACGAGGCTGGTTCTTTTGTAATTTACTATCCTCTCCCTTGATAAACTTGATTCGCGGGGCACCAGGAAGACCGAGACTAGCTGCAAATGCATCTAGTGCTAGATCCTTGACTTTAAAGACCTCTTTATCTTTCTGCACGTGGATAGATTTCACGTAGGAAATAAAAGCTTTCTGACCGAGGTATTTGAGCTCCGGGTCCTTGAAACACATATTCTGTAGTTGATCCTTGACACTTTGCTGTTTCTTCGCTTTGACATTGATCCGTTCAATGGGAACTTTCTTCTGCTCAAGGCGTTTCAGCATTCCTTCCTCCTCACTCGGGTCTAAGAAGAGCACTGCACGACCATTCCTTTCGTAGCGAGCAGTTCTTCCGACACGGTGAATATATGTATCCGCATCCTCAGGACAGTCCAATTGAATTACCCAGTCAACAGCCGGGAAATCCAATCCTCGTGCTGCAACGTCCGTCGAAAATAAGACCGCATACTTGGAATTGGCGAATCGAGTTGTGATATCAAGTCGTCCACCTTGTTTCTGACGACCGTGAAGATGTAACAGTGGAATACCGGGTTGAAGATGTCGTAGTGATTCGTAGACAAACCGAACTTGCTTTCCGGAAGACATGAATACAATCGTTTTGGATTTGAGGTTGCTCCTAATAAAGCTAAACAGTGTATCTAGCTTTTCCGGTAACGGTGTAATGATATAATGTTGCTGAAGTGTCGACGGAGTCGCGCTGGCAGCAGCTTCGTGCACCGCAACGTACTCAGGATCCTGCAGACTCAACCGCGCAAGATCCGAGACCTTCTTCGTCTGAGTTGCACTAAACAGTAAAGTCTGGCGTGTTTTGGGCAAATGCTCAACGATCGCATCCACTGTTTGTTGAAAGCCCATGTCCATGATTCGGTCCGCCTCGTCGAGCACAAGCATCTGAAGATTGTATACATCGAGTTCGGCCGTTTGATCGAGATGTTGCAGCATTCGTCCCGGTGTGCAGACAAGAATATTCATCCTTCCAAGACGTTCCTGTTCTTCCTTCAAACTTTTCCCGCCAATGACCAATCCCGCTGAGAATGTGTGGTATCGACCGACTTTCCTCAAAACCTCAAAGATCTGAATGGCCAGCTCTCGAGTGGGAGACAACACAATCGCTCCCAGTCCATCGTATTCCGTCCACTTCTTGCGATAAAGATTTTCCAGAACCGGAATCAAGAACGCCAATGTCTTTCCACTGCCGGTCTTCGCAGCACCCAGGATATCTCGCCCTTTCAACGCATATGGAATCGATCGAGACTGGATATCAGTCAAGGACTTGAAATGAGACGCAGCAAGACCTGACGTCGTGGAATCTGAGAGCGGTAATTCGGAAAAGGTCTCAAGTCGAACCTTTGGATCGAGCTCTTCGACTCGTTGCGTGATTGTGGATAATTCTGTCTCATTGCGCTTTCGTTTGAGTGTTCGATTATTCTCAATTGGTTTTCGAGCGGCCTTTGTATGCCTGGGATCTTTAGCCGGCGCCATGGCTGTACAAGTTGATTAAAGTGATGTTTAAAAACAGTGTAAAGTGCTCCGTTGCATGTGTTATTTTTTTTTCCCTGGGCGGGGCGCTTAGTCATCCTATCAGCATCGATAACTTAAGCTTTTGCGGAGAAAAAAGGCCTTCCGTTTGGCTTATCGCGACAATCTTGACCCACGTCTCCAATTCTTTGCTACGTACCACCTTCTACAATTACAGATCATACAACATAAAAATGGCCGACGATGATTTGGCCGCACTCAATGCGCTGGAAAAAGAAGCCAAAGAATTCGACAAGGTATGACTTACCGCATTGTCCTTGTCCGTATGAAGGAACTGCGACTAACTCAAACTTCAATTCCAGGATGCAGAAATTGATCGAATCCGAAAGGCATTTCCATTAGACGCGTAAGCCCCCTGGCAATCCTCTTTATTGATGCTTCGTACTAACACGTGAAAGATACGCCGTCCTCGACCTCCAACCCGGCGTCCCAGAGTCAGACATCAAACTCCAATACCGCAAAAAATCCCTCCTCATCCACCCCGACAAAACCCAAAACCCTCTCGCACCGGACGCATTCGACCGTCTGAAAAAAGCTCAAACAACACTCCTCGACGAAAAAGCTCGCGAACGCCTCGATGAATGTATCGCCGATGCCCGACGGCTACTTATCCGCGAACACAAATATACACTCGATTCGCCGGAACTCAAGACCGATGAATTCAAGGTCGAATGGCGCAAGAAGACGGTTGAGGTTTTACTTGAAGATGAGGCAAGGAGGAGGCGGCAGATGAAAGCCAGAATGCAGGAAGAGGGTCGTGAGAAGCAAAAGGAGGAGGAAGAGCTGGAAGCTCGGAAACGGAAGAGAGAGGCTGATCAAGCCTGGGAAGCTACGAGGGATGAGAGGATAGGTAGTTGGAGGGATTGGCAGAAGGGAAAATCAAAAGATAAAGAAGGGGGGAAGAAGAAGAAGAAAATGAAGGTGTTGGGATAGACATTTTTTTATGACATTTCAATAAATTAATCAGTCAAAGAAAACGCCTCATGATACCTGTGAGTCTTGCGATTCCAGTGACTTTATGGTCCATGACAACCCGCACTCATCCTAACCGATATAGACTATAGCCACGGATGTAGAGAAGCTATCTACGAGCAAATCGTCACATATGAAGCGTGTCAATTGGAGAGTAGAAATCTATCCCAATCATGTAATCCTCGATGAACAGGTCGTATCTATAGGTTCTTTCCCGTTGAAACACTTTGATCGAGTCAAATGTGACAGTCATACCGGAGTACGCGCCTTAGGCTTTCTCCTGGAAACTCCCAACATCTTTGTTTACAGTTCATGTTTGAAGAATACCTACTTGTATCTAGCTATTTACTATGGATGGGGATATCTGAAGCATGGTTGTACAAGCTCACATGCTTAGAGTCTTTATACATGGCTCCAGCGCCCAGCTCGATCCTCGTCTTCTATTTTCCCCTCCATGCTTACATATGTACCTAGGTAGTTTTCTCGCTGACGGTTGACTGCTACCCAATGTTAGTACATTGGCCCGAGCATTCCATGTAAATATCAATATTGTATACTACCAAGAAACATCTTTAATATTACTGGGAGTGAAAAAACAATTGAGACTGCTTGGTATATATACCGAAAAAAAGACGCTGTTCCTTCAACCAAGCATGCCCGGTTATCTCAATGGTAGAGTGTCAGACTTTTATGCCATTGTCAAATCTGAATGTTGTGGGTTCGAGCCCCACATCGGGCGGTTTTTTTTTCTTCTTCCCAGAAGATGGGAAAAGAAACAGATGAGCCTCGGACAGCATTGATGAGATGAAGTGGGCGCAAACAAGGCCAAGGTATTATTTCGTGCTTTTACTCCTCCTACTCACGAGTCCAATCGTCCAGGATCCGCGATTATCCACGATCCTTCTCTCTTTCCTCGGTCTTTTTTTTTGGGATCCATTGCTTTAACTTTGTCGGGGGGAAAAGCTATGCGCCAGGATCTGGCGAACAATGGATCAATTAACTCAATATCGAAAGAGCTACCTAAGTATTACGTTTCGAATGTTTTGGGGCCAGGTTCTGTATTTATCTGGGCGTGGTTCATATTGACATTTTTATCGCAGGCGACGTGATCATTCGGCAGACTTTCAATCAGTAGATGTTGGCACACGATCTTTGCTACTTCTACTTGCACCAGAGGCTTGCGGCATCATAGCTCACATTTGATTGTATCTGTTTGACTACCTAAGTAGTATCATACATTGTCATATATCTGCTGATAGCTTCATTATTCTCATAACATATACAGCCATCACGGTAGTAGTAGTATACCATCTCTAGTTGGATGACCTGTCCACAAAACGCACAAGTACGCTCGAAAGTCTTCGAGGTAAGTCAGAAACAAAACGGCGCGCAAAGAAATCGAACAAGTCGGCACAAGGCTGACGTAGATGAGATTCGTAGAACGAAACTCAAGTGTGCGGAACCACGATACAGTGGTTGCTGCCGTATAGATATAACAGACTAGTAAATCACCAAACAATGCATCGTTGGACTGAAAATAAACGTATACTTTGCAAAGTACATGAGCTGATGTCGCATACTATTTTGGAATAATACCTGTTGTCGTAAGAGCACTGAACGGTTGCAAGAAGGCCAGAAAACGGACGGGCTGAAGAGCCACATGCTACTACATTCAAGCAGCAGCGGACTTTGGAGAAAACTTCTCGACCTTCTCTCGGGATGCAGCCGGAGAGACGGAGCTAGACTTGCGCAATGCGGGAGCTTTCTTGGTAGGAGTCTGAGGTGTGGCGATGTTCATGGTGACTGCAGGCTTACTGGGCGATATAACCGCGCTCTTCTCCGGCAATGCACTGGGAGCAGCTGCAACCACTCGACCACGAGAGGTCACTGAAGCATTTTCACCGTTTGCTGAAGGGCGAGCTCCAAACGGGTGGACTCCATTCAATGCACGACGAACACCAGCGTTCTTCACGGGGATCCTATTCAATACGTCAGCCGCTACTCTTTAGTTAGGCCAAGAAGTCAAGAGAACATACGAAGGAGAGATAGTTGTAGCAGGAGTCCATGCGGGACCAATTCCGACTGGAGACTGGAAGGATAGGGGTGAAACATGTTCATTACCCAAGGTTCGAGAAGTCGCAGGAGATGGAGTTGAGCCCTGAACAACCTCAACGGAGTAATTGTACTCTCCAGCACGATAAGCACGACGTTCGTTGGATTGCTGCTTCAAGATCTTCTGCGCTTTGGTATCAGCGAAGCGAAGAAGAAGTTTGTGTCCGTCCTTGCCAGCGACATTATGGAACTCTTCGATCACACGCTCCGCAATCTCACGACTTTCGAAACTGAAGATACAGTTAGCCCCGACTCGTTGTTTGATCTTTTCAGGATTAAATACCGAGCAAACCCAACTTCCTTGCTGACTCCAGTCTTTTCGTCACGACTGATCTTCTCAGACACCACACGATAAGGCTCAAAGTGGCGACGTAGGTCCTAAGTATAATGTTAGGATTTTAGACTGGTCAACTCTTAGAACATTGACTTACAGCCTCGGACCACTCAATTGGTACATTGGTGCAGTAGATGTTTGTGGAGTTCTTGTCTTCCAAATCTTTTAGACGAGAGTTACGACTCTTCTGGAAGATATTAATATAATCCAAACAAGTAAGGAAGGTCTACATACCTGAGCGAAAGAAGCTTGATAGCCAAGATAGTAGAAGCCACGAATGCAATTCTCGCACGACTCAAAGTTGTAGAACTGAACGAAAGCGAACCTGTAGTTTCAAGTCAGTGGACACAGAAACTTTACGAGACAGAAGGGAGCTTACCCTTTACAGAGACCCGTGTCTAGATCTACAATTGCCTTGCATCGATCGATTTCTCCGAAGCGAGATGCATAGGCGTGAAGCATCTCGTCGGTTGTCTCAGGGGGAAAGCCACGAATGTAGACGTTGGTGATACCCTCGCGATTTTCAAGGCATTTGGCCAGTGTCAAGTCGGACTGGTTCGTCCACATGGCAGGAATGGCTCGAGGAATGGGGGGACCCTGCTGAGTGAGCAGCTCGAGATCCTGGACAATGTAGCCATTTGGCGTCTTCATCATCTGGTACTGCAGACATGGTTGCTGCAACTGGATGCCTTGCAACATCGGGTAAGGGCCCATCGGAGTGCGCTGATCCATCATTGAGCCGTACGAATGGTAGCCATTGCTGACCCCGGAATAGTCACTCAAGGGATTCTTCTCCTCGAAAGACCAGGAACTGGCAGGAGTATGACTCAAGCCGGATCCTTGAGCTCCCCATGGCATAGAGGGAAAGTTCACCGGGGTGATAGGTGCACCGCCAACGAAGCCAGGATAGTACACAGTTGGAGGAACAGGCATTCCGGCCATAGACGGACCAGGAGGAGTGACTTGACGTTGGCTGAAGTGGCCATTGGGATTCATTCCACCGACCATGATTGGAGCATTGTACATTGTATCTCGAGCAAGGCTGGCAAAGTCGGAGTTGGGATGATGCGGAGCTCCATTGGTTCCTTCTGCACCCTTGGGGCGAGTACGGAGCGGCAAGTTCAGTTTTCCAGCCGGAGGAACGTATTTGCCTGTTGGATGTTAACGAAAATCTTACAATTGAGAGCTAGGAATCATACCTGGATCGTAGATGGGATCCTTCTTGATCTCAGGGGGCGCAACTATGGGAGTCATAGTGATCTGCATGGTCATGTCAGCTTTCAACAATAGAAGCTCAAACATGGCAAGCGAGCGACCGCAGATTATCGATCCAGTGATGCGAAAAAGACATTTCAACGCAATTGTGACTTACTTCTGATTTCATTGAATGATTGAACGAGAGAATAAGGGGTTGAACACTCGGGTTTAGTATCGACCGACACGAGAGACAAAACTCACGAAATCAGACGAAGCCGAGACGAGAAGGGAACGAAGCGAAACGATAAGAAAAGGCAATAACAGAAAGAGTACGAGTAGAATGACCAGGCGAATAAATGGATTTGGATGAGAGACTGAAGTTGATTGTGATGTGAATGGAAATTGATGTGATGAGAAGAAATGAAAGGAGGAAAAAGGAGGATGGAAGAGAAGAAGAACAAGAGGGGAACAGGGAAGGAATTGCTGAGGAAGGAGGAGGAAGAGGAAGGCAGGATTTCCCAAAAAGGCAGGAAGGCACTCATGACAACGGCCACTTGTAGAGGAAGGTGCCTACCCTCTCTGCATAGAAGGTCGTCAGTGCATAATAGAATGCCTGATATTAGGGCAACCACAACAACATGCCAGTCAGGTAATTCGTAGACCCTAAAACATGGGATCTTTGATTCCATAAAGGTGTCCAGGCTCGGTTGTTGACGAGGCATATCCCAATCCTCAATTGTCCAGGGTAGGCGGGTAGTCAAGAATTAGTCCACTTGAAGGTCCAAGGACTGCAATAAATAGATATATTCATATTATCGAAGAGTATCTTTCGGTAGATTTTTTACTCAGACCATTCTATCGGAAATAGAAAAGAAATAATCTCACACCAACGACATTAAGGAGGAAAAGAAATCGGAATGATCAGCCAGCATCGATTCCACCAACACCCACGTACAGACATGACGCCTCCTGATGAGCTCAGCTGCATGAGCACCATTCGGCTGCTTGAATATGAACAACTTAAAAAAAAAGCTAAGGAACAACAATAAAGCACAATGAAGCGCAGATGAAGTCAGAAAAGGGATGATGTTCAGTGACCGTATTTCAAGTCACTCGTCATATGAACATAGAGAAGCGAATCAATCTATAAGCTGAAGAGACATGAAGAGAAAGAGAGAAGAAAAGTCGTTTCATAGATTGCGCGTAATATTTATGACCATACATCCTCCTGGTACGTTCCGCTACTGCGCATGTGCTTGACTATCTCTTCACCCTTCTCGGGTGTCAAGCCACGCTGTTCGGCAATGATTTGGCCGAGAACAGTGTTGACCTCACGAGCCATATGTGCGGCGTCACCACAGACGTAGAAGTAAGCCTTTTGCTCCAAGAGCTTGTTGATGTAGGCTGCATTTTCACGTAGGCGATGTTGGACATAGACCTTTTCGGCACCTTCTCGGGAGAATGCGGTGAATAATTTGAAGTTCTCTCCAAGCTGCTGTTCGTAGGCCTGTAAAGAGTGGTTAGCATATGTAGGTCATCGCAGGAAGTAGAGATCGTCAAGGGAACAAACCTTCCACTCATCCTTGTACAAGAAATCCTCGGTGCTCTTTCTGCATCCAAAGAACAGAACTGTAGGTCCAACTGCGTCACCTCGAGCAGCCATAGCGGCACGCTCTTGGACGAAACCACGGAAAGGAGCGACACCAGTACCGGGTCCGATCATAATAACAGGCTTCGAAGGATCCGATGGCAACTTGAAGTTCGAGTGACGGACGTGAACAGGAACGTGGATACCATCGTACTTGTTACGGGGACCAGTTATAGCGTAGGTGAGACCGTGAGGATCGGGGTTGGGTTCTCCGTGCTGCTTCTGCTTGAGGGCCAAAAGGTAGTTGGTGGTGACACCTTTGACAAGGTGGGTGGCACCAGGAATGCGAACGGACTCAACGACTGCAGTAATGCTGATCTTCTCCTTCTGGACAAGGGAGGAAGAAGAGATGGAGTAGTAGCGAGGCTGGATACGGTTGATACCTTCAATTAGACACGAGAATGGCACAGCGGTAAACGGAGTAGTCGAGAGGTTTTCCAGGGCCTGGGCGATGTTGAAGCATTGACTGCTGATTTTGTCGTGGAAGTAGTCCTTGTCGTTTCCGAGGCGCACCATCTCAGCCTTGGTCTTCTCATCGGGAGCGAATGCGGCAAGGGTGCTAACGAATTGGCGAGATACGGGAGCGCAGATTTCCATGTAGTAACGAACAGCGGCGTCGTAGGTGGTGGGCGTAGGGAAAGGAACCTTGGCAGTAACATCAAGACCCTTGATCTTGATGACAGTGTCGCGCTTGGCGTCGAGACCGAAAACCTTCAAGAAACGATCAACCTCAAGGCCGGCGTTGGTGGGCCAGACAGCAATGTGGTCACCGGTCTGGTAGTGCAAGCCGCTTCCAGAGATATCAACTTCCATGTGCAAGCAGTTTCGGTCCTTGACAGTAAACAGTTCACGAGACTCGGCGATGGGAGCAATGTACGGGTTGTGAGCAGAGTAGGGTCCTTTGCCAGCATGTTCCAAATGGTTGAGGTTGGGTTCTCCAAGATAGACAGCGGCATCTTCGGGGGTCAAGTCTTCCTGTTCGGTGATGGAGAAGACAGGTTCGTACTGGGCTTCACGCTCTTCCAATCCAAATTCAGCGGCGAGTTCAGTCCACATAGGCTCCTTCCATGCAAGGAAGTCCTCCTCCATTGTACCAGCACCGTCGTCACCTTCACCAGCGCTGCCAATTCTCTTGGCGCCCAACTTGGTCAATGCGGCGTCGACTTGACGGACCATAGCGTTGTAGTGTTCGTAGGTGTTATTTCCGAGACCGAAAGTGACGTATTTGAGTTTGGAGAGAGGCTTGTCGTCGGCGGTAGCACCGCTGGCAAAGGAGACATCCTCACCAGTGATGAATTGATAGAATTCGACGGCGTTATCGGTCGGTTCGCCCTCACCGTAGGTGGCAAGAACGAAGAAAGCGATCTTGTCTTCGGGGAAGGTGTCCAAAAGGTCGAGATCGTATTCTTCGAGGTCAGCCACCATGGTCTTGAGACCAAAACGCTGGGAACCTTCCTTGGCGAGACGAGATGCATAGTCCTCGGCGGTACCGGTCTGAGAGCCGTAGAAAATCACACAATTCTTTTCATTTTCATCCAACTTTTCGACGATGTTTCTGGTCTTCCCAGCCTTGGCTCCATTGAGGGGACCCGAGGCAGCGGCATAAGGGTCTTTCTGAACAGCCCAGTAGGTTCCTTTCGTGAAATAAGCAACTGTTCCGAGGAGAAGACCGATCAGGACGATCAGGTCCAGGGTGTCGATTTGCGCCATCGAGATAGATGGGTGGTGGGTTGATCTGGGGAATAGAGGCGTGACCAGCCACGGCGGCCGGGGGAGATAAAGAAAGCGCGAAAGATTCACAAGCAACCCTCCTCTTCACGCTTTGTCTGTCCCACACACTCTTTTTCTCTCACACAGACAAACACAACCGAATGAGTGGAATGAGTGAGAGATTGTGAGAAAGAAGTGATGAGACTAAGACACGAGGAATGGAAGAGAGGGTATCAAGGCAGTTCGGGATTGGCAATCGGTGAGAAACAGGCGGGAAGATTCGATGCCAGGTGGTCGAATAGCGGCGCGCAGCCAATCACATGCAGCCCTCTCGGGTAACGCCCGGCGCCGGACTCTTTCTTAATTGCAACAGCTGAAAATCGTCCCTTTTCTTTGTTATCGAGTCTGAACGAACTGGTGGCAAGAAGATGTACGCTTGGAGACGAATCTTTCCTCGAAAGAAAAATCAAAATCGAGCCTGATCTCGGCGTGATATCATATATATTATATATCATGTCTAGACAAGCAAAGTGCCGCGCGATGCATCCGCCCTGGCTGTTAACCTAGGCAAGCGGTTTGGCCGACGATCTGGATTCAGTGCGGAATCGCCGCTCTTACCAGATTCCTCAATGGTTTTGCTCTTCCTTGCTTAAACTTTCACGGTTCTGCAAAGGCGGACACAGTTCTCATTGGCCCAATTTCCTTACTTATTCTATTGGATTCTTTGACGGTAAGTGGCATTAATAGGCATGTGGGAGTACTCTGTACACTAAGTTAATTGACTGCACCCCACCTAGCGATATATGCCATACTGTACGCATAAGTTATGCACGGATTAAATAAACATCAAGCGAATAAGTCAAACCAAACCCAAGGTTTACCCGAATTGTGCTCGATTGATGAGAGTCGGTCCTCCTCAAAGGAGTCATTGGCGCAATCGAGGAGGGTCACGTGACCAATCTCGGGGATTCAGATGGGACGGAAAGGAAGCTTCTCTTTCCGTCCACAACCACTTCTCCACACATTGCCAGTGCCACATCTGGACTTACCCTAGTTCCGAGCTGATTCCGCCATCAGAATTGATCTGACTAGAGGAGAGACTTCGACAGCCAAGTGACGGCTTCTTCCTATATATAAAGAGCTCAACACCAACCAGTCACGTGTTGCAGGCATGACCATAGCCTAGCTGCGTAATCTTTTTCCAGCAAGACAGTTTGTTAAACCATATAAGTCAATAAACGCTCAAACGCTTCAGCGTTTGAAGCGAGATAGTGGTGTGGGATTTCACCTGGCCGCAATCACTAAAACCACCGCCGCAGTGGCGCAATGGTAGCGCAGTGGATTTCTATTGGTTCTCCAAAGGCTGCGAGTTCAAGTCTCGCCTGCGGTTAAAATCTTTTTTACCTCTTCATTTTTTAATTATACGTATATTGCTAATACGTATGTTGCTCTGCATTGATGCATATTTCTCAGAAGAAAGGGTAGAATTCTGGCCCCATACCTATGTCATCTCGGCCCTAGCGTTGCCATTCGACACGTACTCACGGAGTCCGATGAGTTCTCGCAGAATAGGTAATGCCGGATTCACTCTTTGTTGGAACACGGTCCACAGCTACGCAGGGATTGGTAAGGCCGGATTACTCTGATTAACTAACTAGCTAACAATGGCATGTTTGATTATATAACTAAAGTATACCTAGAATCTTATGACCAATATACTATTTATCACTGTGGAATTTTGTGACATTCATTGTTAGGGTATATCGGACGCTAGATATGAGTTGGCAGGGTTTCAGAGAACACCTGCTAAGCTACAGACAGCCCTACATGTCTCGTGGCCTGATTTGACGAGAGTACATGCCGCACAATATCCATTGATCAGGCGAGACTCAGAAGCTAATTGAGACGTGTGTTCAATTAATTCAATTGAAAACATGAGGCTCAGAAAATAAGCTGCTGAGCAATAGCACACCAACCGGTATCCACTGGTCTCGCCGAGCTCGCCGAATACGACGGCTTGTGCTTGCTTGAACTAGAAATGCCATCCTACATGCTTGAGAAGGTGGGTAATCTATATCTAAGTCTTTTCACGACCACTTCGTATGGGAGATTTTTATTGGTTTTCTCTGGCCTTGCACAAGCAAGACTTAAAACGCTTGATGGAAATATTACTTAAAGAGGGAATTTGATCTCCATCATACTCATACACGTTCGATACCAAAACAGCCTTATGACCTGGAAGGTAGTTACTTACCTATTGATTACCAATGTATATTCAAAAATGGGCCCTGGCTGAAGAATAGTTTCCTTGGACAATCTAGTATCTGTCGTAATCCAAGCAATTTTGATTCATCAGCATTTCGAATGTTGACTAGCAATGATGCAGATATAAAAGCCCATGGCTGCCCTGGTGACTTCGACGGTTGACACCAACCACCATCCAAAAATCCTTACCTAGCTAGGAGTATCTATCGCCACCATGCGCACTCCTTTCCTCGCTCTCATCCTCTCAGTAGCTGCATCTGCATCCCCTCTCCCCTCTACATCAGCATCAACATGCAAAGACATCGAAATTCCAATTACAGTCTCAGGACCACGTTTCATCATCAACACAACCGTGAACGACAACTGGGATGCAGCAACACTCACACTGAATCTCACCAGAAGAGATTTCAGCACTTCAGCTGATCCACTCCCAATATCTAGCAACATGACCTCTGCAGTCGAAAACACCTATGTTATTGGAGCTACATTGTGCGGAACGGGGGGTCCGATGCTGGTTTTGACGCATGGCATCATTGAATCCAAGCTGTATGCCAAAAAGCCCTCCTGTGTAGTCAAGAAATCATGCTAATTGACTACTTTTGCTTTAGATACTGGCAACCAACCTTCCACCACGCACAACCGTACAGCTTCGTAGACGCCGCCGTTGCTGCTGGTTACTCTGTTCTCAACTATGACCGAATCGGCGTCGGCTCTTCCTCAAAGTCAGTGACCATATAATTATCATCTTCGTTTGAAGCTAACGCGTCGGGTCTTCTTAGAGTAAACTCTCTATCCGACGCCCAATTCCAAGTCGAAACCGCTGTCCTCAACTCCCTCATCACCTACGCCCACCAAACCGTCAACGCAGGCCAAATAGCCCTCATCGGCCACAGCTACGGCTCCTACATCTCAGCCGCATCAGCAAGCCAAACCGCCGTTGACGCTGTTGTTCTAACCGGTTTCAGCGGCACATTCACATACTTCGATCCTTTCCTCGCTGGCGCCGGCCTTCGGATCGCAAATCTTCAAGATCCCGGACGCTGGAGTGATCTAGACTCTGGATATTTGACATCTTCGGATTTGTATGCGGAGAGTTATGTTTATTTTGCGGAACCGTATTTTGAGCATTCGGTGGCGGAGTGGGCGTATAGGGTTGCCAGTGAGCCGTTTGCGCTGGGTGAGTTGCCGTCGTTGTTGGCAACGGATATTGAGTATGGGAATATTACTGCCCCTGTGCTGGTGTTGCAGGGGAAGTATGATATCTCGGCATGTGGTGGGAATTGTGTTGGGTTGTTGAATGAGACCAAGGCGCTGTTTACGGGGTCGGAAGTTGTTGAGACGGTGGATGATTTGCCGGCTGGGTATGTTGTTCTAGTCATTTGTTCAAGTTGTAAGTTGATACTGACTCAATATATAGACATAATCTTAATCTGCATAAAGTTGCTCCTCAGGCATTTGAGATGATCTTTGATTTCCTCAAGGCGCAGGGCTTGTAGCCTCGCCGAGGTCTACTGTTTGTCTGTTGGTTGCGACATCTTGGATTCCGTCCTAGCTTTAATGTTTGATTAAGAGACAATGTCAACAAAGCAAAGAAGCATGATATGCAATTGACTATGTACAGCTAAAAGTATGCAATCTGGGGTATTCGACTTTCGCCAGTGCTCCAAAGTTCAAACAGAAGTAATAGACTCATAGCCTTGTACGGAATGAATAATGTAATTACTTCAGAAGAATCCTGTCTGCCCTGTGACCCTTGCGATCGTATATGAACCCATGAACGTTTATTCTTCGGTTCTTCTCTGGGCTGACGATATTGAGTAGATCCCTGACGCCTTCCATTTGCTTGATGACGTTTAGTTCTACCAAGTGTTTGTTTCGGTCATTGTCTGCGAGATTCTCGAGTTCATGTTGATGGGTTGAGCAGAGATTGCTTATTTTCCTTCATATCGTTAGTACAGACACGTCTATAGGAAGAACGAAAGGAGACATACTTCTGCCAGGGGTATGCTGAGTTGGTGGCGGAGTCTGTCTTGACGATGCCACATCCATAATGTCCACAGACAATAATGTGCTTGACCTGTAACAGTATAAGCAATGACCACAACAATATAGAGTTTCATATAACTAACATCCAACATATCAACAGCATGCTGCATAGCACTCGCCCACGCCAGATCCGTACTAAGAGCCATATTCCCCCAATTCCGCACCACAATCATCTCATCCTCAAGCAGATTATTTAACGTCGTCGTCTCCTCATATCCGCTATCGGAGCATCCGAGCCATAAGATTTGTTGCTTTGATTGACCAAGACTGGGTATCAAGTCCCTCGGTACGGGCTCTACTTTGTAGTTGGGGGTTTGTGTTTGTTGCTGGTATTGCGAGAAGAGTCGTTGACCCATGGCTGCGATGTGTGATGGTTTGTCTATTGTTGAATATGTGGTGAGTCCTATGCGGAGAGTATTCAAGGAGGCTCGTAAGGGTGATAACATGGAGATAGAATCGAGGAAAGTCAAATTGCAGTCCGAGCAACGAGGCTTATAAGTTATTTGATGCGATAGTAGAATTACGAAAGAAAAGAGAAAAAAAGAGACACGAAAATGGTAAATGGTAGAATCTCTGCTGACGAATTTCCATTCCAACGAGGGCAAATCGTGGTCGGTCAAAACTCGGCGGCAATTTTCTCCATACAAATTAGCACGAAGAATTAGGGTTTCACCAACTACAACGGCGATATCTCGGAGCATGTGAAACAAAGCTGCCAGTCATAATTTAGTCTCTAAATAATAAAACAGCTGCAAATAATTCTCTCTACAGGGTTCGCCTTGTCGGCATTCCTGCCCAATCCTGCCTAAAGAGTTCGTCGTCGTTCCTCGGCAGAACTGAGAGGAGAGAAAGAACATGCTTGTCCCTGCATATGTGCGATCGTTCGTGACGGTTCGTCAGCCTTCTAGTTTGACACTGAGTGCTAAATGGCAGAAAAATCCCTCATTTTCGCCGACCCATCTCCGGTCCATCGCCGAACGAACTCCGTAACCCTAATCTCGGCATTTCCTCAGGCACATCGGACAAATCACCGAACAGCTACTTCTCTATACAACTTGCCTCCTGAAGGCTGCAAATGCCTAGGGTAGAAAGAGAAAGAACTGCCGCTTATCCGGGAATACGACGCATATATAATATGACGCTCTCCCTAGCTTAGGCTTCCTAATATCGTGGACATTCTGCTCGGGGATCCCTGTCTATACCTTCCTACGACCACATTGCATATCATCACTATGTGGATCACACGCGGTATCTCAATAGTCAACTTTACGGTTGCCTCGTCGGCCCTTGCATTCCAAGTCTTCGTCTTGTATCCATGGCACAACAAGCTGGACGATGAGTTTAAGGCTCTGAAGCAGGAGCATATTCGGGTTTTGCAAAAGATCAATCAGAAAACGATTACTTGAATACTATCACGAAAACACATCCAACACCCGACGAGACGACGCCGAGGACGAATGTTGTCCGAGATGACAACACCGACGGAAGGCAGATAGAGGGTGCAACCAATGCATACCTGGAGTTCATACGGCGGTTCGAATTAAAGCATACAGTTGCCAGACACTACATTATATTGCAGACATGGGGCTCAACAATCCTTACATCTCGGCTGGACCGTGATTCACTTTCTATTCCTCTTCGTGTTATCTTATGCTAAGGGTGGCGATACTCCGGGTTGTCAGCGGCGAATATCAGATCCAGCGGCGGAATGCTTCAGATGGACAGAACAACTACAAACTTGAGTTGTCAGAGTGAGGTCAATGGGTGTGGTGGATGTTTTCTTTTTGGAGGTCAGATAGGTTGCTGTTCTTCAACATGTTGAATAATATAGACTACATATATATAGATAATAGACATACAGAATCGGATGCTATCTATTTTCGGGCGACATATTGCAGCATTAAGTCTGACGTCGCGAGGGCCTCCCGAACTCGATGCCCCGTATCTTTTATGATCCTGTCTTTACCTACCTAAATCCAGTCCGATCCTTGAATACAACTATCGCTAAATTGTCCTGCAATGTAGCGGGTAGCCGGCCCGCACTGAAGAGTACCCACGGCCAAGAGCCGATAACAATGATCTATGGACGATCTGGATTTATTTGCTACTCATCAAGAGTAAAATAGAGTGTACGTGTCCACGACATGGAAGGGGTCGACAGTAACGTACTCCTCCTGGTCGAGTTAGATGATCGAGGCTGCATCATGGTAAATGCACGGTTGCTCGAGGTTGGGAAACTTCAGGCTGCTGATGTTATGATATGGAACGGGTAAGATGTTTGGCATCAATAGTGGGAGGGGATCCTCTTTAGAAAGGAGCAGCAGTCCCTGGAGCGGTGATTTGACTTGAGTTGGGATTGTCACGGTCTGCCATGGGTGGTATATGGCAACAATCATTGGTCACAATATGATCTGCGAGTGCTACCGAGATTCATGAAGCTCGAAAGCCAAGATATGCCTGGCGTCGGGGACGTGAGGTGAAGATAATGACGCTAGGTGATTCGAGTGAGCAAGCCACCATACCCGCAAGAAAGCTTTATCTGTGGGATGCCATGAAATTCAAATTGATCACCGCAACACTAAATAGTCTAGTATGCAGAAAAAGTCTGGGGTTGCTGACAGGATATGTGGCTGAAGAAGTTCGCGAGTGTTTCCCGACGTTCCGCTTGGATGCGCGCTAGGGGAATATCGTACCTGAGGATCAACGACGAAATTGCATGGACCCCGCGATGATTTCTCCAGACTTGATATGTTATCGTCGTTATATAAGTTAGCATGTTAAATAGGTCGGCAAGTTCCAATGTTATACCTCTTACCGTCCGTGAACTTGTTTTGTTTCTTGCACTACTCTTCGGCTCAAGTCAGGAATTACCTACCTAGGCAATAAAAATGAAGTTGGGTTATCTCGTACTTCTCCCTGCGCTGGTAGGAACGGCATGCGCATATCTAGCGACAACAACTGCAAGTACTCTGTTCCATAAATCTAGCAGAGACTTCCACTGACAAGGTAAAGCGCTACTATGACGGACAGGAGGGCGCTTGTGGGTGCGGCACGAGCTCCGGCATAGATTCCTGGCAGGTTGGTCTTTGATGCCCTCCCAAAGGAATCGCAACAATTCCGACTAACTTATACTTCATAGCTCGGCATTAGCAGCGGCGTATACACCGCTGCAGGATCCCAGGCCTTCTTCGATACCGCCGGTGCTACCTGGTGCGGTGCCGGGTGCGGAAAATGTTATAACCTCACGTCCACAGGCAGCTCACCTTGCAATGGTTGTGGCCTTGGTGGAGTTGCTGGCGAGAGCATCATCGTCATGGTCACCAACCTCTGTCCATACAACGGTAACCAGCAGTGGTGTCCAGAGGTCGGCGGCACCAACCAGTACGGATATAGCTACCACTTCGATATCATGGCACAGAGCGAGATATTTGGCGATAACGTTGTTGTTAACTTTGAACCTGTCGCATGCCCCGGACAAGCGACCTCGGATTGGGAAACGTGCGTGTGCTATGGAGAAACAGCTACGGACGTCACACCTGTGGGGTTGACAAGCGGAGGTGGTTCTAGCAGCTCATCTTCGACGTCTCCCACGCAGACAACGACGACATCAACATCGACCTCGACCTCGAGTTCGGCTGGTGCGACGCAGACGGTGTACGGACAATGCGGCGGAAGTGGCTGGACTGGCGCGACGACATGTGCGGCTGGTTCCACCTGTAAAGCGGAGAATCAGTGGTACTCGCAGTGTCTGCCTTGAGCACGTTTGCCACATATCTAGGTCAGAAGAGCAAAATCATGTATCTCAACGGTGTCTTGATTGCGGATAAGGAATCATAAATTCTCCGAGGTTGTATAAACTCCGAATATTCCGAAAAAAAAAACAGCTGTAGGTTGATGCAGGGACTCGACTAAGCTCTCTCTTTGAGCGCTTCGAAGAGACGAAGTATGTGAGTCATTGATATTGTCAATTGTCAGTATATATCGTTAGAAGTAGCCTCTTGACAGGGATGCTGCTCTGGACATGCAGTTCCCACGTGGCGGTGAAGCTAAGACGATAGGCGTTGTATACATAGTAGACACTCCAGTGTTTCGTGTTTCGTGTAGCACAGAGGATTGTAGTCCGATCCACATCGTCTCACATAGATAGTCCAGCAGCAATAGAATATCACAGAATATCAACAAGCGCAACAATTGACACAGTAAATAGTGAGAGTACTAAGATAGTGTTGAAGACAGCTAACTAATTAAGCTTCCTGCTGCGGGCGACTAAGAAATTAAGAATGCCCACCGCCCGCCCGAAGCTAACACCAGCCGAGCCGCCTTAACTCCGTCTTACTACCCAAGGCTTGATGCTATTCCTACTTGGTATGAATAAATTTATTGCTTACATTTGCTTCATATCATCGTCATGGATGCTAGTCGCATATGACTCCCTAAATCCATCTACCATGCTCAGTTCTGCTGAGAGGCTTGAAGCATTTTGAAAATGCAGCAGCCCAACGGTGCGTTCCACCTTCCTTCCGCCCAGAGTGTGACCTCGTCGCGCGTACACGACCATCACGCACTCTATATCGTTTCAAGACATTGTTACAGATAGATATCGATGGATTGGTCTAATGTTTGAACAGCTCCCCAACCGGGTCGGACAGCTACGCCGCTTCAGACAACCATACCCCTCGGTCCCGATGAGACTCCTATAACGTCGCACCATACTCCCACCCCTCCCTCGGATCGCTTGACGCCGAGAAATGTCTCCTCCCAAGCTGTCGCCGGCCTACACAGTAGGGATTCATCTGTTTCCGGTCCTAGGGGAAGACCTCTCGATACATCCGGTCGCGGTTTGACGACGCTTCAACCCCAATCACGGAGTCGCGGCCAATCTCACTCCAAAAGTCCCGAATCTAATGTCGGTCGTCCGGACGGTGTCATCGAGCGCAAACCCTCTCTGTCATCTTACGGTCATCATCGCAAAACATCCATTGTTCATGGTATTCAGCATTCGCGCAGCCCAAGCTATACACCCACGTCCGCGGGACCTCTAAGCCCGGAAATCATTGCGTCTGCAGGCTCAGGTAGCATGGCCGGTATATCCTTGGGATCGGAGTACATGTTTTCCAACCGCAATGAGGACTCGGAGCCTATTTTGAAATTCCCAGCCAACGGAAATAATGGCCCGACGCACTCCCCAGCTAGCGGCCTCAGTACCATTCAAGATGATGATGAACATTTGACGCTCGGACAGACGGTGACGAGGAGTAGCAGTTCTGTTCACAAGAAGATGCCTTCAAATACCAAGCTCCGACGAGAGCAATCACATAGTCGCGCTCATTCGAAACATCATCAGGAAGCGAAAACGGTCGGCGAATATGCTCTGCATCATCTCTTTAATTCCGTGAGTACATACTTTCCCTACTGACTATCTATACTATAGCTGATGAGGTCACTCGCAATAGTTTGTCGCCCACGCGGACAACAAAATCAATCAAAGCATCGTCAAAGTCGGCGAAGTCGAGGCACCGGTAGAAGAGGTTTGCGGGGAAGGTGCAGATCCTGTTTTCGACCAGCTCATTTCTGCTTTGGGACACATCGCTCGCAACAAACCAAAGCCTCTGATTGATACTATCATGCTATGGCGGAGGGCCAAAGGTGAAGCCGCGACCTCAGCTAAGAATCCTCAAGTAAGAACTACGTTCCTCCTTAGATCTGGGACAAGAAAACTAATATTCTATATAGAAATCCCAAAACAACGAAAATGGACCGCTTCTCCGTCGAAACACAGAGCCTATCCAACCAGCAACCTCCGAGTCGGATCTGGGTTCAGAGACAGCCCCGCCTGCTTCTATACAGAAGGATGGTGTTCAACTTCTCGAGCGCCGAGCGACGGTCTCGGTATACCTCGTATGCAGAGTGTTGATTGAGATCTTCAACCAGAGCACTGTCGAGGCGATCGGCACAGAAATGGCAGAGCGCCTGGAAGATATCGTCTTTGGACAACTGAAGGCGGTTGACCCCGAACAAATAGCAGCCTCGCCGCTACGTATGGCAAATTGGAGGATTTACGGCCAGCTACTAGGCAAGATGAGTGAGATTAATTTCACTAGTGTCACGACGCGCTTCATCAATGAGCTTGAACGGTACCAGAAAGACGCTGCTCTGCGAGGTCAGACCAGAGAGTTGGATGCGAAGGCAGAATTGTTGATCTTGGGTATGCGGCATTTTAGTATCAAAACCTATCCTGAAGAGGCTTGGACCAAGTCGTGCGAATATATGAGATCATTAGCCCGACTATTTGTCAACGCCCACGGGCAACGAGTCAAACAAGCCTATTGCTATATCATTGAGAAAGTTCTCATCTCAGTCGCAGCAAACCCCGCGTGCGACGTGGGCCATCCGCTGTGGAAGGACTTTTTGGAAATAATTACCCCACGGCTTTTACAGATGATTGCCAAACCCAAGCATTGGATGACTGCTTTTCCTTTGCAAACAATCTTGCTATGTGTCTCTTCCAAGGATGCCTTCGCTAGTCAATGGCTTTCCATTGCACTCAATTTGCCAGCACGTCTCAGAGATCGGCCTACTCGAGGTCTTGCACTTCAAGCTCTATGTCGATTGTTATGGACATATCTTTTTCGATATCCAGACTCCCCTAATATCACACTCAAACGAGTTGACGAAGTCATTAAAGTTGCCCTCCCACCAGGAAAGAGGACATACCTTACAACAGAGTCGTCCGTGGCCGATCCTTTGATCCAACTCATACGCATGATCGGATTCAAGCTCCCAGACCTATGTTTCCGCAACATCATCTTTCCTCTCATCAATTCAGATCTTTTCCTCTCAGGGAGAGAATTAAAAATAGAACAAATGGAGCCGGAGAAAATGGTGGTAGGAATACGGTCATTTCTCTCAATCATGTGTGATCTCGAAAACGGCGATCAATTATACCCACCTTTTCCAGCTGGTCCTATTTCCACTGTCTTCGTCGATATCCCCAACTTCTTGCTTCCGCCTCGACCACAGCTCCTAGCAGATCCCAGACCTCGCGCAGTCGTTTCGGACCCTTCGGCTTTGTCTCGCCCAGTCGATGTTTCTAAACTCAACGAAGTAGCGAAGGACTATTACGTGCAATTCTGTGAAATCCTAGGGAAAATTACTATCCTCTGTGACAATACCTTTGGTGGACAGGCAGCTCTTGATGAGAAATTCAGCGGCTCTACTCCCAAGACTCCCATATCGGAAGCATTCAGTTTCGGCCGACGCGATGACCATGCGAGCCTTATTGAACAAAGGCAGAGTTTTTACGATTTGCTTCATGTAGCTGTTCAAGTACTTCCTAGATGCTTGTCCGACCATATACCCTTCAATTCTCTCATCAATCTCCTTTGCACAGGAACAGCACATGTGCAACCCAATATAGCCAGATCTTCGGCAGAATCTCTGAAATCAATAGCACGGCAGATGCATGCTCAACAGGTCACTATCGGATTTGCACGATTTATATTCAACTTTGATGCCCGGTACTCTACCATGTCGGATGAAGGGATGCTTGGTCCGGGCCATATCGAATCTACTTTAACATTATATGTTGAACTTTTACGTATTTGGATCGAAGAAATCCAGCAGAAGACAAAAGATATCGCAACTGAGCAGGCGGAAAATAATGCTGGCTCTGGTACCCGGGCTTTGCAACTCGATCTTTCCAGCGTACTCGCCTATGTCGAGGAGATTGAAGCACATGGCATTTTCTTCTTGTGCTCTCAGTCTCGAAGGGTCCGCCGTTTTGCTATCTCTGTGCTCCGACTAGTCACAGAATTTGACAGCGCGCTGGGCAAAGAAAACACCAGAATAATTCGCATTCTTGAAGCAGATTCGCACCAGATTATGGACCTCAACGATGAACACTTGACGATTGCGGAGCGAAGTCGTCTTCAAAAAGGCAAGCGAAGGAGTACCTCGCAAAACACGCTGATTGAACTTTGTAGCAGCGATGTTTCTTACGATTCTAGCCTGTGGGTCAAGGTGTTTCCAAATATCATTCGTGTCAGCTTCGAGACGTGTCCGGTCGCAGTCACTCTCGCTCGAGAAATTGTGTGCGCCAGGCTTGTACAGATGCACAGAAACATAACCGCTTTAGCAGAGAGCCAACGACTTCAGCAATATGCAACTTTCGACATGGCACAAGGACGATCTTTAGGCCGAGCTAGATCCCCGGCGGAGATTATGATTGAGCAATGGAAGCTTTATCTTTTGATGGCTTGTACCACGCTGAGCAATGTCGGGGCTCAGTCTCAGAGCCAATTAGCGAACGCCGAACATGCACGCAGAACGTCCAAAGGAACGCAAACCGCACAGGATAAGATTGGTTCCGCTCGAGCCCTTTTTGCATTTGTGATTCCGTTACTCTCCGCTTCACTCGACTCGATAAGAGAAGCTATTGTTGCAGCACTGGGCTCGATCAACATGGCTTTATATAGGACGCTTCTTGAATCTTTGCAATATGCAGTGACGACGTGTAATGAAGAGGCGAAATTGCGCATCGGCACTCACAATCGCACCCCAAGCAGTCCTCGTCGCAGTCGCAAAACAGATCGTTTACGTACTGAAGTTACACACGTGTATAAACTTACGTCCACTTTTCTCAGAGAAGCGGAGATATTCAATGACGACTGGATCGTCAATAATCTGGTTACCTATGCAAAGGACTTGCGCTTGTTCCTTAGCGATGCGGAAGTACAGAATGACTGGGAGTTTCAACGCCTGCGTTATCACTACTGCGGACTAATGGAGGAGCTCTTTGAAGGTATCAACCGTACCAAAGAACCATCTCGCTGGATGCCATTTGAATCTCGGAAATCTGCCTTTTCCTTGATGGAAGGCTGGTGTGGATACTCGCCAAGTCAGGCACAAATTGCTCAAAGAGAAGACAATATGAGGCGATTTGCTATTGCGCAACACAACGATCCAAGTGACCTAAGAAATCCGGCGGCCTTGATAGAAATTGAGAAGAAGAACCTTCAATCCGCGGCGCTGAGCGCAATGTCGTCGTTATGTGTAAGTTTAATCCGTATCCAAAATCAAGTGATTCAGCAAGCTAACTATCGTCCAGGCTGGACCAATAAGTACGACGACAGAAGGCGGGTCAATTCTTCAATTTGATGTGAGCCGAATGCTAGTCTGGATCGGCAGTATTTTCGACACCGTCAGCGACAAGCTGCATACCATTGGTCGACGAGCATTGAAGAACCTCATTACTCATAACAAAGAATATCCGTTCCTACTCGAACGCATGGTAGATCTGTGCTACGGTACTGACCGAGACAGGCGTCTTGGGGAAAAATCTCTTGAGAGCTATTTTGAAGTCGTCAATCAGGTCCTTATAGAGGAAACTGACTATGCAGTGGCATTCTGGAGAATAGTTGCGGTTGTTATGTATATGCTGGGCAATGAAAAAAGAGATATCCGCATGAAGGCAGTAAAGCTCATTCGCATTTTGGAGGAACGGCAACAGAAGAATTCTCGGCTTCAAGATTTCGATATCAGTCTTTCTGATAAGACGACGGCTGTCTACAAACTCGCTCAATTTGAGATTTCAAAACGGCTCGCATCGCAATATTCCGATCTAGGCTTTCTCATATTCTCTGAATTCTCGAGGCATTTCACTCGAACCATGTCAACTGATGACCAACGAAATGTCGTGACCGCGATTCTGCCTTGGGTACAAGCGATGGAGCTACAAGTTGACCCCAATCAACAACCCACTCCGCGGTCGTATATGCTCCTTGTCAATATGCTCGAGATCACCATCCTTCGGTGCAAGCTTCTGCCCAATGAAGTGCAAGCTCTTTGGCAGTCACTAGCTACCGGACCTCATGGAGGGAATGTCCAAGTTATTCTCGATTTCATCATCAGTCTGTGTTTGGAACGCAAAGAACAGAATTTTGTCGAATATGCTAAGCAAATCGTGGTGTTCTTGTCGTCAACTCCAGCTGGCTCCAAAGTCATTGAATTCTTCTTGCTACACGTCGCACCTAAGTACATGATACAAGAAAGAAAGGATGAAGTCGAATCACCACCAGATTGCCGAGGGCTACCCTACGTTGCCAATTTGAACGAGATATTACCCATTGGTAACAAACAGGTGAATATTCGACATGCACTATACTGAACATTGGTTGCTAATAAATTACCTTAGGCCGGCTTATCGATGGGACAACTCTCGATGATCTTCCTTGTGGATTTGATCGTTGGCCCTGTTACCCTGGCTGTACAAGACGTGATCAAGCTTTTACATGTGGTCCTAATTCTATGGGATCATTACACCTTTACGGTGCAGGAGCAAGCTCGGGAAATGCTTGTCCATCTCATTCACGAGCTCGTCTCTTCTAAGCTTCAGGATCAGGTTTCCACCGAAGCGCGGCAAGCCATTGAGCATTTTGTCGACTCAATTCGTAAGAGCGAGGCGTCGGTTACCTGGGAGTACGAGGATAACCATGGCAAAGAAGAAGATGATGGTACTCGAGTCCCGCCTGGTATGACTTTTGTGACGCGACAGGTTGTTCATTTCTTGAACCTCGTTCATGAGGATATTAGCGATCACTGGTCTAAGGAAGCTCTTAACTGGGCTACATCGTGTCCTGTCCGCCATCTAGCCTGCCGCTCTTTCCAGTTATTCCGATGCATTTCGAAATCTTTGGAGCCAAAGATGCTAGCGGATATGCTTGCGCGTCTTTCCAATACAATTGCCGACGAAGAAACCGACTACCAGACGTTTTCCATGGAGATACTCACTACTCTGAAGGTTATAATCAAATCGCTGGCACCAGCTGATCTGATGCAATATCCTCAGCTCTTTTGGACTACGTGTGCTTGCCTCAATACTATACATGAGGCTGAATTTATGGAAAGCATCGGGATGCTTGAGAAACTGCTCGATAAGATTGACATGGGTGATCCCAACGTCGTGGTTACATTAAGTAGCGCGCAGCCTCCTCGATGGGAAGGAGCCTTTACTGGAATTCAGGATCTGGTTTACAAGGGTCTGAAGTCTTCAGAGTCGTTTAACGAGACTTTGAGTCTGCTGCACCGATTGACACCCCTACCGGATAATGTACTTGTTGGTGAGAGTAATCGGTTACTTTTCACGATTCTGGCCAACATTCCGCACTTTCTCCACCAATTTGATGCAGAAACAAATGATCCAATGATCATGGAGAGAGCGAATCTCTTAGGTCAAGTAGTCGACCGACATGGCTTTGAACGACTGGCTGCCTGTCTGGTTGGCTTTGCCAATGCGCAATGGAAAAAGGAACAGGATTTCTTGCAGCATATTATATCAGAGATTTGCTCGTACTATTTCCCAGCGCAGGAGGTGCAGAGTTTGGTGTTTGTGATGGGTTGCTTGACGAATGCTACGCAGTGGTTCCGGGTGAAGACATTGAGTATTTTGAGTGTCTTGATTCCAGAGATGGACATGCGACGACCCGAGATTACTTCCCATGGCCCAGATTTGATTTCTCCACTTCTTCGACTCCTTCAGACGGACTTATGCCCTCAAGCACTCGAGGTCATGGATCATATTATGACTGTTTCAGGCAATCCAATGGAAAAGCATCACTTGCGCATGAGTATGGCGTCGTCGTCCTCTTCTCGGGCAATTCGAAAGCAATACGAGCGGATACAGAGTCTGTACGGTATCCCAGAACCTACAGGATGGTCTATCCCTATACCGGCTGCACAGTCGGCTACCACACGCCACAATGTTCACGCGGTGTTTTATACCTGCGCCGAAGCTGATAGCATGGAAGCGCAAAGGGCGGCGACTCCGGATGTTGAGTTTAGTACCGAGGATTACAGCGAATCCTTCTACCCTTCGTCGATGCGGACAGATACCATGAAATCCATCGACACGCAAACCGACGGAAACATGGGTGAAATTGTTCAGCGACTGGACAGCTTAGATGACTTTTTTGATGAGGACGACTTTGGGTTCCAAACACCATCCATGAGTTCTTTCTCGGAGATGCGTGGCTATCCTGGTAGCTTTGCAGATACATCGGCCAGTCTTTATGATCAGCAGACTGCACCCATTCTTCGAAAGTCTCTTGCGCGAACCCCTTCGTCCTCGTCATTCCATAATGGTCTCGCCGAGACATCGCGGCCACCGACTAGACTTGACGGCGTGTTTCAAATGACTTCGCCTGCCCTTGGTCCAGCGCCTACTTCAGCACCTGGCGGCGGATTGCGACCTGTGATGCACAGCCGATCAGTAACGTCACCAGCCAACCACCTAGTCAATCACACCCCGAGTCTATCAGCGACTAGCTTGTCACCCCATCCTATCATGGAGTCAACATTATTATCAGACAGCGAAGTCGAAGAAAGCTTCTCCGATGTCGACGAACGTGCAGGTCTACACCCGTCAACATCGCGGAGTACACAGGCGACAAATCTCGCCCGAAAAGGGTCAGAGGGGACATCATCCTTGGAGTCCATGATTCGCAGCGGTATGCGGCGTCTCACCGGCGGCACCGCATCCAGTCGCGAGAAAGAGCGACAACGGGATTTGCTACGCGCTCATCAGCGCGCAGTTGCGCAGACAGCGAATTCGCCGAGGGTACCTAAGGTTCCGGCTGAGTATCTTACGGCCCCGGGGTCTGTGAGTAGTCCAACGTCTCCGGGCCAAGGGGGTGCGCCGGGAGCATGATTGATGGCTGCGATTAATGTACGTATAGAAGATTAGACTTGTGATTCCCATTTCTTTTGATTGTTCGATGTTTAAATAGATTTGTTTGCATATACTAGGTGTACTCTTGTATCTATCAGTATAATGAAGCGTTTTGATGTTCGTATATCACGGATATTCAATATGTCACTGACATCCTCGGTGACAGGGTCGGCCTCTTGTCCGAGGCATAGCCGCTTCTAGCCGCCACTACCCATTGTGGCCTGAGCTTTGAGGCACCCACCGAACAGCCTGAGGCCCGCATCCCATCCCCAACTCCCCGGAATCGGATCCCTTTCTATGCGGGGATCACACTTACGACGAGTACACTACGATATGTACCTAGGTATGAGCTGATAGTATACTCGCATTAATCCGCTGTGTAGACCGTATCGGCAAGAACCGGAAACCCCATGCCTGTTATCATCTCCAACCCATAATATGAATCATTGGTAGTAGCACTCACGGAGCAGACTGTCCCGCGCCTGTCCCCGCATCCACGCTCAATCAGCCAATATCTTCCAGGATGCTCGAAGCAGTTATACCCGTTTTAGGATAGAAAGTAGCAGAGTAGAGTCATCGGGGATCTTGGTTCCTGAATATATGCGATATCTTGGAGCGTGATTGGGTGTCCCCGCGTTGCAGTTGTATGGGCTGGAGCATTGTATGGAGTATGGTTGAGCTACAAAGGTCGTGTGGTCGCCTGCTCGCTTCTTTTCTCTTTCTCTTTTCTCTCAACTTTTTTTAACTTCTCTCCAATTCTCTCTCACCTTTTTCTCTCCACACCCGTCCGTCTCTTGAATAGGTTCCTGAACTTGTATGATTGTAAAATCTCACACGACACCATGATCCCCGCACGTGCTCTCCCTCTGGGGAAATCGCTCAAGACAGCCTCTCGCGCGCAACGACTTTTCTCGACTTCGCTGCAACGAGACGCTACTTGGGGTTTTATCGGACTTGGTCGCATGGGTATGTATCATGCGCTTATTATGACATGCAGTCACTGTTTTCAAAATACTGACGACAACAGGCTACCCCATGGCAAAGAATCTACGCGCCAAAATCCCTGCGTCAGATACCCTGATCGTGCACGATGTCAATGAACAAGTTATGCGCCAATTCGTCGACGAGGCCAAGACGACCAGCACCGGACCTGTCGAGTTTACAGACAGCGCCAGAACAGTGGCCGAGAAATCAGTAAGTCTAGTACGCCCTTGGAAGCAAAATTCCTAACTGACACAATGCAGACAAATATCATTACCAGTCTCCCCCAACCAGTCCATGTTCGACACGTCTTCCACTCCATCCTCAAGCCAGGTCCTCTCCCGCAGCTTGAACAAGAACGCCTTTTCATCGACTGCTCCACCATCGACCCTGTCACCTCCAAAGAAGTCGCCAATGCCGTCCAAGCACCAAATCAAGGCCGCTTCGTCGATGCGCCCATGTCCGGCGGCGTCGTTGCCGCCGAAGCCGGAACTCTATCATTCATGTTCGGCGCTTCGTCAAAGACCGGCGCTCTAGTGGAGCGCGTCAGGTCCGTTCTCGCGCTCATGGGCAAGAAGGCCTGGCATCTGGGTGAGCAGGGGACGGGCGTAAGCGGCAAGTTGGCCAATAACTACATCCTTGCTATCAACAATATTGCCGTCGCTGAAGCGATGAATCTCGGTGTTCGATGGGGTTTGGATCCTAAGGTGTTAGCTGAGATGATTAATTGCTCGACTGGTCGCTGCTGGCCCAGTGAAGTCAATAACCCCGTCCCTGGGGTTGTCGAGAAGTCCCCCGCTAGCCGTGATTACGAAGGCGGATTTGGGATAGCATTGATGCGCAAGGATCTCAAACTTGCGATTGATGCCGCCCAAGAATCGGGCACACCGCTGGAATTGGCTGCTACCGCGCGCGGTCTATACGAGGCTGTTGAGAATAAACATCCTGGAAAGGACTTTTCGGTTGTCTACAAGTATTTGAGCGAAATTTCTCGTCAATGATACCACGACAAGACAATAATGTTCATACCCTTTGTCTCAAAATTGGCTGTTTCTTCGTTTCTTCTGGCATTTAGTGCGTGCATTGGGCGATGGACTGGATCGGAGTTTGCGCTTTTCATTTGTATTGATCTTGCGGTTTATAGTTGATTGGAAGTCATTTGCTTAATTCATATTCCTATTATCTTGGACGTAGATTGTAGAGACCGGAGTTAACGAGTGGAGCGGACGTCATTCTCCATAAATTTAGCGGCGGCTGGAGTCTTCCGTACAACAACTTGCTTAGCAACTTCTAGCTGCTTCAATGCTTATCAACCCCACCAGCACGCTCCTTTCTCTTGTCGAGTTGAGCTGGGTGTCTGACGAGCACAATTTTGCAACTATACGTCGTACTGGCTTGAGATTGTTCCCTGCTGCGGGCTGCGTCGGTAGGCCCAACAACCTGAACTTGGTGCGCTTAGTAGAGCACTACGATCCATTCGATCCAGACATCAGACCGACCGAGCCGTAACACATATCATTCGAATAGTGCTTATTTACTACCTATCTTACATCATCATGGCCTACGTCGTCCCAATTCATCGAGCCAGCAGCGTGCGGCACGCGCTGAAGCTCAACTTTCTCGAGCCAGATGAAGATTGTCTCGTTGTCGCGTATGACTGCCAATTCTCCCCAGCTCGACATAACACGCTAATATATTCTGTATAGGAAAGGAGCCCGTCTCGAATTCTACTCCATAACCCCCGATGGCCTCACACTCACCACCTCTCGCGCTCTATACGCCAAAGTCTCGATGTTAGCCCGACTACCGGCCCCTGCCAACTCAACAACAGACCATCTCTTCGTCGGCACAGATCAAAACACCTATTTCACACTAAAATGGGACAGCGAGAAGCGACGAGTCCGCACGGAACGAAGCTATGTAGATCTCGCCGACAAGGCTTCACGAGCCTGTCAGAACGGTGACAGATGTCTGATTGATCCGAGTGGGAAATACATGACATTAGAGATCTTCGAGGGTATCATCACGGTTTTACCGATCATCCAACCACATAAAAAACGAGGCAAACCGCCCGTCCTGAAGACGACCCACTATAGCAACCCCGACGAACCAACGCCGCAGATTGGAGAATTGGGTGAACCCATGATGACGAGAATAGACGAGTTGATGGTTCGATCGTCTGCATTCTTGCATGTGGAAAGCAAAGCACATCCTCGCTTGGCCCTGTTGCATGAAGATAATCAGCGGAAAGTGAAGTTGAAGATTCGGGAATTGTCCTTCGAGGCCTCCGCGGAGCCGGTTTTTCAGGAGACGGAGGATTTTACGGAGGAATTGGATCTGGGGGCGTCGCATTTGATTCCTGTTCCTGCGCCTTTGGGTGAGTTATCGTCTCTCCGACAATGGAATGTTTCTTTGCTGACAAGATAGGTGGCTTACTGGTTCTCGGTGAGACGTGCATCAAGTATATCGACGATGCCAAAAACGAAACAATCTCAAATCCCCTCGATGAAGCTACGATTTTTGTTGCATGGGTGCAAGTGGATGGTCAGCGATGGCTTCTTGCCGACGATTACGGCCGTCTGTTCTTCTTAATGTTGGTCCTGGATTCTCACAACGAGGTGGAAGGCTGGAAGCTCGACTACCTTGGCGAGGCGTCCAGGGCATCCGTTCTGATCTATCTGGGTGCCGGAATGACTTTTGTCGGCTCGCATCAAGGTGATTCACAGGTTATTCGGATCAGTGAAGGCTCCTTCGAGATTATCCAGACGATATCGAATATTGCTCCGATCTTAGATTTTACCATCATGGACCTTGGTACGCGCGAAGGCGAGAATTACACTCATGAGTTTTCGTCAGGCCAGGCTCGTATTGTCACCGGCTCTGGTGCGTTCAATGATGGTACTTTACGAAGCGTGCGAAGTGGTGTGGGCATGGAAGAATTAGGTGTTCTAGGCGAGATGGAGCATATTACCGATATGTGGGCTTTGCAAGTCTCTAGTCAGGGCGATTTCTCAGACACATTGGTGGTCACCTTTGTCAACGAGACCAGAGTCTTCCGTTTTAGTTCGGATGGTGAAGTGGAAGAGTTGGATGAATTTCTCGGTCTGAACCTAGCAGAGAACACTCTTCTCTCTAGCAACCTACCCGGCGGTCGTGTCTTACATGTCACAGAAAGCGGCGTGAGCATAGCCGATACGGACAGTGGCATGGTCACATCAAAATGGTCACCGGATGGACAGACGATAACTTCCGCGGCACACAATGATGAGCAGCTTGTCATTGCGACTGGCGGCCAAGTTTTAGCCACTCTAGATATCACCGGGGACCTGAAGGTCCTAACTCAAAAGGATTTTGGTAAAGACAATCAAGTTTCAGGAGTCACTATTCCACCGGCACCATCGCAAGTTTGCATCGCCGCTTTCCCACAACAAGCGCAAGTGGCTGTTCTATCTTTACAAGACTTCGGGGAGTTACATAGCCAATCTCTTGGCGTCGCTAGTGAAGCTTTCCCACGAGCTGTTCTTTTGGCAGAAATTCTAGCAGACAGTCCTTCGACATTGTTTGTTTCTATGGCGGACGGCAGTGTCGTAACATTCTCATATGATTCTAAGGGCCATTCTCTGACCAGTACGAACAAGTTGATTCTCGGCTCTGAGCAACCCATATTCAAGAAATTGCCTCGAGGCGATGGACTTTATAACGTGTTCACCACATGCGAACACCCTAGTTTGATATATGCCTCTGAAGGGCGGATTATCTACTCGGCTGTGAACTCAGAAGGTGCTTCGCGGGTTTGCCATTTCAACGCAGAGGCATATCCAGATGCGATTGCAGTGGCAACAGCAAAAGATCTCAAAATTGCCCTTGTCGACAAGGAACGCACAACCCAGATCCAAACACTACCCATTGAAGCAACTGTCCGAAGGGTAGCATATTCACCGACAGAAAAAGCGTTCGGAATCGGAACTATCAAGCGCCGTTTAGAGGATGGAGCTGAAATTGTCGAAAGCCAGTTTGTGCTTGCAGATGAGATCATGTTCCGAAAGCTAGACTCTTTTGACTTGAAGCCGGACGAGCTTGTTGAAAGTGTTATCCGTGCTCAGATGGTCGTCGGCAAGGATAGGTATGATGAACCTATCTACAAAGATAGATTTATTGTCGGCACAGCATATTTGGACGATGAGACAGCCGAATCCATACGTGGGCGTATTCTGCTGTTCGAAGTTGACTCCAATAGGAAGCTGTCCTTGTTCCTAGAGCATCCGGTAAAGGGGGCATGTCGAGCATTGGCTATGATGGGTGACTATATCGTTGCAGCTCTTGTAAAAACTGTAAGTCAGGTCTTACACACTGAGGTATATATAGACTAATAGTATATAGGTGGTCATCTTCGAAGTGGCAGGGCAGCCACAAACAGGAAGATATTCGCTACAGAAAGTTGCCGCCTACCGCACATCGACTGCCCCTGTTGATATTGCTGTTACCGACAATACGATTGTCGTTGCGGATTTGATGAAGAGTATATCTATCGTGGAGAGCAACAAAACTGATGTTTTAACGATTGAAGCAAAGGAAGTAGCCCGTCATTTTGCGACTGTATGGACTACGGCTGTGGCAGATATCGGATCGAATCAGTGGCTTGTCAGTGACGCAGAGGGTAATTTGATTGTTCTTCGTCGGAATGTCGATGGTATAACGGAGGAAGATCGACGACGACTGGAGGTAACTAGCGAACTGCTTCTAGGCGAGATGGTCAATCGCATTCGACCAGTGAATATCCCTCAAACCTCGAACATGGCGGTTACTCCCAAGGCATTCTTGGGAACGGTAAGTCTTGCATAGTATCAAATAATTCCCTGATACTGATTTTTTACAGGTCGAGGGATCAATCTATCTCTTCGCACTAATACAACCCGAGCATCAAGACTTCCTGATGCGACTTCAAGGAGCCATCGCAGCCTACGTCGATTCCCCAGGAATGATGCCATTCAACAAATTCAGAGCTTTCCGGTCTACCGTACGCGAAGCCGAGGAGCCATTCCGATTCGTTGATGGAGAACTTATCGAACGCTTCTTGGATTGCGATACGGCTGTTCAAGAAGAGATACTCGGCGTTACTGGTAGTGGCGATTTGGAGTCGGTGCAGAAGATGATTGAGGCTTTGAGGAGGTTGCATTAATGCTGTTATGTACCCATATTCATCAACTGACTGATATAGACTTGAATATGATGAATCACGATTATGATAGCAAGAACAAAGCAACTATACTAAAGGTCTAGTCTATACCTTGAAAGTCAAATATCTAAAAACCTCCTCACTCACACCTCCAAACTCACTCGAAACCCTCTTCAACAACTCATCAACCTCATCAACCTTGATATCCCCACGCACAATCCCAGCACCCAAACCCACAGCCCCAACGACAGAAGCCACCACCGCACTATTCCACAGCAACTGGCTCCCCTGCCTTCTTCTGGTAGTCTTACCACTCTTTCGTGCTGGCACCACCTCTTTCGCGCTCTGCTTATAGACAAAATCACGCTTAACTGGCACAAAGATACTCCTGAGCCAGAAATTGAACTGCCAATCCGGGTAGAGCATCGTATTTCGTCCGGTCTTGGTATCAATGTACCAACTCGTGCATCCCGAGGCCCAGACCAGATTCTTAGACAGGTGTTGTATCCATGTATTATCATTTTGTTCTGCTGCAAGCGTAACAGCGACACTTGAGGGCTTGGGTGATAGCGATAGTAAAGAAGGCTTCTGGAGAATGGGTTTGAGCACGCGAAGACTGAAGTTTACTTGACATTCTGTCGAGTATATAACCGATAGATGCCCCGTCGTGGTATTGGGACCCATCATGACGAAGAGATTGGGGAATTGTGAGATGCAAGTTCCATAATAGGCTTGTGGATGGCCGTTGGAGACTTGTTGCCACTATCACCAGTCAGTACATCATCTTTTTTGATCAGAGGGGGAGGGGAGAAAAGGGGCGACCAACGTGCTCATCCAAACTAACACCACCCTCACCCCTAATCTCCGTATCCAACGGATACAACACCTTCTGCGTCTGAAACCCATTCGCCAATATAATCGCGTCCGCACGAACCTCCCTACCCGACTTGGTACGCACACCGGTCTCCGTCACCGCAACAACAGGATCATCCCATACAAGCTCCATATTCTCATTATGCAAACACGAGAAGTAATCCGTATCATTAACCTTGCGTTTACATCCAATCTCAGTCGAGGGTGTCAAAGCAGCATGATACTTTTCCGGTGCCGCGCGCTTCATATACTCCAACCGCTCATTCGTCAAGTTCCTCCGAATCTTTACGCCTTTGAGTAGATTAAAGCCGAAGAAATCCTTCTCCATATCCGCATACAGCCAAAAACGGTACATGCGCATTGCGAGCGGGATGTAGCGCATGCTCCATTTGAAGAAGCCGGAATAGACGGGGTTGGGCCGTTCGGCGAGCCAGTGTGGTTGACGCGCGAATTGGGTTATGCGTTTGGCTGGGGAGCGTGGTTTGATGTAGTTTTTGGCGTTGCTTCCGTTGCTGAGGATGGGGACGAATTGGGTTGCGCTGCAGCCGTTGCCTGTATCACCCTGTCAGTTGCTAGTTACCAAGGCGATGTAGAAGGAGAAGGAGAAGGAGGAGGCATACCAATGACAATGACCTCTTTATCACTCCAATCAAACTCATGATCCCATCTCGCTGAATGGAACAATGCACCCCTGAAAGTGTCTGCACCCTCAATCTCACATTCCCTAGGTATCGACAACGCACCCACGGCCGAGACAACAACCCTACTCCTGACCCTTTTTATCGTACCAGTCTTCTTATCCAACACATCAGACACCCACACCCCATAAGTCTCATCCCAAATTGTCCTCTCCACACTGGACTCATACTCTATATGCCTCACAACTTCATACTTATCCGCAACATCCCGGAAATAATCCAAAATCTCCCTCTGAAACGCAAACTTCTGACTCCAATCGGGCTTCAGCGCAAAGGAGTAAGAATAGAAATGAGAAGCGACGTCGCAGCCGCAACCGGGGTAGGTGTTTATAGACCAGGTCCCCCCTAGGTCGGTGGTGGATTCGATTATGGTGTAGGAGGCTGAAGGGTAGGTTTGTTGTAGGCGGATGGCGAAGGCGAGGCCGGACATGCCTGCGCCCAGGATGAGGACGTCCGTGTCTAGTTCCATATTGACCAGTACTCAGTGAAATAAATGGTATAGATGCTAGAAATTGAGACACTTGGGTAGTTGAGCGACGAGCTTCCCTATATAAGTATACTCCCCATAGCCCCAGATCTCAAGTTAGGGCAAGTTAAGCGGAACACTCTCCGTTCGGCTATTTCCCCGCAATCCACAACGTAGGTATGCGTATCATGTAGCTATACGTATCTATCGCCCGAATCAACATTCAAAAGTAAAGTTTAGACAGTAAACCCCGCGCGATTTGCCTCTATCCAACTCCACAGATCCGATTCGGCATACTTTCCTTTTTGGCGGTTCTCCACAATCCATCCTAGGAAGTTTGTCGTGGGGTAGAACATCCTCCGCATTTCGCAGATTTGAATATAGAAGGTAGGGCGATTGTCTGATCAGATGAACCTCAGATAGAAAGTAAGATTGAGTTTTCATTTTTTGGAATAGAAATATTTACAAAAGTTTGAGAGAGAAAGCCAGAAAGCCTCAGGCCTGTTTTTCGGGGTTTCGCTTTGTCTGTCGCTCGCTTGCGTTTGGACTCGATGCGAGGACCGAGATCTAGTGAGTAGTGGCCATGCTTTTACAATCAAGCGACCTTACCACTCAAAGGGCTTTGTCGTTACTGATGTTCATACCAAAATGTCGCTTACCAACAGCCAACTTGATGCTAGGACATGGTGGCTGCCTCGTCCCACTCCCACTCCTTCAACAGCTGCTTAACCCGATACTCCGTCGCCCAGCCTGTATCCGCCTCTATACCTCTCAGTAGACTCAGTATCGCCCTCCGTTCCCGCGGCTCCGTGAGACACTGGCCCGTGACAAACAGCGGTTGCAAAGAATGAATCCTCGACGAAGCATCCATCCTCGACATGGAGATATTGCAAATCTCGTAACTGTGAAGTCGAATCTCGCTCTCGATTGAGCGATAGGACTTTAGTCGATTCGTGACTGTTGTTCGACGAGCGGTGGATTCGTGCGGTTTATTGATGAGGAGGATGATTCGAGCCATGTGGTAGTGCTGCATAGTGGAGGCGCACATGGGCATGCTATACCACACTTCGGCGAAGGGGCAGTCGTCGTTAATACCGGCTGGTAAATGTGGGCGTCGAGCAGGCTCAAGTCTTGCGCATGGCTGAAATGTGTCGGGGAGGCCACTGTACCATGCATCTAGTTCACTTTGTAGTCTGTACCAGCGCTCAAGTAAGGTGTTTTGTGAGACGCCTATAGGGCCTTGTTCACTTGGTCCACCTGCAGGGGCCAGGTGAATCTGATCACCGGCGTCGATGAAATTGACAATCTTCGAAAGAAGCCATATCAATGCATTCGAGATCATGTCTTCTTTCATGGTGCTTTCAGCGTCAGTGTTGCTGGGGACAACGAATCCGTTACTATCGAGTTGCAACCCAGCGTCGGTCCAGAGCAGCAGATCTTCAGGATTCAGTCGTGTTTGGCCTTCATTAATAACTAAACGCATGTTAGACAAACTAACGACTTTTAATCGTAAAGGTGAAAGCTTACAAGCAGAGATATAATCCTGACGGGCGAAATTCCAAAACGTTGCCCTTCGAGCGCGCGATAAACCTGGCCTCTTCCGCGGGAGTACACCATCTGCCGGAGAAGAATCCTGTTCCAACGGCATCATGCCAATCTCCGCAATATCAAGCAGTGACTTGACCCCACTCAAATGCCCATTCCACGCAGGACCCGTCGCATCTAAAAACTCATATACCGAAAGAATCGCCGTTGCCGCCAAAACCTCATCCGAATGAGAACTTGAAAATCGACTATTCGAAAACCGCCTCCTTCTTTTCCGGGCCCTTCCCCCATCATCACATAGTTCAGCCGCTTGCCATTGCCCAAAAGCTTCGGGTGTACTCAACGGCGCAGGACTTCCAGCGTCATGCTGTAGCTCCCTCATGAGTAGTTGAATGGCCTTGTCGTAATATTTTGCGCCGTACCATTCCCAATCTACATTCTCGGCATCGGGCCATAGTTCCATGGAGGCTTGTTTGGAGCAATTGCCGCCCATTATAGCTTTTGCGCCTCGTACTCGGTTGAGTTGTTTTGCGGCATAGGCGCAGGCCGCGTATTTGAGTAGGGGGTTTGATAGAGCTTTGACAGGGACCAGAGATGAAAAGTAAAAGTCAAGATCAAAGAGATCCATCCTGTCGACGTTAGAAAGTAGAACTCTTATGGTCTATAGAATCGATGCTTACCAGTAACCCGGATTCTCGGCAAAATGTCTCAACAGAAAAGCAACCTCATGGTCAGTCTCTACCTTTGCATCCAGTCGCGCATTTGACAGGGCACTTCGATGCCGCGCTGTCACCGAATGATAGGACGAAGACTCCCTGCGGCCAATTGACGTTGATAAACCAGAGTCGACGGAAGGTGAACCAGAATTCGAAGGATTGAGTAGGAAATTAATATTATTATTATTAGAGGAAGAAGTAATAGACAATGGCGGCGAGGTCGGAGGGAGTAACGCATTGAGAGCTTTGATAGGGGAATGTAGTGTTGTTGAAGTCGAGGGAATACGCAAGTCGCTGCTGGTAGTAGCATGTCGTAGACCGGGGGTCTCGGGCGATGCCACAGATGGATGTTGAAGGAAATATGATTGCTGTGCAGCGGCAGCAGTTGATAATGCATTCAACCCCAGTGCCGTGTCGTTGGGTGTGGACATTGAGCTTCGGTGATTCCATTCATTGGCGATTGCCTCATGTTTACTGGGATCACTTGCCAGGATTGATGCCTCCAGTTCTTCAGCGTGAGGATCCGTATTATCCACGAAGATGACTATCCATCTGTCAGCAACCGCCACCTATTCAATCGAAATCATCTCATACCATTCTTCGGAATATCAAGCCACACACTATCCTCCCCAAACGTATTCTTATAACTATAAAACCCCCTCAAAGACTCACGACCACTCTCCTCATCTGCAGTCTTATTATTCATCGACGCATTCTGCTGATGTCGAAACACAATTCCCTCACTGGGTCGACACTCCCTCGACGCCTTGCGGCATTGCGCACATTGCAGTTTCTGCTCCCCACCTCCACCTCCATCACCACCGCCGACCGCCTGATACTGCTCATCGCACTTTAGCTTTCTAGCGCGGCATGTCAAGCTGTAGTATCTTGATTAGTACATTCAATGGACTACTGCTACAGATATCTGTGGAACCCCGCAGAGGGGCGTATAGCTTGCTAGACTTACCAACCTGTTCGAGATCGCATGCCGACCGTCGATGGATCACGACTACTACCGGTGCATTTGCGGGACTGAGTTGCGATGAGGTTGCAGACAATTGCTGAACACCAACGAGACCAGAGGAGACGCAAATTCGGTGAGAGAATGAGTCGCCCGAGAAAAAGGTCTGGCCAAGTGCCAAGAAGCCTGTTTACTTTGACTCCGCACGCTGGGTTACCCCGTGATCATGCCGCGCTAAAATAGCATGAACTAAAAAAAGTTCTAAGATATGAAGAGTCAAGCATTAGGAGCTAAAATATGACTGAAGACACTGATCTAGCATTACTATCATTATACCAACGACGATACTCCAGATATGTACATGGTAAAACTCGGACAATTAACAAGAGACGGATCGAGCATTATTCACAGCGAGCACGACCACTCAAATTCCCTCAAGGGAATGGATTCACTCAACAATAGCAGGGTATAAATTTCAGCGGCACAATATCAAACGCTAGATGAAAAGAAATTAGAATAACCAGCCGAGTGAGACTTGCACTCGCTATTCACAGAACCGCAGTAAAAGAGAGAAAGAGAGAGCGTTTCATAGTGTGGGAACACCGGAATGGCGTTGCCTTAGCGTGTCGAAAAGGTACTCTGGTGGCACTCTTCGCATGCTAGTTGGCCGATCTGTTTGGAATGCCGTCGGCGCCTGTACATAACCTTGTCGGTAGCGTTGCACTCTGTTGAGGATGATGCCCAATGCAACGATCAAGAAGACACATCCAAGGGCAATGCAGAAAGAAACGAGGACCACAAGTCCTGCCGAGAGACGGGGAGATTCTATTCGTATTATTAGTTTTGTGTCCATAGAGCTAGTTACCACAAAGAATTTGGACTTACTTTTACCGCTGAAGGTATTTTTCTTCTCTGTAAACATCTCTCGGATAGTTCCCGCTTCCCCATCGGCCGTTGACGAAAGAATGAAAGGTGTCAATGCAGTGCCATTGTACAGAGCGGCAGAGGCATTTCCAAAATTGGGAATGACCAGCTGTCCAGTGATGAGTAGAATCTGGTCGTCGTTCAACAAATCGGTGCTCTTATGATTGGTGCTGAGGCCGACTACTTGTAAGCCGAGGACGGTTGTGGAGGCGTCGAAGAGCTGTCCGGCACTGTTGAACTTGGATCCATCATACTCCATCAAGAAGGTCGAGCCATTTGAGGCTTGCCCAGCTATCCAAAACGAAGACATGTCTGTAGCAGCAGGACCGAATGCGCTGATCGTACCAGGGATCTCAGACGGCGAGGCACCATTAACGGAAGACCACTTCTGAGAGCTAGTGTCGTATGTTGCAACCATTGTCTGATTGTTACCAATGGTCAAATTTCCAGCAGCAATCAATTGATCGTCACTGGCCCACTGAAGTGAGGTCACTGAGCCTTGCATATCCACGCCAGGTCGACTCCATTGACCATCAGACGTGTCCCATACACATACTGCAGGGCATGGCAAGGCGCCAGCGGCATCAAAAACACCGCCGAAGTAGACCTCAGTCGAACTAGGGCGAACAACAATACTGTTAGCAACAACATTCTTTCCAGTCAATGCCGGAGGCTGGGTTGAAGCGAATCCTGGTGTCGAGAGGTTGTAAGCTACAAAGCCATTGAGAGTTGACGACCCGGCACTGCCGGTCACTGACCCGCCTGCGAACAGAGTGTCTTTGTAAACTGCGAGAGTAGTGAAGGTAGAGTTACTGTCAACCCCAGAAGGAAGGCCGGTGACAGTATCGTTGTGGGAGCCGTCCAGGAAAAGAAGATTCTGGATAGTGGTGCCGTCAGTAGCTTTGGCAGTAAATTGTCCACCGAGGATCGTCAAATTTCGTCCGCTGCTAGTATCAAAGTAGCCCACAAGGACTTCAGATACGTTTTGCGCGGCAGAATCCCGCTTCGATACTGAGGCACTCGTCTGTGCTTTTTGAATGTCCACTGGGAGAGGCTGGATTGCTAGACCGTCGGAATTTGTAAGAGATACGGCACCTCTAGAAGAGATGCCATCAGACACAAGAGATCCGGCAAGAATCGTGGTGTTATTCCCAACATCAGCAGTTGCCATCAATTCTCCAAAATAGGCCATCACATTGACGTCTAGGTTCTGTAGCCAGTTTTTCTGGGATGGAACCCAAACGGCAAACCCTGACACCTCAATAGATGCATTAGAGCCAAATGCCAAAATCCGATCAAAAGAGCCGCTAACTGCCACTGTTGTCTCAGTCGTTCCATTGGTTGAGTTAATAGGGAATGACAAGATAGACGTAACAGGTCCATTGACACCTGCTCCAAGTGGGGACCAGGTTTTGCTGGACGGAGAATAAGCTGCAACGTGATTCAAGCCTTGCGCACCCCCTTGGGCGGTGTTCGTGAAGTTTCCCGCTGCGTAAAGCGTGTTGTCAAGTAAGAGCAAGGACTTCACATAAGAGTTCAAACCACCACCGCTAAGGGAAGTAGCATTGCCACTAGATGTGAATGATAGGATATTGTTCAAGGTAGAGTCGGAAAAGTTTCCTGCTGCATAAGTCACATCTCCTGATTGAACAAGGCTGTAGATAGTCGCTCCATGGTCTAGATTAGATCCAATGGTGTCGATACTGTCGGATGAGAAGTCCGTATCTGTCACATTCGAGGGGTCGTAGTCAAACAGACCATTCAAATTTCCGGTAGTAGAGTTGAGTAGGTGAAATCCTACACGAGATGCCACAATTTGAATATCGCCTTGTCCTGCAACTGGGGTAACGGTAATCTCCGAACGGAAGCTGTCGCTGTTCGCTTCAATGTAACCGGAATAGATGGTATCGTATTTCTCAAAATTATTGGTCTGATAGATGATCGACGTGTCGAGGTTCGCATTCGGCTCGGTTGATGTGAAAGTTGCTGAAACGTTGACAATGCCCCGAGATGAGCAGGAGCCCGCATCTGAACAGCCAGGGGTGTACAGAAGGACCGAGTAGTTTCCAGATTGAGGAATATCGGGCTTAAATGTGATTGAGACATCAGATTGGGAAGCATCGGCAATTAGATAATCCGTTGAGGCGCCAGCGGATGTTACCGTCCAGGTGCCTGTTGTATTGGAGGTAGCTGGAAACTCAATACCCGTGCATGCTGGCTCATTAAAGTCGTTGACAGCATAGGTGAATACCTGAGACTGAAAGATCTCAATACCGTCAAGACCAGCACCTTGGCCATACCAACTCAGGACCTGAATCATGAACCCAGACATACCAACAGGGTTGACTAATTCAAAGTCGCGGTAAGGTTCAGACGTGTCGTTAGAGAGGGGGCATTCAAAGTCGCAGAATGCCTGTTCGCCAGTCGACGGATCTGTGTAGGTCAGGTTCATAATGCCTGTGTCCGGTAAAGCTTGGAAGCGGAAAGACTGGGTGCCTCTTCCTTGGTAATGGGTGTTGTATAAGCGAACTTTGCTTGGATAAAAGGTGAAGCCCATCTGTGCCTCCCAGAAACCAGGAGAATAGTCTGCGAGTAGCCAAGTGCTGCCAGAGCTGTCTGCATTGCCTGATTTGCAAATGATATTACGCGGGTCGATAAAGCCAGAGAGACTTGTTTGGGCATCGCTTGTGATGTTGGCCGTGGATAGGTTCACCACCTGAGAGCTGTTCGTGGCGGTTGAAGCTGACACATTTCCGAGGCTATCAAACTTTCCGCCGAATATGATATGGCCTTCCGAGTTCTTGACGATGGACGAGATCGGACCATTGAATCCCTCGAAGGGAAGCGCTTGCCAACCGGTGGTACCATTCCAAATCATTGCGTTTGTCGAGTTTTTAATCGTGTATTCACCACCAACATAGACCGAATCGGACTCTTGGTCACACAATAAAGCTTGCACAACACCGGACAGCCCAGACATATTCCGTACACTGTTAGACGTTGGGTCGTATAAGGCCAGGCCTTCTGCCTCAATGCCTCCTAAGCTTGTGAAATTACCTCCAACGACAACGCCTTCGAAACTTCCATCTTTACGCGTCCACGAACACATGGCCAAGATATCTGCGTCGGCGGACAATAATGTCGTGATGTCCCCATTGGGAAGAGTTGTGAGTAAGGATTGAGAGCCATTGGTCGAAGGAGCCGACTCTGTTTCTTCTAGATATGAGTATATTTGTATCGAATCGAAGTTACCGGTCAGCGCGACTCTTCCTAATGGCGATAAATCGAGGTTGGGCTGTGAGACGGGCGTAGCTGTGAACGCATTGACGGTCGGCAACTGCCAAGAGCTGAGAAGTGCAGATACCGCAACTGCCGTCGCAGGCCTAGACAGTGAGGAAGCCCTCATTGTGTAGGTTGCGACGACCGATCAAGCACCTGTTTTCCAATGCACGAGGGGTTTTTTATCTTTTCGATATGATCGTAATTCGCAAACGGGAGAGTGTCAAAGGAGGAGGCGGAAGTGGCTTTGGTAGTAACGGCTTGCCGAACGCGAAGACGTGAGGAATGCTATTGGAACGAGACCTGAAAAATGCCTGTGGCAGTGACGAGAAAACCAATCCAAGCGAGAAAAATCACTTTGCACCGATATCCAGCGTACTCAATTAAGGGCTGTCTAGAAGGTCTCGAAAGGAGCTAAGAAAGTTGTTGGTTGAGGTTGTATGAATTAAGACGAGTTTGAGGGCGTAGCGAGTTAAAGAGAGCGTGGTGTAGTTGGTTAAAACACACAAATCGATTAAGTTGTAAATCCAAAGAGAAAAAAAAAGAAGAAGTTGAGAAGATCAATTAAGCGAATGACATGGTCAACAGGGACTGAAGTTGGCGACAGCCAGGATCCTGAAGCCTTGAGGTGGAATGGATCAATAATAATAGGGAAGAAGAGGAATGTCAAAAGAAAAGAATGGATGACCTTCCCGTCCCTGACCCAGACTTGCACGCCATATGGCTACGGTCCGCTCAGAGCCTAAGACCTTAAGACACCAGTAATTGCGTAGTACAAGAGCGTACTAGCCAGGCCACTAGCTCGCAGCCTATCCATGTAAATACACCTGAATAAGATTGCGAGTGACGCTAGTCTCTGGCTTCAGCCAATCAGACCGGCGGCTAATGCACATCGGCTTGTTTTGATACCGTGCCGTTTCAAGACACGCAACCTTTATGCCAATCAGAGTACAGGAGAAGACCCACTGCGCCGAGATAAACAGGCAATGCCACGGATAGATGTAATTTTGGTACAATACTTACCGATTTCGTATGTATATAATGGTGTCACGGTCTAGGAACCTGGTGTACTTGAATCATTCATGGACTTGTGAATGCCTGTATAGCTTCAAGTTATTCGTGTAGGCCTTTCGGCATGTCGGGCGCGATCTATACTCGGAATACAAACGACGCCGCACCACCAGAAGCACGAGTCGATTACGAAGCCCTTTATTGGTCCATCAATGGTAGATGCTTCATGTTGGGCATGCACAGATCTTTGCAAGGTTGTGCTGGTAAGACGAGACAACGGTCCAAGTACACCAACTCTGGAAAGCCGAGACAGTTGTCGGGCGATATTCGGTTTAAAGATAATGTCTTCCTCATTGATTCAAATGAAAGAATATCTGCGACAGATACCTGGTCGCATCGGTTTGTAAATTTGTAATGGTTGCACTCTGACACAACAAAGGTATCGCATCCTTCCTAGCTATGGACCTCGACGACTAGAGACAGCGTAGGCGTCAATAATCAGTTAGTACAACCATCTCTTCTATCGGAGAGAGCCTTTTACGTAGATCGCTGGCCATTTTATCGAATTCATCACTGATCAGGAGGAATTGAAGCAGGCACGAGGTTCAGAAATGAGAGACTAGAGCGATTACGCTAATACTGATATGGTTAGTACATTTTGTGATGTACGAGGTCATGTGACTTGTCAGGCAGTCTTGGCGGGCTTAACCTCTTTGGGAAGTTAAAGTGGTGTCGCCGCGCCGCGTCTTGTTGAGGCGCGTGCAACGGAAAGAGCTTTTGCATATCACTTCGAGCTCACTTTTCCCTCGAAACAGCACTTTCACATTCATCAACTACCATTCAACTACGAATACTGTCAAGGCAATCGATCAGTACACTTTCACCTTTTCGCTTTTCGAAATAGCAAAGCAATTCTGATCCGTTGCTTCGGCGCACCTCCAATATGTGAGTTCAAGTAATTCTCGGTCGGTATATCAACTCTTAAAGCTAATACATTCTACCTAGGGAGAGCTTCGAAAACATCTATCTCGATCTATCCAAGCAGCCTGGAAAATGTAAACTTGCGGAAAGTGGTATGGGATGGCGACCATCAGGTGGCGGAGAAACATTCACATTGGACAGTAGCAACATTGGAGCTGCGCAGTGGAGTAGAGCTGCCAAAGGATTTGAACTCAAGATCTTATCGCGAACATCTGGTGTCATCCAACTCGATGGATTTGATCAAGAAGTAAGTTTCAGTCCTCGATACTATGATTTGACCTGCTACTAATATTAACTTCTCTTCTAGGACTTCGAGCGATTGAGCAAAGCCTTCAAGGTTTGGTACGGTGTCGCCATCGAACAACGAGAACACGCCATCCGAGGATGGAACTGGGGAAAAGCAGAATTCACCAAGGCTGAACTCTCTTTCAATGTGCAAAACCGTCCCGCTTTTGAAATCCCTTACTCTGAAATTTCCAACACAAACCTGGCTGGTAAAAATGAAGTCGCCGTCGAGTTCGCATTACCAGCGGACGAAAAGGCCAACGGTCATATTGAAGGAAGCACAAAAAATCGCGGCCGCAAGGCTGCCGCCGGTCCTGATGAGTTGGTTGAAATGCGGTTCTACATTCCTGGTACTGCGCTCAAGAAGGAGAAGGCTGAAGGTGACCGTGTCAAGAAGGAGGGAAGCGAGGAAGAAGGCGAAGGCGAAGAAGAGGAAGTCGAAGAACAAAACGCCGCCAATCTCTTCTACGAAACTCTTATGGACAAGGCCGAGATTGGAGATGTTGCAGGAGACACATACGCCACCTTCTTGGATGTCTTGCATCTTACACCCAGGTATGAAATGCAATTTTCTGTTGGTTGTTAATATGCACTAATCATATCTGATACAGAGGTCGGTTCGACATTGATATGTACGAGGCGTCGTTCCGGTTGCGCGGTAAGACATACGATTACAAGATTCAATACTCGTCGATAAAGAAATTCTTTTTGCTTCCGAAGAACGACGAAACGCACACTTTGATCGTTCTTGGTTTGGATCCACCCCTTCGACAGGGTCAGACAAGATACCCTTTTTTGGTTATGCAGTTGAAGTTGGATGAGGAAGTCAGCATAGAACTGAACATGACCGAGTGCGTTCTCACAATTTGCGGATAGACGAGTTCATGCTTACAGTAATCTAGGGAACTCTTACGGGAGCGCTACAAGGACAAGCTCGAGCCACGATATGAGGAACCTATTCACCAAGTCATCACAAAGATCTTCCGCGGTTTGTCCGGAAAGAAAGTTATCATGCCATCAAAGGACTTTGTCAGTCATCACGGACACAGCGGAGTCAAGTGCTCAATCAAAGCAAACGAGGGTCTTTTGTACTTTTTGGATAAAAGTCTTATGTTCGTGCCGAAGCCCGCGACATATGTTCAGATCGAGAATATTTCAGTGGTCACCATGTCCCGTGTAGGTGGCGCGATTTCCGCCAGTAGGACATTTGATATCACAGTCAGTCTGAAGGGAGGATTGGGAGAGCACCAATTCAGCAATATCAACCGGTATGTATTTATGCCCACTTACTGTGGAATTACTTCATTAACTAATCTCGATCGCACAGTGAGGAACAACAACCCCTCGAGGAGTTCTTCAAGGCAAAGAACGTCCGCATCAAGAATGAAATGGTCGACGACGTGAGTCTTCTCAATCCCTATCTTGCTATTCAACATGTCTAACTCTTCTAGTCCGCTGCCCTCATCAAAGCAGCCCTTGAAAACGACGACCTCTCCAGCGACGACGACGTCCGTCCAGACCGTGGCTCCGCCGATGAAGACGAAGAATCCGTCGATGAAGACTTCCAAGCTGACTCCGACTCTGATGTCGCCGAAGAATACGACTCTGCACATGAAAGCAGCGGCAGCGGAAGTGGCAGTGACGCTGAGATGGACGATGCAGATGATGACGACGCAGCGGATGAAATGGATGACGAAGAAGAAGAAGAAGAAGAAGAGAGACCGAAGAAAAAATCGAAGGTCGGCAAATAGGTTGTCGGTCTTTGAAAATAGACAGATGTATTCGGACCAGGAACTTATTCACTTCCTCCATTCCATGCCATTACCTATTAATCATGTCATTGCTTCATATTCCCGTGCATTGTTCCTCTTCATTGAGGTTTTTGCTTCGATCCTCATGTATTTTACTACTTCTATGCCTCATCATTTGATTCTAATGAGCATATCCATTTTGCATACCAGCATGAGAACAAAATACGACTTGCTGGTATCTGGAAGACGTCTCTTAAAAATAAAATCACAACTAAACTACGACGGTAATCAATAAATTTCCTACATACATAGTCTACTGGAAGATTTGAAGTTCACAATATATCCAAAATATAGATAATTAATTTCAAGCTAAAGCTACCCCCCTTAGATACCCAGTATCCATCCATCCATAGACCCGCCTGAACAGACTTCCTCAAAGAGTAACATGGTAAGATAAGAAAGATAATAGCCTCCCAGCGAGAAGAATAAATATGAACATAGAAAGATAAAATATTATAAAAAAAAATTCACCAGGACAAGAAGAGAAAAGGTTGGTATCTGTGAGAAAGAATAAAATATAAAGAGAAATTGCAAGCAAAACTTCGAATAAAAGTGCAACATTGAACTCGCTCATAGCAGCCACCATGCAAGCATGAAGAGTCAGACCGCGAGGTCCCTGATGCGTCTTATATAGTTTCATCATTATATATCTTCGCTAGAAAATAAAAAGGGGCCTGATAACCAGGCTGGTATCTGCGACCAAAGAAGAAAAAGTCGTAATCATCACCCATCATTCATGAGATTAAGTGTAATATATTCGGTATCGTGTCGTCAATTCGTTCGTGTCATCAAAACAATAACAATCGTCTTTCTCGTAATATCGGTAACGCTTAAAGTATAGCTGATAAAATTCAAAATGTAGGATATAATCGTCATAGACTGACGGTCCTTCGTTTCTCGCTCGGCTTCTGAGCGTATGCAATAAGTAATCTGAATCCGGTGCCACGTTTCTGGCATTCTCGTAATAGTCGTCGTTCAGACCAGATGCTTTGGTCAGTGGTCGGATCAGACAGGACTGGAATCTCGTAGCATCGCGTGTACCACCATCGTCCCACTCTAGCGACGACTTTTGTGATCGATTCATCGTTCGTAGCAGAAGGGGATGGATCTGAAAGCAAGTCACCGAGAGAAGGCTCTGCCTCATCTGATGGTGTTCTGGCATGAGGTTGCGATGCACTCGTTGCGGAAGAAAGTTGCGACGAAAGACCAGTCCCTGCGCTAGGAAGATCGGATAATGTGTTGTTGGAGTTCGAAGAGCCGGGCGAACCTCCAATCATTCCAGCCACTGGAATGCTGACCATGCATCTGTTCAGATTATCGTAGCCACAGATTCCCAACAATCGCTGAATATTGTCGCTTGCAGGCTTGAGACTGATATCTGGATCTGCGACATAGATCTTCTCCTTTAGGCCTCTCACTGCTTTCCGTGTCCTGCTACCCACGTTCACCAGATCCAAGTCCAAAATGCTCATCTCTAAATAACCGCCAGGTCGCAGCACTCTCTTGCATTCAGAAAGGATATGTCTTTGCCTGTCCTCGGAAGACGCTGCAGGAAATCTAAGCACACAAGCCGAGAAAAATCCTTTGGGGAATGGAAATGCAGTGCCGTTGATGATATGATGAACAAGATGGTGGTTAGATGGTGGCTTCCATGCATCGGGGTGGGGTGATGATGAAGATGACCCAGAGCGTATGCTCAGGTTGTAAATGTTGGCATTGGGATATGTCAGTGCGCAGTAGTAGGACCAATCGTCATTGCCCAACCCATCAAGAATCAAAATGCACTCTGATTCACTCTTCTGAATGCGGTTATGTGCCGGACTGAAGAGCACGCGACCAAAAGAAAGCCACCTGCTAGTCATAAGAGAGGCAGATCTGAGATTAGTCTGTGCTGCTGCTCCCTCTCGCATTCTTTCAGCCATGTCAAACAGCATTGTGTTTCGCCGACGAGTCGTCTCAAAGTCAGGAGTATTAGTTGGTGTTGGCGACTGAAGGTCTTCAGACTGTGGTGGACTGTCTTCCTGCGACGGCTTTGCTGGACTATCCGGCGGGACAAAATCGGAGAGACTCTTGTTGCGTTCCGAATAGCCAGCAATGAGTTCACTGTAAGAGACCTGTGGCGACGGAGCAATGGAAGTGTGCAAGGCAGCCGCGATCTGAGAGCGGCGTAGACGTACTGATGTGTCGCTCAATCGCGTAGGTGATGAGGCATCAGCAACAGTAAGACTGGGCGCGTCTGAAGCAGCAGAAACTCGTGGATTGACGTCTGAGGCACTGATTTCCGCTTGCAAAGTCTTGCTCGCCTTCTTTGCCAGTTCGAATGATCCTAGATGCTTAGGCTTTGGCACTGTATCCTTGTTAGGCAAGAACATGGTATCTACAAGATCATCGTATTCAGCCCATATCTCCTCTTCATCCGTAGTGCCGTTAGGCTTGAGACCCATTGCAGCGACAGTCGCAAGAATGGAATCTCCTTCGGATGTAGAGCTGGAGACTTCAGATGGCTTTCGAGGAGAGAATTGCAAGAACTCATTGGTCGCATATGCGCTTGACATGAATCTCGCATTTTCAACGGCTGATGCGCTAAAAGGTCCCGAAGCACCAGGCACCGTATAAAATGGTCCCTGTTGAAGAGGGTCTGTCGCGACATTAAGCTTCGATCTGTCAAAGGCATCTTGAACATTTGGCGGAGGACCAGCAGTAATAGTCAAGGAAGGTGCCTCATCGCGACTAAAGGGTCGCGAATATGACTGAGGAGGCGGCTTGTGATCTCGGTCTCTTCTCGAAACCACGCGTGGTATACGCCCAACTGGTGCCAATCTGCTGCGTCTCTTTCCTCCCTTTTCTGGACTTTCAGTCTCATTCTCCTTCTGGAAGAAGACTTTTGGACTGGCTGGCCTATTCCTTGGAGGACTCGGGCGCTCTGAATTGAACTCCTTCCAGATAGCAGGAGGCGATGGAAGCAGGACACTGGTTCCATGGCGTGCAGTCAAAGACGGTTCAGATTTAGGACCCTGTTGAAGCTGCAAAAAGGCCTCATCGTCACTTGGAGGCGATTCCTCCACCCGATGCATTATATCTTCCAAAGAGTCCGAATCAGCATCAAGAAGTGCGTAATGAGCGACAGGTCGAGACTTGGGAACAGTAGCAATTTGTGCATGAAGCTGGGCTTCAACTACTGCGCTCTTGTCAGGTACGGGAACCTTCTGCTTCGTTTCGTTCTTTTGGCTCCTGTGGAAAAAGTTCCATCGCCGGCTGGTTTTTGTCGTGGAGGTCTTTGTTGAACCAATGCTCTCTGATTTTGAAGGGACTTTACTGATTTGCGGAAGTGCAGAGAAGTTTGAATCCTCGCTTGCTCTGGAGGTAACTTGCGTAATAGACAAGCTTCTCTTGCTGTCTGGGCTCGAAACTTGAGCAGGTTCAGACTCATTCCGGGTGATTTTCGGTTTGACCGGTTGCTTCTTGCCAACTTGAGAGGGAAGACTAGTATCTGAACTAAACATTCTAGCACCTGGCTTGCTTTTGTCGTTCATTGAAATCAGAGACTCAGATGAGTACCCTCCCATTATAGGTCCGCCATTGACTGTTGCAGAGGCGGATGCCGATGTAACGCTCAGCGTACTCAAGCTTTGCCCGCTCTGCGTTCGAATAAGCTCATCACGATCCTTTCCACCTCCATTGATGATGACCGGTTCCAGTCGGTCACGAAGAAAGTCATCAATCCCTGCGTCCTGACGGTTAGAGCCCTTGCTACTTGCGACTGATGCACCACCACTAGTACTTGTAGACCGTGCCCTAGTGCCGTTGCTGCTACCGCTAATGCTCGGTTTGCGTCCTCGATGAGCATACCTGCCATAGCCTTCGTGGCCAGTTCCAGCTGCTGGTCCCTTGCGAGCAGCCTTCTCTGTTGTATTTGATTGGGAGGAAGCAAGGTCGACTTTTGATTTTTTGCTGAATAGACTGAACTTGCTTGCTGAAGTTGAGTTGGCAGGAGCTTTGGGCTCTTTTGGGGGCTTGACCAGTGTCCGGGGAGCTTTGGTATCATTCTGAGAGGGGATACGGGTCGAAACGTTGGATTGGAGAGATTCTACAGAAGTCGCAGCTGATCTGACTGGAGTCACACGCAATAACTCTGGCGAGTTCGCTTTGTCTGCAGACTTCCGACGTGTATGTGTGGCATTTGTCCGCAGGGCAGGCAGATTGCTTCGAATCACTGGAGAAATGGCCTGTTCTAACTTGTCGGTTCCGTCGCGGCTTGGTCGTCGAGGCCGACTTGAACCATTGCTTCCCATGTCAGGCGATGCCAACAAAGTAGTTTTAGAAGCCGGTAGATTGTTGATATTCTGTTGTTGCCCATCATAGCTATTGTTTCGCGAGCTCTGAGGAGATTGTAGCTGTTCAGGTGATGCGCTTGTCGTAGGGGTCAATACCTCGTTGGTCTTTTGCATTGGAGGAATCTCAACATGCACAGATCTTGCGTAATTATCGGTGGCTATGGGGCCGAGCATGGTGGGTTCGTCGGGGTCTATTTGCGATACAGGGGTCGTTGTCATTCGGAGCCCGGCTGTCTGACGTAGTTGAATGGGACTTTGTTGCTTGAACCTGTAGTTTGCAGGCTGAGTGATGCCGGGTGAATAAGACGATAGAGAGGTTGGCGTAGAACCTCGACTACTCCACATACCGGGGGATCCAGAATAGCGAGTTGAAGGGGTGCTGGCCGAGGCGAAGATAGGCGTTGGAGGAGGTGGAAGGTTGCTTGTATTGATCACGGTGCGGAGTCCAATAAATTCCTTGGGTATTTGCTGCGTTTGGCCATTTTCTGTTGCCCTGGGAGTGTTTGTTCTCGGTAGTCTTGTTGCGATAGTAGAGACTTTCTCTTGACGTGGGATATCTTGAGCAGTGGAAATCGAGTCATGTTCTGGTTGAGCCAATGGTTGTAACGGAGCTATCGTGGTGTCGAGAATCAGCTGGTCAGCCGTCGTTTCCTTATCTGGTTCTTGTCTTCTAAAGTTCCCTTTCCTGCGAAGAACATTCCGTGGACGATCACTGATGCTTTTCGATCTGTCAATAGTGGAAACCGGATCCCTAGTCTTCACTTTAGTGGCACCAGATGACGGCTGTGGCAGATCCGAGCGAGTGGTGGGTATTGAAGGTGCCGAAGGACGCCTATAAGACGCAGCATTACCAGTCATTCGTGGTAGCCCCGACGGGCGTACAGCGTCATCGCTGGATAGTGATCTTGATGCTTTCGACATCGGTCTGACTATCAACTGATCTTCTTCCCGGACATTGGATCGAGATTGAATCCTGCGTTCGGATGATGAGGTCGGGAGGTGGGATCTGGAAGGCGTATATCCGAAGTGGCCTCTGGCTTGGGCTCCGTTATGTGGCGAAATCACGACATCGTCCATTGGCCTTGATTCAGGCAATCGCCGTGCCCGAACGTGGTCTAATCTGTGTGAGGACATTGTGTGACGATGTTCGGGATTCTAGCGCCAGGCAGATAACCTCATTAATGTCGTTTTTGAATTAAAAGTTGATATTCCGTAGTATCATCACGGCAATCCAATCTGTGTATATGAACTATAGAGTTCACGATGGTCTTTAACGGTGTATATGTGGATGGGGTGAGGTAAGCAGCAACACCGGGTTTTGAGAAATGACGTTTATAAATATGATTCCCTGACCGCTCAAAATTTATTTTAGGCTCAACTTTTACTATATCATCATTAGTACTGCGCTTCATATTGTATATATCAGAGCAGGGCATACAGTTGTTCCTGCAGACTCCGCCACACTTTCGGACCGCCTCCTCTCCACATCGGCGAATCGTGGCTAGTGCAGCATGCAGATGAGGCGACGCCGGTACAGAGAACAAGGCAAAGGATTGACACGTCACTCGGGCTCAGCTTAGTATGTGAAAATCTTATTCTTTCTAGCACGAAAATCTCTCTGAGTTGGCAGTGAGAGAGAAGATAGATCGATGTTAGGAAAGAATGAAAAAGAATATTCCCACACGCGTCGGCTGCTGACTCCAGGGTTATATTGACTTTTGTGCAGGGGGGCTTTGTTTCCGGCAAATCGAACTAAGACGGAAAAAATGCCCCATCAGCACGCAAAGAAGACACAAGAAAGACTTGAGAGCGATCGACGGGGTTTCCTATCAAGTTAATAGGATAATGTGCGTCCTGAGTAGCTTTCTCATTATATTGTCAAACAAGCTAGGGCCTTTTCTACTGACGAGTCATCGGCACCGAAAGCGGCGGGCATATTGGACCGTGAGCAATGGGCGGTTAAAAAGCACGAGTACGTTCTCTCACAGGCTAGAATGGAAGATATTGACAGTGCCCGTTGGTTGGATTAGTTCGTCCGTAGAGAGTAGGAATTCGAACGGGCAGGCCCCACCCCTCTCGAGACTAAGCATCTAAAGTGTCTTGTTGGAGGGATGTAGCAGACGGGGCATAAAGCGGAATCAGTCTAGCGGGCCGTCGAGAAAATCCGCGAAGAAAAATCAGATTTTTCTAGCAGGGATCCGGGATGTGATAGGAGAGCAATAAGTGGCGTTGTGAAGAGGCGTTGAAGGTCAGGTTCCGTGCACGGCGCCGGTGGAGAACGATTTAATCGAGTGAGAAGCGAAGTTGGTGATCTAGTGCCATGTATAGAGTTGCACTTGGGACGGAGTAGCATCTACTTGCATATAGCACTGCTAAGAATAGTCCCAACGAGGTGTTACTGGTGATAAATGACCGGAGGGAAAATATCACGTCCAGGAGGAAGTCGTGTTGTCTGGTTGCTGTTTACGATGGGAGGCAGGTCAGGTGATGACCTCGATGGCTCCTTCCCTTTCAGCATGGCGTCGTAGATCATGTGCCATCACGAGACTCCGCGATTCGCATTCAGACTGGATAATGTCCTTTCTCTTCAGTGGAAACTACAATAATTCATGCACCGAAGACTATTTCATGCAACGAGTATCGGCGAGTCAGCGACGTGATCTAGACATCGGTCCCGTTTTTGACTGTCAACAGTCAATGCTACCGGTGCTATGATCATTGACAGTCCGACCATCAATTTATACGACCAGTCAGTTTGATAACTATGGCTCGTTCGTTACATTATACTCCAGGATTCCGTGAACCCAGACGTCAAAACGTTGATATTGCGAGCATCCACGGCCCCTCCAGACCATTATCCATGTCAACTTCCATGTTGGTCCATGAACCTGAACCCATGGATGAATCCCATTCGCCCATCATTCTCTGGTTCTGGTTGTCACCAACTTCGAGCCGAACCTTTTCCCGCGACCCGTTCTTTTATTCCGCTGATCACGAATAAACGACTGTGATGACCATGTCCAGTTCCGGATACCCCGTCGAGTACTTGAAAAGACCCAAAATTTCCACCACGCGTCGTTAGGCAGCGATTGGCTAACTTTAGGCCAGTCAGATCGCCAAATCGGCATATGCAAATCTGATTCGATCCTTAACGTGCATTAGCGTGGGCAGAGCTGGGCTGAGCCGAGCCTAGTCTGATATGGCTCTGCATTCTAGATCCACCTGCAAATGATTCGAGAATTTGCTTTATGACTGCCTACAGAGTACGACATTCGGACATTGATTATCTGCACTACGTACTACGGACAAAGTAAAAGGGACCTGGAAAAAGAAAAGCAAAGCATGAATAGGTAAAATCTCCGATGCAAGATTTCAGCATTTACTATCAAGGTTGGGATAGGCTGCTTTCTATATAACTACGGACTCAGAGGAAATATACGGTTCATCTATATTCTCCTTCATAGCATCAGACGTCGCCACCAGATCCAGAAATACGCCAAGAGGGGTTCAACCGCTCGAGGGGGATAAAGCGATTTGGCTCAAACTGACTAAAGCGCCACATTTATTCATTGGTGTATATTCTCCGGAATATCTTTAGTGTCAACAAATTGCCTACATCCAAGACCAAAGAGGGTGTGGAGGGAATGTGATGTTGTAATGCCCACCGCATGCAATGAAAGTCACCTGATCTGCTATCATCCAATTGAGGATCAGAAGACAGGAGTTTCATATCACAATAGAGATGATATTGCATAAACTAATACACAGAGGGAGTGGGAAGATCGTCCCACTGTTGTCACTGTGTTGTTTTACGTACATGTATGTGTATCACACTCCAAGACCTTATATCACATACATATCTTGCCTCCATGAACGCCTAGAACTCTCACGAGGGAAATACTAAAATACAAGTAAAGAATAATATTGAGGTCCTTTTCCAAGTGTTTTGAGATCAATCTCATTTTGCGTGAATAGATCTTGTAGGTAGTGACAGCCATTATGCAGCCGTAGCGAACCGGTTCTTTCTGGCCTCTGCCGCAGCTCTATCCTTATCACTAAACACGGGCTTAGGAGCGTTGCTTCGACCAGTTGGGTTGGTGCCCTTGCGAGCGTTATTCTGCTGACGGTTGCGCCCGCCATTGTGTCCACCACCATTGTTGCGTCGCTTGTTTCCCCGACCACCTTGATCGTTTCCTCGACCGCGCTTTCGTTCGCGCTCGTTAGGAAGAGCCTGATCCAAACGGTTGATGCCCACACCCTGATCGTTCGAGGCACCCGTTCCAAATCGCTTTGCTCGCTCCAGGATCTTCTCTGCCTCCGTCGTCTCTGAGCCAGTTTCGGCGACGATGCCAAACTTCTCCGCGCGGGCTTTGCGTTTCCTCAACTCTTCTTCCATTTCCGTTGGCTGGAGCCCGATGCTGTAGTCGACCGCGGGCTTCTCCTCCACCGCAGGCTGTTCCTTAACGGCGCCCTCAACGTGAAGATCCGTGGTTGTTGCGGGATCTTCGCCGAGTGTCTGGTTGGGGACAGCCACCGGGTTCGGCACTTGTCCCTGCCCGCCCGCAGCGATAGTAGCGGCGCCAGCTTCCGTCGAAGCTTGTGTGGCCTCTTTCAAGGGTGCTTCAGTAGCAGGCGCTTCATCGTCCCAGTCAATAATATCTTCGGCGGCGGCATCGGGCTTGGTTTCGGCTGATTTTGTGTCGTTGGATGCTTTATCGGCTTCCTGAAGACGAGCAATGAGCTCGGCCTTCTTACCGTTGGTGGTCAAACCACGACCCTTGAGTATTTCCTGTAGCTGCGCAACTGTTTTCTTCTCGTATTCTGATGCCATTGTGGATGTTTTGGGAGTTGTTTGTGTCGGGTGAAGGAAAGTTGAGGTGACGTCGTTTTGCGCGCAAGGGGCGTTGGGATGCGACCGAGAGGCGCTGAGTAGAGGACCTCAGCGGGGGTTGCTAAACATAAAAGTAACAAGTAATCTGGAAGAATTCGTAAACGATAACGGCCGCAAGTAGAAGAAAATGTATTTTCAGAGAATGAAAGCGGTGGTTGAGACAAGGAAGGGGCTGTTATTTTGAGACTGACAAAGCTTCATTGCGCGCGACTGACCATCACTAGCTGGCTGAGCTTCCAGATGATGTCACGTGAAGCCCGCCAATCAGATGTCTCAGACAATTTATAGACAGCCGCTAAGACTATTTTGGCGCGTTCAGAATAGCCCTAACTCCCCTTGACTTTCCATGAAGACTTTCATGAATAATACTTTTGCGTACTTGTAGGGCATTCCAACATTGAATTCAAGAATATCTTATTCTTTGAAAGTCAAACTAACTAATACTTGTTTCCCCCTACGTTCATTTACATCCACCAGATCAAACACTTGTCGTACTCTTTGATGACTGATTACATATATACTTCTGGTTTTGAATTGACATTTCAATGTTTTGCTAAGGACAGATTCTAAAGTTGAAGAATCCACATAAATACATTCAGAAACACTATCATGTATCTACCAGAGTCTGAGTAAGAGAAAATTTGAGAAAACGGAAAATCAACAACTTTTCACTCCAGGTAAAAAAAGATTATCTGCTGTTGAGACTAAATCCAGAACGATTCGCAATTCCATTATTGGGAACAGAGCCGACCTCGGGAGTAGACATCAGTCATGAAACGTGACCAGGTCAACTTTATACATGTCAATCCTGTCAGTAGGATTCAGTCTCATTATGACTTAATTCGAACGTCGAACAGCCTGAATCCCTGAATATGTATACTCGCTAGAACCAGCCCGGTCGAATTGATCAAGTTGCCTATCTTTTCTGATAATCTGATAAGGTTTTCGTAGAGGTGTAAAGTTAAACTATGAAAGAGCCCTAATCGGGCAATCATCAGTCCATCGACTTGTCACTTCATGGTTGATATGTCACTCATGACCAACAAAATGTACACGAGATCTTAGCATGTAGCTGATATTTCTTTAGATCATGAAGAGGGACGTTGATAGTGATAAGACTGATGAGAATGAACAGAAAGTTGAGGTGATACACAGGAAGATGAGAGGAAACATGCCCAGATACAGAATGAGCAAGCGTGTCCTCGGATACTGGCTAACTTTCATTATCATCTCGATGACTATTATAATGATTCTAAAGAATTTCTTGACAAACATTAGTCTCATATCTTCTGCTAGGTAAACATTACATAATCATCTGATGAAAGTGTTGAATCCTTGTTTGTACGACATAATTTTGTACAACCTCATCTGACTGTCATAGCCCTCCGAGCTCTCATGAAGATTATGGCACTGATAAAATGGTACAAGATCTTGCTGCTTCAGTTTTCTTCTATCAAATACGAAGATTGTCAGAATATTTGGTCGTGTCTCCTTTCTGGCAATACGTTCACTAGATGACTGCAATTCAAACATTCCGAATAAAGCAGCAACTAGATGATGAACATGTAAGGTCAGGTCATATCCGAGTCAACTAAGCATCTCTGAATCACAAAATGAACCTCTTTGTCATATTCCTAAGTCGTTATGACCATGTATATAACAGCCAGTGACTCCTATATGCTTATTTTGTGGATATTTAAGCCGCCAATATCTTCTATACGCTTCTGGAATTACTACCTTCCTATGTGCGCAACAGATATCTTTCTTTGCTTGCATACATCTCGCTCGACATATACCTAGACGCTGCTCTATTCACCATGCCTGACGACAGGCGGGATATTATCAGTATGAGGGGAGTGACTCCTGAACTCTGGAAGACGCTTGACGAACTCTGGGCCAACATAGCTGGTCCCTTGCGCAAGCTTGACCTCGTACGAAACCACCATGGACCATACCACCATTGCTCCGATTCCCCAAGTGCTCCTGACTGGGATGGAGGATCCCGCAATCCCAAGATGGACCTCCTTGAAGCTCGTTATGGTTCAATAGACGGCATCTCTACCGGAAAGTTTTCTGTTTGGTTTGTGGTAAAACACACAGAGGACAGCAAGGGTCCAATAAGCGGCCGGGGTCTTTTCAGAGTCTGGCTCCAGTTCTTTAAGACAGAAAAAGGGATTGAGCGTCGCAAGAGTCTCATAGCTGGAAATATCCCTGTTATTGTTGCCAAAGCTACTCGCCATGGGTCGGATCTTTATGCTCTGCTTGAAATGGTTTGTGAAACACTCGACCTGGGAGCACTTATACCAGATCTTAAAGACCCTCCCAATGGTAGGATCGGGCCGGGCGAAAGATTGGTTGTTCATTTGAAGGACAGCGCACTCGGATTCGGCCACCGAAATGCGATTTGGCAGGCGGATGTCCACTGGTAGTTAGCCAGAATTTACATAGAGTGATACCAGCCCAGTCCAAATTTGTTGGTGTATACTAATTCTTTTATAAGATAAGAGTGTTAGTAACTTGATTATCTAACCCGAGAAGAGAGAGTAATGACTTCTAAGTACTCTGAGCTGTTTCATGGGTAATGGCATGGTAAAATCCTTCTTTAATCTATTCATTTTCCTGTCACTATTCAAATAGCCTTTTATATATGGTAAAGGTTACATGTACTGAAAGTACACACTTGATCTCCTTCTAACAACATGTCCAGTATTGCAATGACTGCAATTCATATCCTTCATACAGATAGCAATCAGACGAACCCCTACTGAATCAGGTGGTCAAGTTATGTTTGAGTCAAGTATATGTACGTCAAAGACCATTATCTGTATCATATTTGACTCAAATATCTATGACTTCAACAATTAGTGACTCGAATATGACCTTTCCACAAGCACATAAACTGTTTGAATGCCTCTATCCAAGGTGTGAAGCTCGCTACATTCCTTATTATATCTTCACTTAAGACATCTTTACAAGCGCATATACATCTCTATTCACAGATCGATAAACGCTGGTTTGTTCACCATGACTGACCAGGGGGAAGTGATTCCAGGGGGCGTGTCTGAAGAAGTTTGGAAAAAGCTCGACGAGGAATGGGGAGTGACAGCCAAGAACTTTCGCGAACTCAACTTCATCCGAGACTATCATGGGCTATACAAACATCTTGAACGTCCAGAAGGCCCCCAGGAAGAGGGAGTTTTTGTTAACAATAAAGAGATCAATCTTTCCCGAACCCAAAACAACAATAAGAAGATCAGTCTTCTCCAAATCCGATACGGCTCTATTCCAGAAGTGTATGACAAACAACCCTGCCTTTGGTTTTTACTGAGACATGAGCCGGATAATGGTGGTCAAATGAGCACACTGGCTAAGTTACAAATCTCGCTCCATATATTGGAAACTACAGAGAAAGGGGAATCAGCCTGGGTGTCCATAGGAAACCAGTATCCAAATGATCACGTCAACAAAGCTACTCAGCATGGACAGGATGTATATGGGCTAGTCGCCAAAATTTTTGATCCCAGCGAGTGGCCGGATATTGAACCAAAACTTCAAGTGAAGCTCGGTAGAGGTGAACCATTGGTAGCCCAAATGGAAAACACCCGGAAACCCAGTCGTAATTGCGAATGGGTGGCGGAGGGTATCATGTTCTGACCAAAGCTCTTGATACCAACCCAATCCCAAATTCTTGCACCATTTCACATTTGTGGTATGATGTGCTATTCCGGGGTACATGATGCATTGGGAACTACCGCTCCAGGTGTCACATCTCCAATATGGCCAGGAATAATGGCAGCTGCATTCATCCTGAATATTTTCTTCATCTTCCTGATAGTGTACTATCTTTGATTTTACTATCTTTAATCAATGGCTTTTATTATTATTATCACTAATTTGCCACGAATTTACATAATTCCCTTGGATTCGATAGTAGTAGCATCCTGCCTAGATCTTGTTCAGGTTTGGACCTGTGGCAACCGTAACCCTAAGTCGACTTACCCGGGAAAAACATCTTAGCAAACCAAAGCTGAGGTTAGAGCTTTGGAATTGTTGTAATTATTGTAATAAGGCAGGAATAGCATCACAGACAGAATATATTAATAGGGATTGTATCTCATAATAGATAGACTATCCTTGCATCGAAGCAAGTAATACTATAATGGGTACGACTCATTGGCAATATTCATCCAATCTGGTGGAACTACACTGTTCAACTGTGCCGGTTGCGCGCCCGCCAGTAAGCGATACCAATCTGGCTGATTTTCAGAAACCATGACCGGCTCACCCTGTAGACCCTTCGTTACGTGTGTCTTATATTCGTGATATATCTCCTGAAACAAGCTGTGCACTGCTTCTGCATTGGGCCAGAACTTAGCCAATAACATAGTGGACCGAAGTAGCCTGTTCAAATTTTCAAGGTTGTTGAGGGCTACCAGGAAAGAACCCATAGTGACTGCTAGGCGAATCTCGTTAGCGAGCTGAATACCAGCCGCTGTGACGGCGCTAATGGCGGTGAAATGGCACTGGCAAAGACACTCTAGGGCTATGAGTCTTTCGAGCGCCCTGATTATGGAGTTAGCGGCTACGGAGCATACATCCTGGCTTTTGAGCCCTGTCGAAAAATTTCGATGAAGATGTAGTAATATGAGATTGTAGTGCATTTGAAGTTGACAGTCCCATGAGTCTTCCTCGTCGGACGAAGAGGGTATACCGGATTGAAGAGACCATTGACATAGACGAGCGTTGATGCCCTGCACATCGATCACACGCCGCTGAACGGGTTCGTTCAAAGCCAATATATCCAGACCAATATAGGCGAGGTCGACCATTTGCATGAGGAACTTCGGACACAGCCCAGGGTCACTGCTCGAAGAAGCTGTGTCTGTCATGTCTTCGACAGATAGGGGCAGCTGATCTATGTCCTCAGCGCGAACAGCACATGGTCGTCCGGTTTCGAGGGAAGAAAACACTTCGCAGATAAATGCTGACCACCAGCAACGTCGATACTGAGCAGTCTCCAATGGAGGTAAGATGGCGCTGTGTCTGTGCATCCCAAGGCCACATCCGATGCGGACTGCAATACCGCTCCAATACCAGGGCCCGGTGGTCACTGTATCGCCATCTCCGATGTGTCGCGTAAAAAGAATTGCAGCTTGCATTAGGAAGACCCTGTCCGTCTCGTGACGCATGTGAAAGAGCATGCTTGCCCGGCGAAAGAGAGTGTTTTTTACGGCATGTCGCGCGCTAGCGACGAGAGGATGTGAGCAGGCGTGAGCTCCAGCCGTTAGTACCGCCTGAAATAGCAATAATGGTGGCGGGCTGTCCTTCGACTTATACGCTGCCATAAACTCAGGCATCGAAATAACAGGATGGAACGGGTGAATGTGTTCAAAGTATGCATTCACTAAAGCATCACGTATCTCCAGGGCCGGGAAAGACGAGACTTCCGCCGCAAGATCATGTGCTAACATGCCACTCCAGGCCTCTGGTCCTGGTTTCCATCCATTCTTTGGACGGATTGGAGGATAGGGGTAGTGAACTACACTATTTCTCCAGTCTAGATCATTGCACGCGTTAGAATCATCTAGTACAATACCATCTAAATTGGTGGGTGACGTGGGAAATGGTAGCGATTGTTCCGGGCTGATCTGATTCGTAGGTCTAGAGTCGGGTGCATGCGTAGATGCGCGATGCAGCCGGACTAGGTGAACCAGATTGGATACGGCCGTGCCAACGTAAGCAATACGAAAGCTATTCAACGAATCGAATACACCCCATGCGCCTGCATTGATACCATGCTTGAAAAAGCAAGCCAATCCACTTCGGGCAAAATTCTCTCTTTCACCAGCCGAAATATACATAGGTGCGCGAGTGAGGGGAGGCGATCGACGAGACGAAGACGACGCCGTTGTTGCACCCAATGTTGACGGAGCCCTATCATTTCTTTGAAGGCCCTTGGGGCTATCATACGCTGCATTATCCTGGTCTGGGCTAATATTCCCATCCCTGGAGCCCCACTCGAGTCGAGCAGAACTTGATAAGCCTATACTATCAGTAGAAGCAGACGGCCGACTGCCCATGGGCTGAAAGCGAGCCCGGCGGGTAAGCGGTGGCTGACGATTCGGTTTCGCCCATTGAGTGGTAGATCTACAAAGTCAGTACTAAGGCAGCTCTAATACCAGGACTAATCGTCGAGGATGCATACCGACATTCTACCTCGGACCTTTCACAGACGGAGCATCCACCGGGTCTGTCAACAATATCGCATCGTACCTTGCGGCGGCGGCAGAGATCACATGCTTTTCGTTGTTGTCTGTTCGGACGCCTATGCGGAGCTGAATAAGACTGAAACAACTGGTCTGTAGGGGTTCCCATGATTGTTCAATGTCGATGAGCTCAATGATCAGACCGATTCAGAAGGATGTTGAAAAGATGTTGGATGTCGGGTCGGCCGAAATGATAATGATAACGTCGGCTCCGACAAGTGGGCCAATTTCTCCTCATTTGATCAAAACTTAAATTGTTCTCGGAGCCGGCGCCGGACAAGATACTAAGATAGGGGAAAGAGATGAGATACCGTAGGTGGGCCTGATAACAGATTTGGAATCGTATGCCCTAACTTGGCATACTGGGCCCCTCTAATTACATATATCATTCGCAAAGATGATTCTCCACTCTACATTCATGATCAGGAAGGTAGATACGTGCATTTTATCTTCAATTGATAGGTCTCACAAATGGGATCGATAGGACATGTTGCCGGTGATTACGGTTTTCAGCTGTAGGTAGTCATCCAAACCATATTTGCTACCCTCTCGGCCTAGCCCCGACTGTTTGATGCCTCCAAAGCTGTATGAATAAGTGTCAGTGTCCTAAGTCCCAACTGGAAGGGTTCAGTCATATGTCGACTTACGGCGCTGGTGCATCAGAAACAGATCCACAATTGATGGCAACCATGCCACTTTGAATCTGCTCGGAGAGTCGAGTGGCTCGGTTGATGTTCTGAGTAAATAGATATGCGGCAAGTCCAACATCGCAGTCGTTGGCAGCAGTGAGAACTTGCTTTTCCGAATCAAACCGATGGATAACTGCAACGGGACCAAATATCTCCTCCTGGCTAATACTTGACCTAGGATCCACATCCGTCAAGATGGTTGGTTCATAAAAGCAGGGACCTAAATGTATTAAGGTACAGTCAGTGACTCAGTACCTAGATACTGTCAAGCGAGGTTAGAAGTGCGCGGTTATCATACCTATATCCTGACGCTGGCTCCCTCCAGCAATTACTATGGCACCATGGCTTACGGCGTCGTTGACAAGCCGTGCCACCTTCTCTACTGCTGCGGTGCTGATGAGTGGCCCATGCGTAGTACTGGGCTCATGTCCGGACCCAACTTGAAAGTTGCTGATAGCTTTCTTCAAACGCTGCACAAATTCGTCAAAGACTCGATCGTGCACAAAAATACGATTGGCGCAGACACAAGTTTGTCCGCTGCTCTTGAATTTGGCTGTGACCACCTCTCGAATGGCAAGGTCGAGGTCAGCATCGTCAAAAACTATGAAAGGCGCATTACCACCTAATTCCAGGCTCAGCTTCTTGATCGTGCTACTGGAATGTGCCATGAGCAACCTTCCTACTCTTGTCGAGCCCGTGAAAGAGATTTTTCGGACAACGTTGGATGTACAGAGTAGCCGACCGATCTGTGGTGTGTTGGTCAGACATGTGACAATGTTGATGACGCCGGGTGGTACACCAGCCCGCTGTGCCAGGACAGCAAGAGCATTTGCTGAAAATGGAGTTTCACCCGGTGATTTTAGGACTACTGTGCATCCAGCAGCTAGAGCAGGTCCAATCTTGCGAGTCACCATGCCAGCGGGAAAGTTCCAACTTGAGATTTTTCCGTCAGCTAGTACTCAATTACATAACGTTAACGGGACTCACGGGGTGATCAGGCCGCAAACACCAATTGGCTCTTTAACAACAGACACACGGTATGCAGTTGACGAGTGAGGAATCACATCTCCATAGATACGAGCCGCTTCCTCTGCGAACCATTCCAAGAATCTGGCCGCAAACAGAACCTCACCGGAGGCGTCACTCTTTGCTTTACCATTCTCGAATGTAATAAGAGTTGCTAGATCGTCTTTGTTCTCCATCACCAATTCGTACCAACGACGAAGTACATGAGATCTCTCTCGGCCAGACCGCGAACGCCATTCCGGGAATGCTGCCGCAGCAGCATCGATGGCAAGTTGTGCATCGTCAGGTGTTGATTCGGGGCATGATCCAATTTTTAAACCAGTCGCCGGGTCTATATAGTAGTCTAGTGTCAGTTTTGGTCCAGCTCGCTCGGCAAAATGATAAAACAGACCATATACATCAAAGGTCTCATTTGATAGAGATGTAATCCATTGACCATTAATAAAATTCCTGCCAACAAGCAAATAAGGATCTTTGAGGCGTATTTGGTCGGCCATATTTCATACGTCTCTTGGCTGCACTGTAGATAGAATTGCTGCTTACTCCTCAAGCAGCAAGACTATTGTATAGGCAATGTTCAGTACACCGATTACTCGACTTGATGTTCCAATATATTTCTGCATAAATTGACAAAAATCCATGACGGTTAAACGGCGTCGCCCCATTGCCTTCGATGGCGCGTTGACGTTGCCATCTCGGAGCCGACGAGATGCAACCTTGGAACTATTTCTAAGCAGCAATCAACATGCGGTGTAAGGAGCAAAAAAGAGTTTATTTTTATAGATGATAGATAAAAGGATTTTTTCTGCTCATTGTGTGCTTCTACCTTTGCTTTCAACCTCTACATCGATACTCCTAGCCCCATCACTACCGACACAATGACTGGCGTCAAAATTGTGGACTTCGCCAAATCTTCTGGCGGCTACTATGCACCAGCAACCCTTGTATCCATATATACCGAAGTTCTGTATGTCTCAGGCCAACCAGGTAGCACACGCGGAGGCATTGTGCCAACAGACTATGAGTCTCAAATTCACTTGGCTCTTATGAATCTTCGCAAAATCATGATTATTGGCGGAGTTACGGTGAAGGATATACTGAAGCTCACACTTTTGATTGTGAACTATGACCCGAAACAGCGCAAGCATGCTCGACCATTAGAGAAATTCTTGGCCGGACATCGTCCGGCAATTACATTGATCCCTGTCACCCAGTTGGCGGTGCCTAGTTGGTTGTTCGAAATCGACGCAGTCATTGCTCGCCCATCGCCATCGTCTTCGGTTCCTCGCCAACTGTCACTCGAGCCAGCAGAGAAAACCGTGGATGTGGTCATCATTGGTGCCGGACTTGCGGGTTTGGCAGCCGCAACCGAGCTTCAACGAGCTGGTCGCTCATTCATAATTCTGGAGGCAAGAGATCGTGTAGGCGGTAAAACGTGGTCGCAGCCGTTGCCGGATGGAGAACAAGGAGTTGTCGATGTTGGTGCTGCCTGGATAAACAACACAAATCAGAGCAAGATGTATGCCCTGGCAAGGAAGTATGGTGCAGAAATCTTGGAACAAAATACCACTGGAAAGTGTGTGCTTCAGGGTGCTGATGGAAAGTGCTCTACATTTGAATATGGTGATCTTCCCACGGTAATTTAAGCTTTGACCAGACTCACGACTTATTTGCTAAATTTTTTGGGCTATAGTTTGATGCCGCGATTGTCAAAGACGTTGCCCGAATCCGCGACATGGTTGAAGCAGATTGCCAAACTCTTGATCCGGCCCGACCACAAAATGCCGAATGGGACTCGGTGACATTTGAAGCTTACTTGAAATCTCGGCATGCCAGTGAGGAAGCTCTTGCCACCGCTACAGTATGGACTCGCGCCATGCTTGGTCAGGATCCTAAAGATATTTCCGCCTTATATTTTCTCACTTACTGCAGATCCGGCGGTGGTTTACTCCAGATGAGGTCAGATCGTCTGGGAGGTGGACAGCATCTCCGTATCCGTCAGGGTACGCAGTTGTTTTCCATTGGATTTGCCAAAGATCTTCCCAAGGGAACTATTTGCTTGTCCACCCCTGTCAGCTCCATCACCCAAAATGGAATTTCCTCTGACGTTGAGGCGACAACGACAAATCAAAAGACGTACCGTGCTCGAAAAGTTATTACTACTGTTCCTAGCCCGGTGTTGAAAACAATTTCCTTCACGCCTGAATTGCCATCTTCGAAGAAATTATGGTCAGAATCCTCGGTGTACGGTTATTATACGAAAGCCATGATGACCTTCCGGACGCCCTTCTGGGTTGAGAAAGGATACTGTGGACTCACTCAGTCATTTACTGGACCTGCTGTTGTAATCCGAGATACCAGCAGTCTACCAGACCAGAAACACGTTTTGACTTGTTTCATGGCCGGCGATCCTGGGCGAGCCTGGGCGACATTGTCAGCGAAAGAACGCGAAAAGGCCCTTGTTAAACAAATAGGCCAGTTATTCAACTCAGAAGTTGAGGCATCTCGTGACTTCGTCAATATGCTGACATACGAGTGGATGTCAGACCCATACTCGGGATGGGGTTGCCCATGTGCATCACTCGCACCAGGAGTCATGGACACTCTCGGCGGAGGTGGATTGCGAGAACCATTTGGAAACTTGCACTTTGCTGGCACAGAAACAGCCGTTAACTGGCGCGGCTATATGGAAGGAGCTGTTGAGAGTGGAGAGCGCGCTGCTGCTGAAGTCATTCAGGGATTGAATGCTGGAGCGCTAGCTCGCTTATAGATAGAAGACCTTACTTATATAGACTTGACTTATAGAGGCCATAGAATGCTGATATTTAATCTAAAGGTTATAAATTTACTAGTAATAAAATTGGATGCTAAGGACTCTACCCATGGATAATCTGCACACTTATTATTACACTTTAAGGTAACATTTGAAGCTGGATTGAGATATGTAGACAGTAGTACATTGATACCTAGGTATCCTAAGCTCAATGATTCACGCATCATAAACCTCTCTCCTTGTTAAACTGATTCGCTACCTCCCTCGTAGCAGTGACAATTTCAACACAACCAGGAGAGTCTGAATGGCAGCAAATAGTGATGGGATAATCTGCAACAGGAAGATCAACCTCTTCGCCTGTGATAGCAATGACCTTACTTTCCTGCAGTTGCTTTGCAACATGTTTCTTGACATCTTCAATTTTCCATGGCTTCTTCTTACGGTCCACAATCAGAGTTCCGTCTGCTCGATAATTGACATCACCAAAGTATTCAGCCCAGAATTCAAGACCGGCCTCCTTGGCTGCAGTCTCCATGTGTGTGCCGGCTAATCCAAACACGCGCATTCCTTTAGGAACAGCTGCCCAGACAGCTCTTGCTACTTCAATATCTCTGAGCATCATTCCGTATAGAATACCATGTGGCTTGACGTGGTGCATTTCGACACCGTGGCGATCAAGAAAACCCTTGAGGGCTCCGATCTGATATACAACGTTCGCCGTGTGTTCCTCTGGCGACAACTTCATTTCCCGTCTACCGAATCCTTGCACGTCAGGTAAGCCCGGGTGAGCACCGATCTTGACACCGTGGGCCTTGCAAAGAGCGACTGTTTCATCCATGATTAGAGGATCGCCGGCACTGTGTTACGTTAGCTCAATGCAAATACTGTTACTGTGTGTGTCCTGCTCACTGGAAACCGCATGCCACGTTGGCATGGTCGATCATAGGCAATAATTCTTTATCGGGACCGCAGACATAATTGCCATAGGCCTCTCCCATGTCGACGTTGATGAGGGCTTTCTTTGTAGTTGGAGCCATGTTCGCTGCGTTTCTTCGTAATCATGTGTATGTTTCAAAATGAGTCTCGGAAACAGAAGATAGGAATAGACAAAGAATAGACAATTGAAAAGATAAGTTGCTAAGAGAGGCCGGAGCACATATGCCGACTTCGTGAGGGGTATCTATCAACTTAGGTATCAGATCGGCGGACAAGATAAACAGTAACCCACCTGCACTTCCTCGGAGCCGACAAGTTGCCCTAATCTGTAAAAAGGAGTAGTCATCAAGACTTGGCGGCTTATCGTATGGGTCTTCTCTCCAACAAGGTTCAGTCTACGGACCCAAGAGTCTTGTTTATTATCATTGACGTCCTCTGTTGGGTCTTATCACAATAGACCTCCCCCGAGTCCCCGACAGACAGAAATGGATTGATACGCCAATACCCCAGCCGTAAGTGATACCAAAAATGCGGAGAGACTTAAGAACTGCAACTAGTATATGATTCCTCGAGTAGCTGCTCTTTCCTGGCTCCATCAATCCGTGATACTCATTTTTATCATCTAACGCCATGTCATCGAGTGCAGATGTTTTTCAAATCGCCGCCCCCCTCTCTGCAGGGGTGGGTTACGGCATCGTTGTGGGTGTCGGTGCCCTGTTTGCCATTGGCATGTCTTTGATCTCGTGGCTTCTGAGTACCTATATGAATGAAGTCCAAGATTCCGAGATGTTCATGACGGCCAAACACTCGGTGAAGGCAGGTCTGACTGCCTCCGCTGTGGTGTCGTCCTGGACTATCGCCACCACACTCCTTACCAGTACCACCTATGGATACAGCTATGGTGTCTCGGGTCCCTTTTGGTATGCGGCCGGGGCCTGTGTTCAAATTCTTCTCTTTTCTGTCGCAGCTGTAGAGCTCAAACGAAAGGCCCCGAATGCACAGACGTTCCTGCAGGTTATCAAAGTGCGGTATGGAAGTGCTGTCCATATTCTGTTCACGCTGTATTCTGGCGTGTATCAAATCATTACGACTGTGAACCTTCTCGTCGGTGGCTCTGCGATCTTCGCTGCTGTCACCGGCACCAACCGTGATGCCATCAGTTACCTTCTACCTATTGGAGTGGTTATCTATACTCTGATGGGAGGTATCAAGGCCACTTTCATCACCGATTGGGTATGCTTTTCCTTTTATGTTTTTTTATGTCGAATCAGTGCTAATTAGTAAATGCGTAGATTCATACAGTTCTCATTTACATCATCATGCTCGTGTCACTATTTGTGTTCTACACTTCCTCCGATATTGCAGGATCCCCAACTCGAGTCTGGGAGCTTTTAAATGAGGCTGCTACTCTTCACCCCGTCGCTGGAAATGCAGACGGCCAATACCTCACCATGAGATCCGAAGAAGGAGGTTATATTGGGCTAGTGTTTATTGGAGCAGGATTCGCCGCATGTGTCGACAGCCAACTCTTCCAGAAAGCGATCGCATCTGATCCACGCACTACGTCAATGGGCTATATTATCGGCGGTCTCTCCTGGTTCACCATTCCCTTTGTCCTAGCAAGCACATACGGTCTGGCAGCCGCAGCTTTGGAGCATCTACCTAGCTGGCCAACATATCCGAATAGGATGAATGCATATGAAGCCTCATCAGGTCTCGCAATGCCCTACGCTGCCCTGGCACTCATGGGCAACGGCGGGGCAGTGGCGGTTCTGCTCATGATATTCATGGCTGTCACCAGTGCAATGTCATCCGAAACTGTTGCGACTACTGCGCTCGTTACCTACAATATCTACCAGGCCTACATCAAGCCTGATGCAACCGGTCGACAACTTCTCTACTTTTCGCACTTCATCACAGTTGGATTTGCCATTTTCTGTTCGTCTATCGCAGTTGCATTCAACCATGGGGGCTTCAGTGTAGGATTCCTCATTACTGCTATTGGTATCTTTGTCGACAGCGCCATCGTCCCCATGGCTTGTACCATCATGTGGAGAAAGCAGTCTCGTATCGCAGCCTTCGTGGTACCTCTACTAGGTTCTATCGCCGGAATCATCGCATGGTTCACTCTTGCCTATACTGAATACGGAAACATTACCATCGATACGCTGAGTGGCAACCTCCCCCTGGTGGCCGGAAACATAGTCGCCTTGGGTTCCCCTATAATTCTAACTCCGCTCATCACATATATCAGCCCAGAAAATTTTGACTGGAACGTCCTCAAGGAGGAACTCAAGCGTGGTTCAGACGAGCATATTACCGTCAGCGCCACGAGTCCGGAATACGTTGCAGCATTGATAGAAGAGGAGAGACGCAAAGAAGAGGAGAACGAAAAGTCTCTCATCAAGGCCCGAAACCGCTCTCTCTTTCTTGGATGGTTCCTCACAGTCTCGCTGGTTATTCTATGGCCCATTCCAATGTATGCATCAAGTTATGTCTTTAGCCAGAAATTCTTCACCGGCTGGGTTGCTTTTCTGTTCATCTGGGCGTTCCTTGCTGCGGGTATTATCATTTTCTTGCCTATCTGGGAGGGCTACGGCGCTATGATGACTGTGTTGAAGCATATGATAGGCAAGGACGAGAAGGTCCAGGGCCGGAGTGTGGTGACTATTACTCGTGGAGGTCTTGAAGAAGCGGCTGAGGCTTCGACTGAAAGGACGAAGCCCTACTCGGAGAAAGGGAAGGATTTTCCATAAGTAATTATGGAAATGGAACATTGGAAGTGGTCAACAACGTTTTTATTGAGATAGTATGGTTGTTTACATGTTTGGTTTTCCTCTTGTCAGTCAATATCAGTTGGTCAATCAAATTAATACATCATCGTCTGTCTACCTGTCTGTGTTTGGTCGCTGTAACCTTGGAAAACGAGGAAGTATTGTAACTCAAAGTACCATAATCGCAATCACAAGGCAAATTCAAGGCCCGTGTCACAGTAATCTTTCTACAAGATAGTAGATAGATACCCAACTTTGATATATGCACTAAGTTAAAGCGAATCATAACTAATCATCCACCTAGATACCACCTATCTACATATCTCCGGGATTGGCCTGGTGGTGGCCCGATTTGTAAGGCATCGAACTAATACGGCTCGTTGAGTTCGTCCCACCCCCGTCCCATCCCCGTCCCACTGTCCCGCCCCAACCGCACAGCGAAGCTCCACCAATGCTCCTACGTGTGGAACAATTCAATTGATTATCTTACAACTGACGAAAGCGAGGTTTTTTATCCAGTTTCCATTAAGGAAAATGTGACCCTTGTTTCGGGCCGAGAACCGCAATGTAATTGTGATTATGAACCTTGGGAAAAGCCTCGTTATCAAGAAACGCAATGCAATATTTATCCTGTATCCATCGATTTCCTTATAAGGATTCATGGTTTTCCCCGATATACTATAGTAAAATGACAACATATTACCCGGCGTCCCAGATGTATATAATGGCACAGAATTAAGAATAATAATATCTCCAGGATTATCTAACGTCGGTTGTTGTGCCCCCTTCCTCTCGGAGCCGACGGGTGCATGCTCGGAGCCGGCGACCATCATAGCTTTATCTTGTCTTGGTATAATCGGCCGTCTTACCACACCCCACAGGCATCCCTGAGAGTGAATTATCGTTGGAACAAGAACTACCCCGCTTCAATCCAGGCCATGCAAGGTATATGTAGAAACCTCTTCGTCATGCAGTCCGCAATGGGAGATATGGTGCTAGACTGCGAGTCGCGTCAATACTATCAACATCATGGAATACCTGAAGACGGTCCTAGTAGCTAATAGAGGCGAGATTGCCTGTCGATTGATCAAAGCTGCACAGTATGCTATGACTTGTGCTTATCTTGTTGGGCCACTTGGGCTAACGACGAGAACAGAAAGTCAGGAATCAGAACAATTGCCATCTATACACAGCCAGACTGCGAATCGGAGCATGTCCGTCTCGCGGACAGATCCGTTCTACTACAAGGTCAAGCAAGAGTGGCATACATAGATGGGTTTGTGCATTTCCACCGTCATAAAGAGTGCCTTGGCTGACCTCTACAGAGACCAGATCATTCAAGTAGCAAAGGACAATGGCGCCCAGGCCATTATCCCCGGATACGGTTTTCTTTCCGAGAACACCAATTTCGCCAGATCTGCATCGGCGGCCGGACTGGTCTTTGTTGGGCCGTCACCGGAAGCAATTGAGTCTTTTGGATTGAAGCACACGGCCCGTGAACTGGCTGTGGCTGCGGGAGTACCTGTTGTCCCCGGTACTCAGGGTCTACTCGAGGATGAGGAAGCCGCTGCGGCAGCTGCCAGTCGCTTGGGTTACCCCGTCATGCTAAAGGCGACTGCCGGAGGAGGTGGCATGGGTTTATTAACCTGTGCCAACGAGGCCGAAGTACGAGAAAACTTCAGAACAGTCATATCACGAGCATCATCCCTTTTCAAAAATGCCGGCGTCTTTTTAGAACGCTATTACCCAGACAGCCATCACATCGAAGTACAAGTTTTTGGCAATGGGCAAGGCAAAGCCATTAGTGTTGGTGAGCGAGAATGCTCAATCCAGAGACGTCATCAGAAAGTTATCGAGGAGTGTCCCAGTCCATTCATCTCAAACCGTTACCCGGATCTTCGACAAAAACTTACGCAATGTGCCGTTCGCTTAGCAGAAGATATCAAATACGGCTCTGCAGGGACGGTAGAATATCTTGTTGATGATCATACTGGGGACTTCTTCTTTCTCGAAATGAATACTCGTCTCCAGGTCGAGCATGGTATTACTGAGATGTGCTATAATGTCGACCTGGTTGAGCTCATGCTACGACAAGCAGACCGCGAGCTCGGTGGAAAAGGAGGTCTCACAATCGAGGAGATGGAAACTCTACAAGCCCGGTGTCTCGAGCCTCAAGGTCATGCCATAGAAGCAAGAGTCTATGCTGAAAATCCAGCGAGGAATTATGCCCCTAGTCCCGGTCTACTTCAGCAAGTGTCGTGGCACAAGCCTGAAGGAGCACGTATAGATACATGGGTTCGTGGAGGAATCGTTGTCAGCGCCGAGTACGATCCTCTGCTAGCCAAAGTAATGTATCATGGCCCTACCCGCGAGGCTGCGGTTACAGGCATGGAGGAGATTCTCAGCAAAAGTTCTATTTGCGGGCCGCCTATCAACCTAGGCTTTTTGCTAGCTATCATTCAGAGTGAAGATTTTAGAAAGGGCAACACAATCACCAAGTTTCTAGACACCTTTCAATATACACCTGCAGCTATTGACATCACCTCCGGAGGCTCCTACACCTTAGTCCAAGATTTTCCTGGTCGACCAACCGTCGGTCATGGATTTGGTCATGCCGGCCCTATGGATCCTATTGCATTCCAAGTCGCCAACCTCTTGGTTGGCAATGAAGTTGGAACTGAAGCTCTTGAAATCACTCTCACCGGACCTGAACTCTTCTTCTTGGGGGATGCTGTTATCTCTCTTTGCGGTCCTCCCATTCCAGCCGAAGTAGACGGCAAGGAAATGCCACAATGGACTCGAGTTCGCATTTATGCTGGCCAGCGTCTGAAGATTGGGAAAATGGCCGCCAATTGTAGGGTCTACCTCGCAATATACGGGGGTTTGCTCAACGTATCAAAGTGGTTCGGAAGCAAGTCTACAAACCCCATGGTAAACGTCGGTGGATATCAAGGACGACCATTGCGCGCAGGTGATTTCCTTAGTATTGTGGAAGCTTCTCATCTTCCGGAGGATGTTTCCCTTTCGATTCCTCAGAACTTGCGTCCTCAGTACACGAGCGACTGGACAATTCAGATCATGCCTGGGCCGTATGAGACAGGCTACTTATCCCCGAAGGATATAGAAATGTTCTTTGCGGAAACCTGGACAATCAGCCACAACGCTGCGCGCGGTGGTATTCGTCTTATCGGCCCACGTCCCGAGTTCGGTCGTTCGGATGGCGGAGAAGGCGGCGCCCATCCCAGTAATGTGATTGAGTATGGATATCCTCTTGGTGGACTTAACTGGACAGGCGATGAACCTGTGATTTTCCCGGTTGACTGTCCTGATTTCGGCGGATTCATCTGCAGCTTGACTGTTATTAAGGGGGATATGTGGAAACTTGGCCAGCTTCGCGCTGGCGACAAGATCAAATTTCATCGAGTATCGCTTGAAAGTGCTTTGAAATGTCGTCGTAAGAATGCAAAGTTCCTGGAAGATGTAGCCGTTTCTATCAAGACAGGCTCCTGGGAAATGATTGAGGGTTTTGACAGTATCAGTGTTGGACCAGAAGTCACTGAGCCTGGGCAGGATGTACTAAAAGTCTTAGAGGAGACTGACAAGAGACCGACGGTCACCTACCGTGCCGGGGCGGATGACTATATCCTAGTTGACTATGGGAATGGTTGCTCCGATCTGAATTTCAAATGCCGAGCGACGGCATTATCCCGTGAACTCCAGAACCGATCAGGCCTGCTTTCTGCCAACAGAAACAGTGGTGGCGCAATTTTCAACATGGTTGGCTGCGGTAACTCGCTGGCTATTTGTTATGACGGTTTTGCACTTCCACGAGCAGATCTGCTAAATGAGCTGGTTGCAATTGAGGACACACTTGGAGACATGCGAAGTGCCAAATTCCCCAACCGTCACTTCAAACTCCCACTCACCTTCCGACACAAGAAACTCGAGGATGCCATGGAACGATACATGGCCAATCAACGTTCTATGGCCAGCTATTTACCTGATCCTCTAGCATTCGTAGCAGAGAACAACGGCATGACTATCGAAGAACTAAAGACCATGTTCTTGACCTTACAATCCGTCATCATTGGAGTTGGTTTCTTCATGGCTCTCCCGCAAAGCATGCCGACAGATCCACGTTATCGAATCCGCAGTCCAAAGATGAACCCTAGCCGAACGTATACGCCCGAGGGAACCGTTTCCTGGGGTGGATCAGCAATCGCAATATACCCCGTTGATTGTCCCGGTGGGTACATGCCAACGGGCATGACTATTCCCGGCCTCGACATATACGGCTCAAAACCTGGATTCAGCGAGGAACGACCGTGGTTGTTCCAAGATATGGATACGATTAGTTTCTATGAGGTGGATGAGAAGGAATATGATCTCAAAGTTGCCGAGTTCAAGGCTGGTAAATATGAGTTTGAGATGGAGCCGGGATTTTTTGATATGGCTGAGCATAATGAGTTACTGCAAAATACGATGGATGAAGCTCGTGCAATTCAAGAGAAGAGGGCAGTCTCTCAGAAGAAAATGGCTGAAAAGGAAAAGGCGCTGCTTGAACAGTGGCTTGCTGAGAAGCAGGCTGACGGAAGTAGCATGGATGAAATTAAGTCAATGCTTGAAGGTTAGTCTCGACCCTTAAGAATTTGGTATATCGGCCGCTAACAAACTACATAGATCCAGCATATCAAGTCATCGAGGCTCCAGTCAACGCGAACGTCTGGAAGGTCTTGGTGCAAGAGGGAGACGAATTACAGGCTGGCAAAATTGTCAGTATCCTCGAGGCCATGAAAATGGAGATCAATGTGCTTGCAGATGCACATCTAGCTGGCGCCACCGTAGCCAAAGTTCTAGTCAAGCCAGGGGACTCTATTGAAAGTGGTAAGCCTGTTATACTGGTGAAGATACCAGCTTGATATTTTATAGATGCGATGACCACATAATATGAAATAGTAAATGAATATATGAGGACCGAGTTTCCAATCTAGTATCACTACCAAATCTTTATTATATTACAATTTCATTCCATAGCAATGAAATAGTGAGAAGTAAAGCCCTGCCAGATATATCCAACCCTAACCCTGGGTTTATGAATCAGCCAATCAGAGCCATAGTTTACGACATGACCCACGTGGCTTGAGAGGCTTGGGACGTGTCTCCGCTGTTAATGACGAGATTTTCATAATATCATACGCCCAATTCATCTCTACATTTTTCCATCTCTATGATGGGAGGAATACTGATCGTCACATAGTTCAGACAATGCCAAGAATGCCGCGTAAATCGTCCTCCATCCCCAGGACGCATTTCCTCGCCCGTCAAATAGACCCTTCTTCCCTTGAGACAACACACGTCTCAGGACCAGTTGGATTCCTAAACCCAACGCGCGTACACCTCAAGCCCGCGCCTGAGAGTAAAGAAAAAGAAGAAGAAGAGAAACCCGCTGCACAACCGGTCAGCGAAGAAGAGCAACCAAAGGAAGTAAAACCTCGCCGACAGCCCAGAATCGAATTTCTCTGGCGCTCTCGCGACAATCGCAAGGGTCGTCATGCGGTTCACGTCCAGTACTCTCCCAAGCATCATGGACCAGGCCACAATCTTCCACCAAGCACGAATACTTTCCAAGAGGTAGTTCGCGGTCTGGTTCGAATGGTGACTTACTTCCCGTATTGGGACGTATCCTGGCTCGTCGCGACAATCTTCACGCTGGGATCCGGGATCTGGGTTATCAATGCATTTTTCGTCTGGTTACCGCTTCAAGACCCCTCGACCGAGTTTTCCGGCGAGTCCCTTGTCGGCGGCGGAGTTACGGCTTTTATCGGCGCTACTATTTTCGAAATTGGCAGTGTATTGTTGCTGCTCGAAGCAGTCAACGAGAAACACACCGCCTGTTTCGGCTGGGCCGTTGGAACAGTGGTCAAAAGACTAGAGTCCCACGAAGATCTAACCAACACGACCGAAGTCAAACGTATCTCATCCGATGAATGCGGACATCATCATTCCAAGAAACGATCCTTACTACGCGATGGGCTCAGGGAGGTTTCGCCCGAGGAGCAGAGATCGTTTGAATGGCTACCCTCATTGACGGAATTGCGGACTCACTACTTTCATGAACTCGGATTTCTGGCCTCGCTTGTGCAGATGATTGGTGCTACTATTTTCTGGATTGCTGGGTACACGGGTCTGCCGGGGATTAGTGATCATATGAGTGAGGGTTTGACGGATGGTGTGTACTGGGTTCCGCAGATTGTGGGTGGGTTTTGTTTTGTGCTTAGTGGGTGAGTACTACGACTACGTTTTCAGGTTTGCATTCCTGCTGACTATGAAAGTCTGCTGTTTACTATCGAAACACAACCAAAATGGTACATCCCAACTCCAAGTATTCTAGGCTGGCACATAGGAGCCTGGAACCTCATCGGAGGAATCGGCTTTACGGTAGGCTTCTCAACCCTCCTTAATTTCTCTCAGCACTAACTAATATTGAATGAATAGCTCTGCGGCGCCCTCGGTCCAGCATCCGCATCCTCTGGAGTCGAATATCAGACTTGCCTAGCCACATTCTGGGGCTCATGGGCATTCCTGATTGGGTCTGTCATACAGTGGTACGAGAGTTTGGACAAGTTTCCGGTTGAGACGAAGACGCCGAGTTCGTCTGAGATTGCAGCTGATGAGACGAAGGTATAACCTTATGCTAGAATAGAAACGTTTATTCATTGTACAGATAACAGCGATATATATAAAACATTATGATTCGACAAACAATTTATTCATGAAGACGACGGCACTATCCACCCTAATTCCAACTGGAGGTTACATATACGCAATCTACCGCCCCTGTCCATGTACCCTGCCCAGTGTCAGCAACCATCCATCAATCCTCCTTTCCCTCTAGGAACATATGTAGCGGAATCGGAAGAAAAACATACGTATTAATGAAATCCGTAACCTTCCCCGTAATCCCCTGCGGACATCCCGGCTTATGCTTCGCAAAAGCGTGATCTCCAGAGACACAACTTCCATCCTGTCAACACACACACACACACACACACGCACACATCAGCCAAAACCCAAATACCAACAGCAGTAATCGAGTGTAATTTGGACTCACCGACTCCTTACGATCCTCCCCTCCACCACCCTTGATGAAACCGGCATCACCCCAACCGCTCCCGCCGCCGGTATTGTTGGCCGCTGTTGGGACGGCGCTGGCGCCGCCTTGGGTGGATATGGGGTGGTGGTTAGGCATTGTTTCACCGGTGCGGTTTGAGGATGGTGTTGCCATTTTTTTCCTTTTTTTGGTGATATGAAGTGGCGATTTCTCAATGTGGGATGTTTACGATATCAAATCGTGGTTTTTTGCGTGCGGTGTATGGTTTTTGATATTTGGCTGGAGAATGATGCGGTTGTGTTAGTTCACTGTGACTGGAAAATATTGGAAGAAGACTTGAGACGGACAACAAGAGTCGAGTTTGCTTCGCAACAACTCAACATGTGCATACCTGGTATGTAGTTGTCTGGTGGCTAATGTAATTTGCGAATCAACTGTCAATAAATCTTTTCAACTGTATGTAGGTCGAACAGATCCTCAAGTATAGATATGAAGACTTTTATATAAACCTTCTGCCCGAGATCGAAAGAAAGATGAGGATCTTATTCTGATCCACATGGAGGTGTTAGGGTTATCAAAGGCAAACGTTGTGATGTAACTTAGCTGGCCGTCATGATTACGTTGATTACTCCATTTGGAAGCTTTGATTAGGGTTTGCGATGGAGATCGTACCGTTCTTTCGGGATTATACTATCCAACGGGGAACATTTAAGTCCCTACCATATTCCCTGAAGACTGTCATGTTGCTATGAGACAGCAGAAGACAAGAAAGAATATAAGGCAACCGGTCATTTCAGATATATATGTACAATTTGGAAGCCAGTGAGAAGATTTTCGCCAAACAACATGATCACACCCGGATTAGAATAGAATTAGTAGTGAGTGTAAGGAGTAATGTAACGAGCGGTGGGCCCAAATCAATCAAAACAATATCCCAGATAGTGATATCAAAACCAAAACCAAACAAACATCTGCAGATGGTATCAGAACGGAATTGCAAGTCCATGCCTGTTAGAAAACAGTCCTCTGTCTCGAGAGGCGCATGAATATATAATCATCAAATGGAAGGCCGCCTATCCCAGGCGACCGAAAGTAACCTCTATAGTCATCAAGAAGCGAAGAAAGTAATCAATGCAAATCCCCGTTTTGATAGGCCCCCTTTGGACCATATGCCTGCCCTATCATCATCAAAAAATTTGGTGGGGTATCAAAAGTTCTGTGGCCGAACATAGTCTGAGCCAGCAGCAAGGAACGCGTAAAAGAATCGAAAGTCTGTTGTACAATAGGGAAAAAAGCCATCTGGAACAGGATATCATGATGCGCACGACTGAAACCGAATGGACGCCGGGAAAGAACCGAAACTAGAATCAAAGACGCTCACAAAAGCACGCCATTTTCGTATGTGCACAAAAATATTGTACCGGAAGAACGAGCCAATGTTGACAGACGGCTCGATCTAATCTTCGTCCTCGCCGGAGCCGGTGTCCTTCTCGCCTTTGTGGACCTTTTTGTGTCGTCGCAGGTTGGACACGACGGAGAAATGACGACCGCAGCCTTCGACATCACATGCGTAGGCTGGAGAATGTTAGTACTGGATTTAGAAAAGCTCAGTAAGGATAGGACTCACGCTTCTCGCCAGTATGACTGTACATGTGCGTTTGAAGAGAAGACGGACGCGTAAAACGCTTGTCGCAGACTTTGCACTTGTGCTTTTTTTGCGCGTTAGAAGGCATCTTGGAACTGAATTGACCCATCATCGACTGGGGACCGGCAGGCGCAGCTCCCAAAAGACCGCTGGGTCGAGGAAGTGTTCGCGAAGGCAAGCCATCGTATTGCTCCGAGGTCGAGCTGTAATCTGTTACCGACGAATCCACTGATGCAACTGAAGCACTGTAGTATGGGTAGTTGCTGGCTGACGACATTGAAGAAACTGAGGAGTGTGTAGAAGGAAAGCCATAAGAGTCTGCTGATCCACGGGAGCTGCGAGGAGCGTAGATGCCTCTGGGAGTCAAGTCCTGGCTCAGAGCGACCATTCCGCGACTGGCATCAATTGCATCACTGTAAGAAGCAGGCTGAGACATTCTGGCGTCAGACATGCGGCGAGCATCTTGTTGAGTGGCCATTCCCGAATATGCCATGGGTGTGTAATTAGCGGGTGTGAAGCTGTTGATAGGAGCAGCTGCAGTGTAGGAAGGAGCAGCATCAAAGGTCGAGCGAGGAATTTCATGGTGCATGTTCAACATCTCTGATCCTGCGTATCCAGCTGATGGGTAGCTGTTGCCAGCCACCAGTGACGGAGCAGAAACGGGAATGCTCGAGTAGGGCATGGAAATAGCCGTTGGTCTTGTCACGTCGTCGTGCTTGACAGGGCTCATCCCCATGGAGGCAGTAGGATAGACGGGGGGAGTCGAGTGGGAGGAAGTGTGTGCTGCCCAGGGATCTGTGAACTGGGGGGTCTGGGTGTGGTGCATGTTGTTCTGGTAAACATGGTCGAAGCCTCCCATGCCGCCGTACTGGCGGTTCTGGTTCTCAATGACCATCGTCATGGAGGATGATTTATTTGGCACTAGAGGCGATTGTGATGAAGATCCTTGTTCTCTCTCAGACTAGAGAGAGGTGGGAGTTTTAGAAAGGAAGGAGACTGTGCAAATGACGTCTATTAAAGACACGCAAGGCAGGTGCGAAGCGGCTGCCGAGGAAGGAGCAGGGGAGACGAAGAGCCGGTGGCACAGATGGCGTCAAGCAGCTAAGAGCGCACTCAGGCAAACGGTATTCGATAGCCTTCGGTCTTGTGTGTATGTAGATGCGATATGTATGCCGCATGCGATGAGACGGTACCGCAGTTCTCATAGAATTGGCTGTCCCAACAATCAATGTAGATGCAAATTGTACAAGTTAATATGGTGTCGTAGTGTTCAATGTGACTGTCCTTGGATACGTGTAGAGTGTATGTATGTTGATGGGTCCCTGATCGTACAAAGTACAAGAAAAGATGGAAGGAAAAGATCTGTCTTGGGAAGGGGATCGACGTAGCTTAAGAGGAAGAAGGGGATTGAGAGAAAAATAAGCATCATCCTGCGGACGGAGATGCAGCATTGTGGTAAAAAAGGTACGTACATCTACCACATAACTGAGTGGAAAGGCCTGTGCCACTGACGACGTTCCGTCGGGGGAGGCTGCAGATCGTTTTCCTTGGGCCAGCTTAGCGTACTCTTTTGCTTTTGGGACTTGGCCAAAAAGGGGAAGCCCAAGGAAAAGGGTAGAAAAGGGCCCAAAATGGGACGCTGTGGGAGGCCATTGGCTGGAAAAAAATGGAAGAAGTGGAAAATGGGGGGGGGAGAGAAAAGGGGGGCTAAAAGTGCTGGAGAGTGAGTGTGCCCCAAAAAGGATGGTGGAGAGGCGCTAAACTGCTTTGCGAGCCGTGTCGGTGGTTTGGGTTTAGTGCGACTGGCAGTCTGGCACACGGGGAGATTTTGGGCCACGTACGGGAAGATAATACCGTATTATTACATCCATTCTTCGCTACGACATAGTAGCCCTTAGCAGCAACTCTATCATCGAACCGTCAACTGGAGGGGTGGTTGTTATGCAGTACTCCGCACATAGCATCCCCCCAAGTGTACTGTATGAAGTAAATGTTTGAGCCACTTCAGTATTTACGCAGCATGAATTATTGGCCGGGTCGCGACCTTATTGGTTCTCACATCATACTCTCCGAGTTGTTGCACTTGTCGACATCGGAGCATATGTACGTAGTCGTACCTCGGGATAGCCCCGATGAGACGGCAACACCGAAAGGGGAAACGCTATGTTCACACAAAGCACCCAAAGTAAGAAAACGAAAAACGGCAAATAGTGAGAACGGAAGGTCAAGGCTTTCGTACTGACATACTCCGTAGTTAGTGTATTCGACAGTTTGGGAATCGGGCATCAGCTGAACTCATAATCTGATAATAATAATAGTACCCTCGAGTCCTCGACACAAAAGATGAAGGTATCGAATAAAATCACAAATAGAATACGCAATATCCAAGTGACGAAATAATAAGAAGCGCTAGTCAGAGAACTAAGATACTCTGCCGTCCCGACATACATAATTGCAGAACATGCACCAATCAGCGATACGGCAATAAGCCACTTTTTAGTCGAAGGGAGGAGTCATTCCCAACCCGATGGGAATTGGTTCGTTGCGATGGCTTGTTTCAGCATTGCGGGGGTTGGCGACTAGCACTGAAGGGGAAAGTGCGCCATTTGTATTCCAAAGTTCATACTATTTCTGTCTGTTCAATCAACCTCAATGATATGTAAGTGTACAATCTATTCTGTACGGCACTCTACGGAGGAAACAGTATTGACCCCACCACGCCTTGACTGGGCATCTTCCTGCAAGCCCCAAGCCTCGCAAGCCTCTAAGCCAGCCGGCCTGCGGGAGATGCTACTTAGCACAGTGGAGCCCGGCATTTATTGGTGATCCTTATGCTAGTTTTCTTTTGTTCAATTGCGACTTGTTGGTGGCAACTGCAACAAGAGGGATTGGATAGTGTTAGTTAACTAGAGCGTATCACATGCCATCTTATTCTTAGTATTGTGTATTGTGTGGTGTGTATACCGTAGTACTGACTGGTCGTTTCGAGTTGAGTATTCGAAGGTGATGGCTACCTTGCTTACACCCGTCATCTCGACTTTCTGGAAGACGTGAACAATAATAGAAACATTGAATTGTTTGTACCATACGTAGTCTGCTTACTAGCAGGATCCTTACGTACACGCGTCGTACGTGCGTACATATTCATTACAGTGTATACTAGGATACAGCAAGGAGGGGCGGACCATAAATCCGGGGATGGAGTCTATCCACTCTGTACCGTTGCCAATGAACAAAGCGGCACATCACCTGCAAGCCTCTTTCTTGCTTCACTCCTTTTCTATTGGTTTGACGTTCAATTGTTGTGAAGTGTAGTTGAATTATTCGAGGGCAGTGGAATGGCCGGCGGGAATGGCGACCATGGGTGGTGGGCATTGGGTGATAGAGGATCAAAACACACCTTGGTGGCTTGATGGTGGCTGCATCGGTGTATTTTGACAGGCGAACTACTGATCTTAACTTATTGATCATTGATCAAAAAATGAAAATTAGATACTACGCACTACTAGTACGTGCGTATTAATTTGTTTTTCGACATCCACTTTGTTGTGGTACTAGCCTACTGGAGGTTGACAGAATACCGAACAAGTGCATATAACACCGAGGTTAAGAGTCCTAGCGCACGTGTGGAAACCCATCATCTGAGCAATTCGATTTTTCTTTCCTTGAAAGTAACATCGACAATTTATAAAAAACAAACAACATGGCATGTCTTACATGCTGACGAGGTCTATTCAAAGGCGCCTGGTTTTCCCGGCCAACCATCGGTAAGCTGGAGTTTGGAGTATGTAGCTACTGTTAGTCACGGTCGTGTAAGTTACATATTCTACATAGTATGTACATGGTATAATATAACTTGTATTCCTGTTCACAAGTTGAAGCTTATCTGGCGGACAAGCTGCATGTCGACGTCAGTACTAAATATTTGTCGTACATAGATCAGATAGGATGAGGATGGGGTCAACCCGTTCAAGATTAGTCCAGTATTTGATTATTGTATCCAATCAATCAAATCTTCTTAAACCTCTAAATTGAATCAGATTATCTGTCCTCGTTGTGTCTCATTTATTCATGATGATACAACACAACGCTGTCACTGAATCTCAAATAAGCATCTAAACTATGCGCCGTTGGGGCCAACACAAGCCCTCCATCGAACAATCCCTCAACCCTAGCAACACGATCTGCCGCCACCATGCAGACGAATGGATTCGGCCGCCCCGCCACGGAATTGTGGCTTTTTTTTAAGAATAAGAATGTGTGTTACATTTGTTGTTGTGGTCAAGTGAAACAAGAGCAATGATGTCTGGATAATCTGATTGTCGTTGATAGACAGGGACCGGATCATGTAAGGAGCGTGGGTCATGTAGATCCGTTTGACTGACAGTTCACTATGGAGTACTATGTACACCATACATAGTGGACTATGGCGGATAGTTTTTCGATACAACACTGTTCAATTGAATCGGCGTATTTCTGCTAAAGAGGTCGAAGTTTATAGTGTTGCATGTCAATAGGTATGATGACGAAGCGTTGCATCTCCTTGCCTGAAACCCGAATGTTATCAAAATATCGCAAAGGATTCGAGAAGTATTCTTTAGTTCTTACAGATGTGACAATTCCATGAAATGGCGCTAGGATCAATCAGGGAAGCCGAGCACTGAACAAGACGTGCGTGAGCCATCTCTTGGCATCACAGCCAAAAAATGCTTGTCACACTTTTCATCTATGGAGCAGACTCAGCGGAGAACTAGCAAATGAGCGTTGTCGCCGGCACTGCCACGAAGTAATCTTACTGACCAAAATTCTGCAGGGCACGGATCCTTCAAACTTCAAGTTTTTAACATGATAACATTTTGAGTTTGTGTTTAGCAGTTTAACTCGTTGTTCAACTTGTTCAGTATCCACTGTCCAAGTGTGAGTTGGGATAATGGATACTGCTCTTGAGCTTGGACATGGAACTGGTAGAGTATCCATGGTCGAGATGTAATGCTCCGATTAGGAAGTCGATACACTTGAAATTCGAGTCTTAAAATCTGCTATAAACATATTATTATATTATCATATATTGTATAATGCTTCTGAAACAACGTTTCAACTTTCGACGTACACAGCATGTTTGATCGCCATGGTCGCAGATCATAGCATGTGTTCCTGAAAATCCGCCCCGACGATCCCTGTCAACGCAGGCTGATCCATCTTGATCTGAACTGTGAAGTCGATCTATCTGTCTGCAACGGTTACCAGACTGTCAGGTAAAAGCGTTGGTAAGAATCAGATGGGAATTCTGATCCGATACTTCTACCTAGGTACGGAGTACGTAAAAGGGACTTCTGACTCGGCATTCTCTCCGCTGCCGTCAAACAACCCGCCAATAACTTAACACCTAAACCAAAAAGAGTCAGTACGCACACTTCTCCCTGGCATAAACTCGAGTAAGCCAATTAAACTAAATCTCTGTGGCGCTCTAACCGTGCGCCTCCATTGAACCAAAAACCAAAAGTTCCTCCAGAGAACGATCGTTGAATTAAGATTGTGTACCCTACCCCTATTGTCGGGAAACTCAAATTTGTTCTTTGCCAAGTTGCTAGTTCGACAAGGCTCGCAAGTGTCAAAAAGAAAAAAAAAAAAAAAAAAAAAAAAAAAATTCCAAATTCTGATATTTGACTTCCTCTTTGAGTCTTTGGAGTGAACCATGGTCTTGTCTTGACCCGTGACCCAACACGGACAGTACACTGACTAGCTGCTACTGCTAAGTTAGTACTAAGTATAAGGGCCGAGCTATAGGGAGTGAAATGCAAATATATTGCGGTTCTTTTCTTTCATGGTCAGGACTCAGCAAGTTGGATTAGCCGAGGGAGAGAAGCATTTTTCATATGAAGCCGACTGGATCTTACTGATAGGAATCAATCGGGCTCAATCAATCGTTTGCATACAGTAATCTAATCTATTGGCCGTCGAAGAAGTCAACTCAAGCTCGTCTTACACCGCTCTTTAATTATTGCTGCAGGCTCAACCAACACTTGCCGTCGATTGGTCGGGTAGATGTCGAGAACAGACATGCGCTGCATATGCAGTAGGCATCACCTTGTCTTTGACCACGCTATCTACAATTTTCATTGTTCAGTGTATTTGTACAGTACGCAGTTACGTACTATATATGTATGTTGAAGAAAAAGCAACTACGTACAGTTCACGTAAAAAGCAATAATCATAAGGCTATGATTTGCTAGTCAATACGTAGTTCCAGATGGTGTAATCTTTAGGCCGCCACGGTAGATCAAATCAAGCCAATTCCTGATTTGTAGCGTAGTCTATTTAGTATTTTCTTGTAGCCAAGCTGAGTCTGCTAGTGAAAGTAAGTATGTAGACAAGAGGCCCATGCCCCGACTGCAAAAGCGTAAAAGCTGAGACCGTCTTCCAAATCAAGTTAACTAGATCTTTAACTCAGGAGTTACTTTCATCGGCTTTGTGTGCCGCGAACTCCTAAAGCATGTCAAGAACAAAAACTAACTCTGTCAAGAACAAGAACTAACTCTAAGTCAAGAAGCATATGCCGCGATTGGTTCCTAAATGCCATCCATTATTCTGGTCATTTAGTGACATTATGTCATTTACAGATACGAAGCAAAGCGGCAGAGGCCCCACGGTGACCGAACCTTCGACCTTGGAACCTGCTGGGTGCCTGCCTGCCTGAGGTGCGACTTTATGCCTGATTCGGCCAATACTCTTTTTCTCCACTTCATTCGATGTCTTCGATTCAATACTTCGTCCTCTCGCTCCCATCAAAGATATTGACGGACGACTGTATCAACAGCCTGATATGTATTGTTTCTATCTACATTCTTTCTTACTACACTAACTACAACCTGGGATTGCACCGTATACTGGAGTTACATGCCTAAGCCCTCTTTGTCTGTGTTGGAACCGCAACCCAACTCCACTTCGCCAAGAGCCAGCCCATCAACCTGAAACGCGCCGTTGATTTCTTGTTGAGATGGATTCTACCACTTTAGATGCATTTCACGATAAGGAGTTTGAGCCAAGACGTTGACAATTTGACATCTACCTGCTCCGTAACGCCCCTAGGTAGTCCACACCGTCCATAAGGTTAACTATATACTTGCTCCACTCGCCGATTCGGCGACCTGAATTTTCTCGAAATGAATCTATACCAGATTGAATACCTAGGTAGGTCAGACTTGGAGTTGACAGTCAGTGCTCGGACATCTCAAAGTCCATGCAAGGCATTCAATGATTTCAGACAACCTAGGGTTAACTAGCCAATGAAACTGACTGAACGCTGACCAATCAGAGACGGACGCAGAAGGGAAGAATGTTCCGTCTTGGCATGACATCATAGGCTTGTATCGTCCTCAGGCATGTCAACGAGTATGTACGTAGTAGCAGTCGCAGTGCAGGACTCAGCAGACGCAAAAAACAAAAACCACGAAAAGGGCGCATTATGCATAGATTGTCAAAGCAAGGGTTGACATTGCGATCTCGAAGTGCGTGATGCGTAATGCATTACCTGACAGCTTGACAGTCAAAGAATCCAGGATAGTTACCTATGTACTATTAGATTGAATGATATGACGTAGTCCATCTAAATGAGATGAATCTATCCCTCACTTCGTCAAATGGCACACGAGCATTTAGCCTAAACATATGTATTGCATCGATCTAAGAATGACGAAGGTTCAGATCGCAAACTGGCGGACAGCAAGAACAGTCTGATATTGACTGACCAGGTGTCTGGCTGACTGGCTTGACTGTCTTAGCTTACTGCAGGATACTTGTACGTGTAGCCTTCCTTGTACGTAGCGACATAATCGATCGTCAGTAGGATCAGCGCGAATGTGTCTAGGGCGTAGCCCCCAGTTAGTATGTAGGGATTGATTCGAGGACAAATATTTGGTCATAGGGTATGGAGTATGGAGTATGGGGTACGTATTATAGAGCCATGGATCATCCAGCACATGGTGAACAACACCCTTGGTATGCGCCGTGGGACACCATTGGACACCGTAACTTCGAGTACTAGCTTAGGGGTCACTTGACGGTTTGTCAAAATTGAGGGTGACATCATATTTTAGTTGTCATGGTAATGTATCTTAGATATTCAAAGTCACAAACAGTGCCTTCGTTCCATTCGTGCGAGGAATGACGTCTGCTATCCACTCTTTGGTAGATGGATGGATGTGTTGATGGGTATACTTTTCAGACCATAGCATAGCTCTAAATCTGTATATGTATGTATGTATGTAACTCCTCCAACACGACAACGTGCAGATTAATATACCCGTACATAGACAATGAGCAGACGGCGGCGCAAAATCAAGTTTTTCGAAAGGTGAAACTGGTCACGTACATACATATGTTTAGAATAGAGTTATTCGACTCACGTGAATATAAATCATATTTCCCCAAAAATGGAGCAAACAAAGTTCGTCCTAGTCTAGTACGTAGGATAAAGATTGATCGATCGACGATAGATCTACGTCTGTTGACCAGACCGGAAGCGTCTACTATGTAGGACATCTGGAGATAGATGAACCCTCAACGCTTGAAGCTCTATCGAGGCGAAAATATCAAGGAATAGTGTGTAGTTTACAATAGCATTCAACTAAAATAGAGTATCAATAATCGCCAAGCGCCCATACTATACTATACTGCAATACACGAATACACAAATGAATAATCTGTCCCCAAACGCAGGATTAAATCACAATCGACAGCTCCGCGCGCGAGACACCATCATGCTCCAAATCCGGATAATAAGGCACCATCGCATCCGCGCTCTGCACATACGCATCATTATATAACCGCCAATAAGGAACACGCACTTTGCGTGCAGGGTGGAACAGGCCTGCCCAGACGTAGTTCATGACCACCCCCGTACCGACGGCCATACGGATTGCGTCGATGGCTTCAATGATTCGGTCGATCACGTGCGGGCTTGTTTCGAAGATGTTGGGGTATAGCAGGTTGAGTAAATGGATCATTGCGTCTTCGCAACCTAGACCGACGACGCCGAGGGCGATGTGTTTGACGACGCTGGCCGCGGTTTGGCGGTGGACTTGGTCGCGGTCAATCAAAGCGTCTTCGAGGAGGGGGGTAACGGCGTAGACGTAGTCTTTGGCCATTTCACCGATATATTCGAACAGGAAGGACATGGCTTTGAGAACACCGTTTTGAACGTTGAGTTCGGGGACGCGGTATTCGTTCATCAGGGCTGGGAGGACGGTGAATGGAGCACAGGTCTCAGCAACGATACCAATGGCGACGGCTGTACAGACACGCGACTGGCGTTCCTGGACTCGCAAGTTGTTGAGTAGAGTTGCAAGCACATCCTGAGGACCGATCGCCTTGGCAATGAAACCAAAGGTGTTGTTGGCCGCACGACGGATACCCTTCTTGTGAGCCTTGAGCATATCCAGCAACTCAAAACAAATACGCATCCATTCTCGAGCATTGACCGATTCTGGTCCACGATCTGCAATACGGCCGACCAAATCAATCGTGTTTTCTTGCACTTTTTCATGTCGATTGCGAAGAATAGGAGTAAGTCGTGGGAGGAGGTCGCGGATAGGAGGTTGCATCTGGTTAATACCGACTACGGTGACAATCGATCGTAGAGCACCGAGGATAGAACCAAGCACTTCGGGGTATTCTTCACCTAGGTATTCATATAATAAAACACTGAGTTTGCCCATAAGAGCGTCCTCGCCGCACTGCTTCATAACCATGGTAATTCGGGAAACGAGGTCGGCCGCTTGTTGACGGACTGTGGCGGACTTGTGGTTCAACCTCCATAAAATAGTAGAGACAATCTGTGGAAGGTAGGGTTTGCATCGGGTTCCAAGAGCATTGACAACTGTGCCGAACCCATTCAAGATCACAATATCCTCAACACTTTGTTCCTGGAAAGCAAGCAAGACACCGTCAATAAGTCGTTCTTCCAGTCTTTCGGAAATGTCAGCTGCTCCAAGAGAAGCAATCAACTTTTCTACTGTCTCCACGGTCATTTTTCGGTAAGCCTCGCTCTCGTCCTTGAGGTTGTTGACGATACGCTCCAAGATCTCTCCCACGCCGACTTTCTGACCAAGGTCGACAGTAGTCTCAACGACCTGACGGTAGTTGCGTTTATCTAATGCCATACGCCTGACCCAGAAGCTCTTGAAGAAATCCTGAAGAACATTCTCTTTCAAGTATTGTGCCGTAACACCATCGGTTTGAGCACACTGCGACACCACCTTCAGCACCACCTTTTTCATTTCTTCATCTGGAGAAGAGAACTCTCGGAGCAGAATCTCCATGATCTGACTAGTATAGTAGTTGGCATACTCTTCGTCCATCAGAGGAATAATGTATCCGACAGCTTTCAAAAAACCCGCCAGACCCTTTCCACGTTGCTTGCGAGCACCTGTCCACAGAGGGTTGAGAATATCGTCGAAACTTTCAATACCATAAGGATTGGCTGCCTCGGCTAATGCAGCAATAGCCAAACTGGTAACTGTCCTAACTTTGGCTTGTTCATCACTGAGGTTGTCTGCAATACAGTCAACTAATCCTTTCAAATGAGGCAAGATAGCACAACCCATAAGAATAGGAATCTGCTGGACAATCTTGACACCAGTGTGTCGGGCCTGCCATGACTTTTTACTGCGACAGACAGCACGCAAGAAGGGAAGCAAAGCTGGTATACCTAGAGCAGAAGCGACGACAGCGAAAGCTCTAGCGGTGGTGTTTCTCACGTATTCGTCAACATGATCGATATCCGGACGCATGGTGCTGATCATATGTGCAAGACCTGCAGCTTTGGCCAGATTAGAAATAATTTCACGACCTTCCACACGTGCATAGTAGTCTTGGTCGATAAGCAAAGGTTCAATAACAACGAGAATTTTGTGGGTATAAGGACGAACAAGGTCGTCAAGCTTGTAAAGAACACGATCAATAACTTTGACCAGCAAATGGCGTTCCTGATCTTCCAGCGACTTCTCCATCAAAAGAGGAAGGATCTGGTTGAACAGTGCACCAGCACCAAACTGACGAGCATTGTCGGTAAGCTGGCGAAGAGCCGTTTTACGCATAGGAGGAGTTCCATTCTTGACTTTAAGCAATAGTCTCATGATCTTTCTCTCCTTCAACTCCTCAACAGACAGGCTGTTCTCATCTGCGCCATCAACCAATTTTCCAAAGTATGCCATATCCTCAGCCTTGAAGAACTGAAGATCGCCGACTCCAGGGATATCCGTCGGAAGTTGTTTACCAAGAGTGCGAGCACTCTCTGGTTCTTGCATCATGAAACCTCCGTATCCGCTTGCACTAGGTAAAGCAGCAGGAGTAGCCGTAAGCTTTCGTGCAGGGTTTCTGATTGGCTCATAGCCCGGTGGAGGTTGAAGAACTTGATATCCTTCCGTAGGAAGCATCATATCCAACTCCTCGTCCGTCCAAACAACATTACGACCAAGATCTAACCCCATTGGTGCTACACCCATCGACGGATGCGCCGGGGTCGCAAGACCTGGTTGACCGACAGGGGTTGCACCAACAGCCGGGGCAGCTGGTGCTTGGTCCCAACGAGAGCGTCGCTTAGGAGCTTCTCCGTCTGGCGTTGGTACAGCAGGAGTCTGATCCCATCTGGACTTCTTGGCTTTGATTTTATTTTCTTCCTCAGCAGCTGCGGCGGCAGTTTCCTCCGAAGTGACATCCCATCGTTGCTTTCTCTTGCGACCAGCGGCGACGGCGACGGTGGGGCCAGCATCGATATTCTCTTTGTCAGCCTCATCTTTCAAGGTGGCTTGGTATTCAACAGTTTCACCTGCGTCCCGCTTCTCACTGATGAGCTTTTGAACGCGCTCTTCTTCTTTCTCAAGTTCACGAAGCGCCATGACCTCTCGATAAGTCTGGCCCTCGGGTTCGACGTTGGCATGCGCATTCGCAGCAAATGGATCAGCTCGCGTCGGGGTGAGCGGACCACGATTGAACCGGCGTTTCTGGTAATCGCTTTCGCGGTCGGCGATTCTGGCAGACTTTTCACGGCCAAGAAGGATATCATCCTCTTCAACACCATTGCCACTTGCCATTTCGTTGATCAGGTCCCTGCTAGCTGTATACTGACCGACCAATCGATGTCCTGTATCTGCATCCTCCATATCCTCATCACCATCGACAGGGATGGAGGTATTATAGCCAGAATACTTATCGACGCCATTGCGTTCGTAGAGGTCGGTATCAAAACTTTCAGTTAGGGAGGCCTTTGTGGAAAAGTCAGTGCGCTGACTGGATGGGTCGAAGGTTTTTGAACCTTTTTTGGCAGCAGCGAGAGCATTTCGCTCGGCTTGAAGCCGTCTGACCTGCTCAAAGTCGGCTGTAGTGGTTGTTAGTATGTTGGATGAGGTTGGGATGGGAGAGGGGCGCGTACAGTCAGACATGGAGGCGTTTGACTGCGAAGTGGCTCAAGCGAAGTTCAGAGCTGTAAATAGAATCGAGAACGCTACATTCAGCGTGGTAACGTCGACAGCGGCTGTGCGACGTTGAAAGGATCGGATTGCTGGATGGCTCAATGATGGTTGTTGATGTGATGTCGGCGCGCAATTTTTGTCTTTGCCGCTGTGGTCGTCGAGAGTCCGCATTGAGCAGCCGCTGACTAAGAGTCATGTGACCCTACGGCCCAAATTAGTTTAGTTCCTTCTCCAGTTGTGCGCGATAAGATAAGAGTTGATGCCTTGCTGCCTTACTCATTTCTGTAGATCTACCACTCGGATATTACACAGAACACAAATATTAAAAAAGTCAGGGAGTACCTGGCGTCTTCGGTTCATCATTAAACTGCACTATATACATGATTGTCCATTAGGAACAGTGGCCGTCATAAATCCTTTCCTGCATCAGCATAGCAATGTCCTCGAAGCCCTCTACAAAAAAAAGAGAGACAGTGACTTTTTTCCGATGTGAATCTCCTTCACTCGAAGCCGGACGCGGTGGTTGGAAATGGATGATGCAAACCGAGTCTGAGTGAGGTTTGGTATCTCGAGAATTTTGAAAAATATCGGTTGTCAAGTGAGAATCTTGAATCCCTCGATTGTCAGACTTCAAGATCGGGCTCCCCATCGTCGCTCGTCGCGCGACATCTTGACGTGACCTCCATAATATTCGTCTTTGTTCTCAATCGGGGTCACGCAGTACACAGTTGGTGTGCTCTGGAAGTGAATTGCCTTGCCGCTTGATCGCGACGAGGTGGAAGAGGTAGAACCCTTCTTGAGAATGCTCTTGGCGGAGCTGGAATTGCTGTAGGAGTACATTGGGACAGTCTGTTTGCTAAAGTCTCGGGCCGCAGCATAGACTGGGCTGAGAGGCGAAGGCGAAACAGGTGTCCGTGGCATGGGGCCGGGTGATCGCAAAGACAGAGCTGGGCGAGTGGTGTTTGTGGCAGCAGAGATGCTGAGAGACAGCTTAGGCTTGGCTGAGCGTGCGGCGTACATTTTGAATTTGCTTCGACGAGAAATTTGAGATATGGTCGAGTTACAAGAGTGTGATTTATGATGTGATTTCTCTGAATTATCCACCGGGGAAACTCAGATCAAAGTGCAGTATAAAAATTAAGAAATACGATTTGATCAACAAATGTATTCCTTGGAAGAGATCACGCAGATAGCTCTTGGGGATTCAAAAAAGAAGGATTGTTGTGGTGTTGGATTATGTTGTTTTTATTTTGTGTATATGGACGACTGGACCAGCCAATCTATGGGGTGAATTAGAATAAGAGACGAAAATAGAAAAGAGAAAAGTAACGTAAAGGAAAAAATAGTAACTGATGAAACAGTTGGCATGCAAGAGCAACGAAGGGGACGCTGACAGCGGCTATATACCCACGATGGAAGACGGTTCTGAAGAGTCGAGGAGCGGGGTAGACTCACACCTCTCCTTGTTCTTGACCTTGAAAAGAATATCACACAAGCCATTGGTGTCGAATTGCTGCTCGTGGTGCATGGTGATGGGGGGTTTGTGGTGTGATAGCCCAATCATAAACGTTGAAGAGGTTCGAGGGGCTGGTAAGCGCCGGGCAAATGCAACCATCACTGCTTAAGCACACCCACTAACCACCAGCCATCGTGACCGACTTATCTTAGTAGCCAATCAGATCGATACAACAGACCTTGCATGAAAATGGGACATTCTCGGACCATCGCCACCAAGAAGATAAAAGTCGGGGTTTTCTGTGTGCTTGCAGATGGATGCGACAGACTCCGTCTGGCGTTGGCTCAGACTGGGTTATCGACTTATCGATAGTGCGATAAGTAGCTTTTCGACATGCACGCTGCTCTATTGTTGTCACACGCTTGGACTGACCATTGCATGCACCAAGTCATCCTGATTCGTCTTTTCTTTGGGGTGACTACTATATACGAAAACTGAGAGGAATTGGATCATGCATCCAAAGTCCGGTTGATTTTGCTTTTCTGCGCGGGATACGGAGTGCATGATGGGTATCAATGATAAAGCACTCTTTTGATGAGTAACATGCAAGAGAGAATGTGATGACGAACTTGATTCGCTAGAATAGGTTTGAGAGTCTAGAGAAGGAATCTGGTCCTTGCGAAATCCAACATATGAAAGCAAGCTTCGGAAACAATATCCGATGGTCATCAGATCAGTACCGTATATGAGACATAGAGTTCCATCTTTGTCAAGGAATCTCCCTTTTGATAATACATCGCAAAAAAGGAGTCATGAAGGACAGGATCTTGTTACACCTGCTTGCTGATCAGCCTGCTGTCTTGCGTTGCCCGATTTTTCTGTCTCCAATTTGATTTGGCTATCCCTCTAGCCCTCACCAATGTGGTCGCAGTATCTTGCAACATACATCTAGTCGTGCCATACCAAGATTTAGTTCATCGGGCCGTTGCTAGATCTATACGAAGATCTTTTGAACTCGCATTTCGATCGATGGGTCCAATTCGATATTCGACACGTCGTCAAGCTCAATCTCAGCCACATTGGACCCTTGTGAGTGGATCTAATGCTGAGCACTGGCAATCCTTTCCAGATTACCTTGAACATCAAGGCTTGTAGTTTGATATGATTTCGGGGAACGTAGGCAGGCTTTTGGCGTTCTGACAATCATTTCGGGCAGTATCATTCTTGGTACCAAATGATAAGTTTTGGATAGTCGATTTCCGAACACTAGACACGAGTCTGGAGTACACGGTCACTAACATTTCAGGAAAGCCAATGAAGAGAAGCAAAGTAACCAATCGCAATGAGATGAATAGACAGAAGTAGGTTATGCCCGACGAACCCCATGACTTGACTACTCCTAAAGTGGTTTGTAACGTCTGTCGCACACCACTCCTTCGCGCACTCGAATGGCGCACTGTCCCCTTTCCCGTTTTTTGAGGAGGTATTGGAAAAAGTTATTCCTGCACCCCGTCTTATTGCAGTATAATATAGCGAAACGTCGTCAGTGAGCAAACTCCCGTGGCCCGACTGTGTGGACTGATGAAGTTGACTGACGGTAGTGGTATAGAATCGAAACCCGAAAAATAGTCGATGTCGAATGAGCCCAAACTTTGTAGTTTGTCTATTTCGATTGCGCTCCCATGCCCTGGTTGTACTGTCTGACCACGGCCAAGATCTCTTCTTGCGAAGCACCACTTCTAGCAGTCGCCAAAAGAGATTCGAGTTGTTGCTCATTTCCGGTTCCAATCATATTCAGCAACTGCTCGACAGATTGACTGACGATGCGCAGCTCGTCCTGAGCCAGTTTCAGTGCGGCGACATGTGCATTGTGTGCATCTTGGGTGCTATCTTCGATGTTGCAAGCCTGGCAGTGATGTCCGTTTCGACGGCTGATTGGAGCCATTGGCGCAGCGAAGTAGTTCCTATGGCGTAGGTTGAGAAGCTCTCGGTAGGTGAACGCCCGCAACTTTATCTGCTGGGTGTTTGCTATGTTGGTGGAAAAGAAAGGAGTCGGTCAGATGAGGTAGATGGGAGCGAATCACGTAGTGAGTATAGACGAAATACCTGGTGAAGTATAACGAAGGCTAGGCCAGGAGGGGAAAGGCCAGTTCAGACGAGAGAATAGAAAATCAGACATGGTGGTTTGTCTGGACAGGATGCGCCCCGGCGTGTTTAATCTTTGGTCGAGCTGGCTGGAGCAGGTTAGAGTGAACCGCCGGACGAGTCATTGGCTCGATCCGGCTCTATCGTAATAAAATGTAACGGAATTGTTTTCCGGTACCTGAGGTGGCAAATAGATTACAGCTAGACGAAATCTAGCCAATCACCTCGTCCAATCTAGAGCATCGACTCGGAAGTAGTTTTTCCGAGAACTGTCCCAATACATACCCTCATTATTTGTCCAGTCTCCCCTTCCCCCTTTGTCAGGGCTTAGGGCTTAGGGCATCTCTGTCACAATATGCTTTTCTTCATCCTTTCGCTTCCCTGTATATCTCTGTCTTGGTGAAACAGAAGGAGAGACAAAGATAACCGGAAGACGCTCTGTCGATAAAGAGTAAGTGTTCTCCAAACTTTACCACGTCAAGCCCTCGTTGCATTCATTGGCGCTCATAGACAACTCATCGTAATGCGTGTTGCCACCAAATGGTATGTGTACATGGCTTCGTTCTAGTAGCTAGTGGTGGAAACGTGCTGTGGGGTGAGCCCCACTAGGCAATCAATGTCAACGAAGCAAGCCTCATCTTCTTGGGAGCAATGTCTGGTAGTCGACAAGGTACACTTGCATGACCGGCAGTAGCATTCGAGATCTTGTAGTGGACGGCGAGTACTGTGAGGGAACTGCCTATCGTTTCCCGTTGATGTCATTATGCTAATTTTCTATAGATTTAAGTTCATGACAATCAGGTGCATGATTGAACCACGTCGCGCAACTGACTGTACCGATGGAGCAATATCCCATCAATAAAGTGCATCGTCTTCTCGAACCCGGCCCTATCATTTTGATCACAACTAGAGACAAAGATGGAATCACAAATGTCATGACATGTGGCTTCCAGATGGTGATGCAGCACGAACCGCCGCTTTTCGCAGTTATAGTAGGGCCGTGGGATCATACATTCAACGTCCTTCGTTCGACGAAAGAATGCGTCATTGCTGTGCCTATCGTTGAGCAAGCCGAGACCGTTGTCGATATTGGGAACTGCTCTGGAGCCGACATCGACAAATTTGAAACATATGGCCTCACGCAAGTATCCGGCAACGAAGTTAGCGCTCCTCTGATTGGCGAATGTAAAGCGAATATTGAATGTCGAATTGCCGATAATCGGATGGTCTCGAAGTACAATATGTTCATCCTCGAAGCGGTTCAGGCGTGGTTTAACCCTAAGTTGAAAGACAGCAAGACCATACATCATCGAGGTGATGGGACTTTCACAATTGATGGTGAAGTTATCAACCTGCAGCATCGCATGACTAAGTGGCAGGAGTACGTCGATGAGTGATGGCCAGCCTTTGAGTGTTCCGTCAAGACATTTTTCGAGTCTACTTTCCCAATCTACTAATGCTGATATATCGACCGCCTGCATGTCATACTACTCATTTTATTTGCTTTTCAATGATCTAAGCTGTGATCAAAAACAAGCCTATCAGTTCACCTCATTGATCGACTGTCAGGTATTGTAATCAATGTTACACCGTATCGATAAAAATCGTATCGGCTGTAATCTGACGTCCTAAAACCCTATCTATACCCGTATTGGCCAATACAATATCGACATGCATGATAATATACGCTATACGGTAATAAACTCACTTTAGTGCGAGGCTGAACAGCCAGCCACCTTTAGTTCGTCTCACCACCTCGGAAACTGTTCAGGTCCTGATTTTTTCGTGAGCGCTTGTTTCAACTTCTGCATGAACTGCTATCAACTGTACTAGTGCAGTAGAAAGTGTGTAGGGCGATATTTCGGCACATCATCTGGTATAGAGCAGTCCACCTTTGTTTACGCTTGATTTTCTACAGAAGCCCCTCGGGTTTGTGGCCGGAAGGTCTACGAAACTTCCCTGGAAACGAGAGAATCAAACCAGCATCATTGCGCTCCAATCTTCCAACTCCCAACTTTTTGAGTCACAAATTATTGGAATTGAACAGTTATAAGCAACCATAATCATTCCAAAGCCCCATATCAACAAGCCGCAATGGCTCCGATACTTGATTTCATTTTTCAGCGTCGGGACTTCAATACCAGCACTCCAGCGGACGCTTTTTCCCAGGAGTGGTCGCAACCATCTAATTATGCATTTACCATTCTTCTCTTGCTAGGAGGAGATTTGATCAATCGTGCTCTTGCACAATTGGCTGGTGGATGGATCACGCCTGTGGCTTTCTCATTTGGTATGTACTTCTATATACTAACGAAGAATTGGAAGCTCCCCCCATCGCTATGACCTATGCTGATAGGATTCGCATAGGTTGGGTGTCTTATGCAACTGCCTCTGTCTGCGCAGCTCTCGGAGAGTACAGACTCATGCCCAGCGCTGACACTGGATGCTGCATCATCAATGGAAAGAATGGCTACGTCCGCGGCAACAATTCATGGGTCCTTGGACGCATGATGCGCGACTACGAGTACTGGATGGGAAAAACCGTCGCCGACAAAACCCAGTCTTTGATCGAGGCCCGCTGGAAATTTGAGCAAGAAAAAGAAAATCGAGAATACCCCGGATCGAATAATACAGTGCCTCGCCCTGCTCAGGCTGGACTGGTGGTTAGCATCTGGAAGCCTAGCCAGAAATTGGCGCATGGCGAGCCTGGGCATGATATTCTCCATTGGTCCGGGCTTATCGTTACCGTTATCCAGTTGGGAGTTGCTTGTATACCGTTGGGTTTGACTGGTGACTGGGGAGTATTATTGATTACTGGCGGTGCTACTCTTCTCTGCTACTTTACCGGAGCCCTTCAGCAGTGGAAAATCGAAAAATGGGCTTGTCGACGCCTGGATGGTCGAAGCAAGAAGAACTTTGTCATGACACGCGGCAACGGAGCTCAACACGCGATTGCTATCATTAGTGATGGCCACGGCCTGGATTTGGAAGATCTTGCAACGGGCTTTGCCAATGTCGACTCTCCGACCATCTCGCTATTCTCACAGCTTTCCGTCATTGTCTTGGGTATTTTGTGGGTCGCTTTATTGATCACCGCATCAGGTCTAACTGATGACTCGTGGTATTTGATTGCCGTTGGCGGTATCGGAATGCTGCAAAACATCTTCGTCGCCGGTTGGAAGCGTACCCCCGACGCATATGGAATCCCGCTTGAATTTGTCGATGTTATCGGTGAAGCCAAGGTTATGAACACGCTTATGGAACTTGAGAAGAGATACGAGAAGCTAGGCAAAAGCATGCTAGGCACTTTCTTTCCTGGTGATTTGCGTGAAAATGAAGTCCAACAGTGGGCTGCTATTGCCGCAGAGTGGAAGGAGAAGAAGGACGCTGCCAAATCTGTTGAGGTGAAGAATAACTGAATACCGCTGGACAAAGCTTTTTCCAATCGATGGTTTAATTTCCGAGGTTATGGAACTTGATACGATGCGGGTAATGGGTAAAATGATTATTGTAATGCTATTTACTGGTTGTCAGATTGAGACATCAAGCCATACTCTTGTATACATACATAATATAGCCATATCTTTTTTATTTTTTTATTCTTTTATTTTTCATGTTTCTGTATTTAGTGTAAATTACTAGTGAGAAACGGGGACCTTTAATTTAGTTGTGGAACTGGGGTACTTGAGACATCCCATCCTCCATCTTTCATGTTTGTTGGTCTGTATTCTTTCTCTCGACAAATTCTCTGTCGAGCAGTCTTTCCAGTCTTTCCACTCTTTCCAGTACATCATTCCAAGAAAATGCCTCTTCAATCACTCCCAGAAGAGGTTCTCGTGCTCATCCTCTCTTACCTTTCATCCCACGCGGATGCAGCAGCGCTCTCACAGCAATGCCGCCGTTGGCATCGCTTGTGTGAAATGGACACTCGACGCAAATATCGCAGAGTAAAGTTGCGGGAGACCTCAGATCTGGCCCTCGCCTTTAAAATCCTCCAGTCAATTCTCAAAACCCCTCGATATGGGCGATATGTTCGTCATATAGAGCTGAATCGATCCCCAACGCTTTCTTATGGATCCGCGCAGTCATACACAGTGCACCCCCCTCAGCAATTTCTCCAATCAAAGGACCAGAAGCCCTTGATTGCGGCCATTCGGCAGGCTGGCTTTGAGTCCCCACAAGAACAGGAGAAGATGCTCAACATCCTACTGCAAGATCCTGCCAGTATGGGGTATGATTATTGCTTCCCACATCCTTCCTTGTTCTCCTACTATCTCAAACACTTTGACTTCGTGTTCTCAGAGTAAGTAATTTCTGCAAAGCCTGGGTCTGACTTTAGCTAGTTATAATGACTCGCGAACTCCATTTCTCGCCCAGGCGTTGGCAGCGTTGCTTGCCAGCGTCTCGCCACTGCTGGAATCTCTGAATCTCTGTCCTGTCGGCCAGGAATATTCGAAACTATCAAGGCTAAACGCACAAGTCGACGAAACTCAACTCCCGGAGACGGATTATTTTTTCAAGCACTTTCTGGACCGTGTGAATAGGGGCCCGCCGGAGACTATGCCATTCCTGCAAAATCTTCGGAAGGTCCGATTTCTTGTCGATGCTGATGAACATATCTGGGAGTGGTACTATTACCAGCCGTATGACCTGTACGGCAGCCTGAATTTGGTGCGCCGACTGCCCGGAGTGGAATCCATCCGACTTGACGGCATTTCTGAGGCGGAGGATTTCAGTGTAGTACCACCGCCCCGGTCAGCAAATTATACCAAGATTACCATTCGAAACTCCAATATGAATTACAATCACCTGGTGAAGACCATAGAGTCCGCTAAACGGCTGGAAGAATTTACCTATGCGGTCGGTGGCCGAGGCTCGAGAGATGGTGGGATGAGCATGTTCAGTCCAGATCATGTCCTTCGGGCTCTCCTCTTGCACATTGATTCGTTGCTACATCTAGATTTGGACGTGGAAGCAGAAACTCCTCTGGCCCATATATTCGACTTCAGCCTAGAAGAATTTTTCTTTGAAGATTACGGCTCATTCTCAAGATCTGACCCAGATTATCAGGAGGAGTGGGCAGAAGAACTCCGGGAGCTCGAAGCAAAGGATGAACTAGCTGTAGATACTCAACCTTCACCGTGCTCTCTCCGCGGGTTTACAAAACTAAAGAATCTAAGCCTCGGTATCCACCTACTTTATCACCTCGCTCGAGGTATTGCCACCGACCAGGTGAAGGATGCATCATTCTCAATTGTGGATCATCTCCCACCAAACCTCGAGTCACTCTGTATCTATGGGTACGAGAAAGGTATGAAACCCAGGTTTGAAGGTTTGCCGGAAGATGTGTTTGATATGCAGTTGGAGAATTTACTCGCCGAGAAGGATATAAAGCTGCCACGATTGACATCCATCGAGGGAATTGATGAGTTGATCGAGAACGCAGCCACGGTGGAATTGCCGCACGAGAACCATGAAGATTTATGGGAGAGAGACACGGATGGTAATTGGACCGATCATGAGTATGATTACTAGGCGTGAATTTAGTGATAAGGGGTGCTCCCAATCATAAATAGTCAAATAGATTGGTTTACTAGAGTGCTCTCCGTGACTATATCAAAAACATAAACCACTCAATACACCAGCCACTTGGTATCGCTTGCAAGAAGTGGCACTTCTACTACATCCACCCAAGTCGGCGCCGTACTAACAACTCGTGCTGTTGCAATCGAGCAGTGCTCAAACGTATATATCCCATTTGCAGGTGATGAGGATGACAGTCCCACGATTGCCGCGCAAGACTGACCACGCTTTGTCGGAACTTCGTACAAAACCACAGCATAGACTTGTGAGGAAGACTCAGTCCAGCGGACGTTGTTTGGTGGTAGCTCGATAATGAAGTAATTGCCGTCAACTCTCTGCCCATGAGACTTGTCCGACTTTTGATTGTATTTGATAACACATCCACGTTCAGCAGTACCAAATGTTGGCCTTCCGCTGTCGAATTGCATTAAGAACCCAGGATATTGTACCAACAGGCCTTTTTTGCCGTTGACGACCTGAAAGTTTGTTGTGCGTTCGTCATTTCCCTGATATATCTGGGGCAATCGGAAGTTCAGTAATGACCTTGGAGCCCATCTGTAACCTACTCTCTCCAGTCTCTGATAATTGTTGAAAACCAGCTGCATTTTGAAAGTATGCAACGTATCCAGGAAAAGAGCCATTCTATCCTGAGCCATTTCTTCATCTTTGTCCTTGTCAGGAAGATCCTGGAAAGGTTTGACATCAATGCCGATAATCGTTGCTAAGCAGATTATCTCATCAGCAAGCCTCGACGTCTTTCGCTCAGACATAGCATCGGCTAGGGGAGCATAGAGTCTCCATTTGTCCTTCATGTCCTTGACGTTCGACATCATAAACTTCAGACGCGCATACAGGCCGAGTAGCCGCATGTTTGCTATTTCCGGAAATTGCAAGTATATACCCACATTTATCTGTTGTTGCTGGTAAGCATCGAATTGCCGATGTAGGTCACCCAGTTCGACTGCTTTATCGCTGAATTGAATGTATACCGCAGTGTATTTTCCCGGAGCGTCTATACCAGGGAGAAACCCCTCTTGATGGGTCCATAGTCGTTTGATCCAATTAGACTGATACAATCGACAAACAATGTCCAAGATTGGGTGGGTGGATTGAATCTGCTCAAGCCAGTTATCCAGAACCAATACGGCCTTGGCTCTTGAATATACATGGCGCATGTTGGCAATCGCTTTTTTCTTTTGCGCCTTTTTTATTGGATCCCCTTTGTCCACTGGAACACCTATCATGTGTTATGAGTTTCGTTTCTATAAGGTAAGCTCATTGATAAATGAAAACTTACATAAGGTATCCAACCAGAAACCAATCCCATCAGAAAGATTCGGGTTGCTGGGGATAGGCTTTCGACCTTCCCAATGGATATTCTCAACATAATGTGTAATCCGATCTAATTGACATTCAGGAATCGAGTTGGCGTTTGGGTTGCCATGGCCATCGGCCCAACTAGAAAATGTGGTCAGCTTTTCCTGCTTTTATCTATCGTACTATAAGACTCTCAGCCTTATATTGTCCGCTCTTTTTTTTTTTTTTTTTGGATATAAGAGGGTTTGAATACAGGTTGCCATACAGAGTGAAAGCAGAACTTACACATGTGAGATTGCAACATAGTCGGGCTTTCGATTGCCAGTCAAGTGATACTCCACGGACCATAGCTTGCGTAACCCTTTCACCCATAGGGCAATTGGTATGGCGTCCTTATCAATAATCTTGCCAATAGCGTCTACCCAATCTGTCTGCCCTCTTTCAGGCCCCAACTGTCCACCGTACTGTATAGTGGACTTGCAACCAGAATGGTGCCATGGCGAGCCAGCATGACGGGTAACGTACATCTTGAGATCATACTCGTAGAGACAATGCTCCTCGGTGCATTTAGAATGATGATCGAGTTCCTTATTTGATAGTCCGGGCGATGCGGCAAGATAGTAATGGCCATCGATAGTAAGCTCTTTGAGAGCAGTAGTCACGTCAGCAATACACCATTTCTGCTGTAGCCGTTTCCACAACAGTTCAGAGCGACCATGAAGTGTTCGCGTCAATGGATCAACATCGTCTTTGTAACCTGATTCCATAGCTGCTTTCCGAAGAGAGAAGGTTATAGCAATCATGGTGGTAGATATCTCATCTCTCACTGGCCATGGTCGAGGCTTTTCTTGTTTTAATGGCCATTCCTTCTCATGCCCTGGCATACAGAACCGGTCTAGAATAGACTTTGACCTATCAAACATTGGCCTCAAAATACTTTCGGTATTAGCACCCCTATTTGCCAGTCCATTTCGCCATTCAAGCAGTAGCTGTGGCAACTTCGAAGTATTGACCATCTTCGGCATACCAGGGTTATCTCCCTCCGTATCCGCATCTACAAGGAAATCTTCGGTCTGAACGTGAACGCCGCCGATTTTGAAGAATTCAATCACCAGTCCGAAGAAGAGCCATGTCTGGAAGAACTGCTCAACTTCATCATCGCTTCCTTTCTTCTTGAATCCATTGGCGTCCAGATAATCTTCCTTTGTGATATCGTCGCCGCCACGAAGTTGCTCTTCGGTCCAGCCACATCGCTGTGGGTAATCGATGAATCCTTGACCGTCATACCAATTTTCGTTTGGTGCTTCGTACGGCACGACGATGAAGGGCTCGACGCCGTCGGGTAGTGGTAGGTGCTCCATATTTTGTCAGGTATTCAGGTAATCCTAAATGTTCTTTTGATTATGCCAATGCAAGCACTGGCGATTATTTCCAGCGCGATTTCGTGCAACAGTCTTACGATGACCAAATGGCAATTGAATATGGAACGACTGCATATATTTCTGAGGAAGTCGATGAGCTTAAATACTTTCCGTGACTACTGTCTTGTTTCAGAAGAATCATGGGACTCGAGGGATCCATCCTCGTGTTGGTAGGGGCATTTGAAAATGGGACGTGGCTGAGCTGATCTTCTGGTGCCGCCATGTTATCGACCTCAATCTTGTACTCTGTTTCCGATGCATGGCGAAAGATTCGGGCAGGAGATATTATTCGTTAGCAGTCTGCATGAGCAGAAGAACGAATGATGTTTCCTCTTCAGTAAGCGGGGAGGGTGAAACAGAATGTTACATGAAGGACGAGTGTTCGTAACATACATTACCCATGCAGAACGCTGTAATATTACACCATAAAAACGACTTGTAAAGCTGTTACCGTGGTGGTGTTGTTGGGCTACTTCATAAGATCTGCACTATTCATATGTTCAGTTGATAGAAAAACTTCTTCCAGTATTATAGCCCTAGGAGGTGAATGCTTCCGATCAATAACCATCCAAACATGTCACCATGTTCAGATAATGCACCATTTCGAAATGGCATTCATAATTACAATTTGGTGAGCCCACTTTTGTGTTGCTCTAAATTCTTATTTCGCTAGGAGCTATCGCGTAACTGTAAGTTACTAGTGCTTATGATTTAATCAGAGTACGTATGATATTGGCCAATGATTATGCTTCCTTCAGGTAGGTGTTCATTTGTGGGTTTCAATTCTTTCATGTTGTATTCTGAGGACGGATGTAAGCCTTCGATAACTTTTTCACTATCCTGCGGCAAGATGTAAAATGGATAATGTCAGTTATTGAGTACATTGTTTGTGAACGACATGGAAAGATGCATGAGTTTTAGGGTTATGTTGGGTAGAGATAAGGTGAAGAAATACTCCAACACCAACTTCATGTTGCGTTTATTCAACAAACTTTGCGTATCTTGACAGTCAGTTCATCGCAGAGAGATTATATGCCTGCTTGTTTGTCTGTTTCTGCATAGCAAAGCATTGTGATACTGATACACCTATTAGTGTCTATCCTAAACGGAAGCCCCTAGAAGCCAATTTAATAGCGGGGTGCATCTGTGGAGCATTGATACGTATCGACAAAGGATCGATTCGTAACACGTACATCGATTCACGAAGCTGAAGATCTTTGTTCATAGGATATGGCAGCCACACACGGGAGTAATATCCCCTCTACCATGAAAGCTCAAGTGATCCACACCTTTAATTCGCCGTACAAGTTCGAAGATATTCCGTTACCAGGCCCACCACAAGGACTTGAGTTGCTTATTCGAGTCGGCGCAGCTAGTTACTGCCATACAGATGCCATCTTTGCATCGGGGAAATTCGGGGGCAAGCTACCCATGGTAAGCTCTCACGAATTTGCTGGTACCATTGTCGCCCTGGGACCCAATGTTTCTCAATTCAACAATATCAACGAGGGTAATTTTACCAAGCTCGAGATCGGAACCAGGGTGGGTGTAGCTCCTCGTCCTTTCAATCCCTGTGGCAAATGCTGGGAGTGTCGGAATGCTCCTGAGGACCAAAAGGGGGTAGATGATGGTGTTAGATTTTCACTGCGATGCCCTCAGGCCTCTACGCTTGGCATTAATGCCCACGGGGGGTTTGCCGAGTACGCGATTGTGGATTGCCGTCAAGTTGTGGTTTTGCCAGACAGAATTTCATTTATTGATGCTGCACCTCTGATGTGTGCCGGTTACACGATGTTCTCTGCTTTCAAGAAAGGCGACTTTAAACCGGGCTCCCGAATAGGGATCGTGGGTTGCGGTGGTGGTCTTGGACATGTTGGACTGCAATTTGGTGCCGCTCTGGGTTATGAGATGGTAGGCATTGATGCTCAAGACGGCCCTATACAGCTTGCAAAGAATCTTAATACAGGGGCAAAAATCTTCGACGCAAGGGTAACAGATCCTGAGGATGTTCTCAAGGCCATTGATGATGGAGCGGTAAAAGATCCACGCGAGCGTGGTGTGGATGCGGTGATGATATTACCTGAGACTCAGAAGGCCTTTGAATATGGAATGAAAATACTACGTTATCACGGTACTTGCATGATGATATCTACGCCTGCAGAAGGATTTCATGTATCATCACACGATGTGGTTCTTCGCGACATCAAGATCGTTGGCGTTCTGCCCGGACGTAGGGCTTGGTTACTGGAAATGTTTGATGTTGTTGCGGAGAAAGGTATACGGCCTGTCTCTAAAAAGTATGCTTTATCTCAAGTCAATGAGTTTGTCAAGCGATGTGAGGAAGCGCAGGGTGGTAAGGCGGTTGTTGATCTGACTTTGAAATGATGTGTGTACAAGGGATCCTGGTCCTAGCAATTAGTAGACCCCTTTATATCTACCAGTTGACATCAATAACATCTGACTTTTCATCAATTTAGTAATAAGGAGTACTCCCAATCGTGAATGATAAGACGACTCAGAGTACTAGAGGGCTTTCCATCACTACATGGGGTGAGTTTCTGTATACATGGTCTAGAAATGGGGAGACGTTCTGTGATTTATGATCATATTCGTTCTCATGATTGAAGTATCTAGATATAGAGTAGCTATAAATATCTTGCAGTTCGATCTCATACTACCTCGAATCGATGGGATGGGTGGGTCTACCGTTGATCGGCGTAGTCTAAATTCACCTCCGCTTTCTCCGACGAAAAAGTTTGGAGATTGTTGTTCTTCTACATCAACAAACCATACTTTACGTTTCTCCAACAACATTGACATTTTCTCAATGTTAAAATCGATTGCGTTGCGATATACAATCCGGCCATGCATTGACAGTCCCGTCGTTCGGCATCCGCTTATCGCACCGATCTCAAAATGCTTTATCCCCTCTACTCAAGCAAGGCGCCGTGGATTGCTTACTCTTGCGATTGAGAGTTCATGGTGAGAAAAGAATTCGAGAACCCCTCGCTAAAACTCTAAACTCATGAACTCTGACAATTCTATCGTTATGCAGTGATGATACCTCCGTCGCAATCGTCGAGAAAGATGCACATACAGCTGCAAAAATCCATTTCCTCAAGAACATAACAGCGGATACGCGAAAATACCGGGGAATCCATCCAATCGAAGCGCTACAATCACACCAAGAAAGTCTAGGGAAGATCGTGCAAAAATCGCTAGGCTCGCTACCGCCTGTCGAGCAGGAAGGCTCAACCGATAATGCGGCAAGGGCATCGCATATACTACCAAAGACTGGAGAGCCTACGAGACGCCGTCTACCTGATTTTATCTCCGTAACAAGGGGCCCGGGCATGCGATCCAATCTCTCGGTGGGGTTAGACACAGCTAAGGGGTTGGCAGTTGCATGGCAGATTCCGATTGTAGGAGTACATCATATGCAAGCGCATCTCTTGACGCCCCGACTCGTCTCCGCTTTGGAGAGCTCCGCATCTACCGATAGTATCCAACCAAAGTTCCCCTTTCTTTCTCTACTTGTCTCCGGCGGCCATTCAATGCTGGTTCATACGAAGTCACTACTCGACCATGAAATTCTCGCTACGACAGCTGATATAGCCATTGGCGAGACTCTCGACAAGTCAGCGCGACTTATACTTCCAGAGTCTATAATAGAATTAGCGAATACAACCATGTACGGCAAACTACTGGAAAAATTTGCATTCCCGAATGGACCTACAGATTACGCCGACTACCAACCACCAAAGAACCGCGGAGAGGAAGTTGTGAAACGCGACAGTGATACATGGGGCTGGTCCTTCACGACCCCTTATGCAAACACGCGAGATTTGAAATTCAGCTTCTCCAGTGTTTCTAGTATGGTCAGCAAAATCATGTCAGACAAGGACAAATCAGATATTGAGGTGACGCAAGATGAAAGGGTTACTCTGGCACGGGAGTCGATGCGGGTTTGTTTCGAGCATCTAGCCTCAAGAACCATCATCGGTCTGGAGCATCTACAAAAACAATCAAAATTTAGTCGCTGTCGTCAGGATGTCGATACGTTGGTGGTCAGCGGTGGAGTCGCTGCTAATCGATTCCTCATGACTGTTCTACGATCGTTCCTGGATGTGCGTGGATTCCCACACGTCCAGGTCATTGCTCCACCCCCTTATCTATGTACAGATAATGCGGCGATGATTGGATGGGCGGGAATAGAAATGTTCGAAGCAGGCTATTCCACGGATCTCAGCTGCAGGGCAATTCGGAGATGGACTTTGGACCCCAGTGCTGAGGATGGTGGCATTTTAGGGGCAGAAGGGTGGATCAGAGGAGAGAAAGTGGACCCTTAGGAGAGGGGACTGTATAAATATAGAACCATGTATAATAGTGATACCCTTGTACGTTTCAAGGCTGTAGTATGTTACTGAATGATACCCAACACAGTGCAATTTTGAAAGAAACCGGTCTATAAACCACGTATACACCTTCTCCACCTTCCATGCTATGCATAATGATATAACCAAATCGAGATTGAGAACAGCCCAGAGACTTCCCAGCGCTCAGCTCGCGACAACAGAATAACCAATGGAAATAGATGCGATTATCAAAGTCAATAAGTGGGGAGTAAAAGGACGAAGGTCGAGGAAAGAAAAAAAGGGTATGAGTAGAAATAGTAGGAAAGAACCGTAAAAATAGAAATAAAAATAATCACCCAGCATCAAAACACCCTGTCCAACATCCATACTGGTCAAGCCAAGAGAAAATCCGTCGCATCGTGAGTCATTATTATTCGTGTAAATGTAAGATATATATTTGAGAATGATAGTGAAAAATGAGTCAGAGGAAGAGATCGAGTAAGAGTTGTTAGTCGGGTGCCAGGATGTCTTTGAGAGGAAGCAAGCTGGTCCGACGGGGATACTCGTCATTGTTGGATTTTGAGATATTGCTCGGCTGAACTTGTGTATGGAGGACATCTCTTCCTTTTTGAGAGCGGGGCTGCGTGATCAATGACTTCAAGCCTTTCTCGAAGCACTATTTTAGAACGTTAGTACAGGAACACATCAAAGTTGTTAGGGGATTATACTTACAGCCTTTTCAACATCCTGCCATTTCTCACCAATCGCATTTGCCAAAGGTTGCCAGATCTGCTCCCGACGTCGGATGTACTCGGTAGATAACTTCTCAAGCATCTCCTGATTCCACTCTGTTCCTCTTCGTTTAGCGACGAGACGCTCGTGCCTCTTTCGGCAAGCATTAGCCGTCTTATTCTGAAAATGCTCCTTCTGTATTTGACTCCATCCTTGGCCCCTGGCCCGAGCATTGATGAGCACGTTGTCATCATGATAGGACCAGTTCGATGCATGATTAGACCCTGACTCGTTGAGAGATCGCTGTCTACCAGGCTTTGAGGCTTTCTTTAAGTTTTCCGGGGGAGGAGTGGTTTGATGCGGGGAGGAACCCATCTCCACGATAAAAGGCTCCCTCAGTAGACTCCTAAATAGATCAGGAGAGTGTGGAGGCGATATGTCGAGAGGCCCGCCGTGAATGAAGCCGTTTGTGATCTCCGCCAAATCACAATCGTGGCCACTCAGAGTCAGGGACGGCGAACCTTCTTCTTGTGATGACGGGGAGAACCGTCGCATGGGGCCAAAATGACTCGATGTTCAAGCGATAGCGAGGTCCGATGTTGGTAGGTTGACAGGTGTTTGAGTTGTGAAAAGCACGTACGCCCTAAACTTTGGCTATGGCATGAAGGAAGATCGAAGCATAGACCAGGCGCATTGGAAAAGTGTATTCCAACAGGACTTAGTGTTGAGGCTGAAGGCTGACAGAGTTGTGATGGATACTTAGGTGATGCTCATCTAAGTTGGTAAACGAATCTCTAAACGAAGATGTTATGTTGGTGGCCGTCCGTGCCTGTTTATAGTACTGGTTGTTGACAACAGACTAGCCAATGGCCTATACACACCATCCTTGGTGGATGACAATGCATCCTGAAATAAATTCAGGTTTATGAGAATTAACACTTCACAGCCTCCTTCAGAATACTACACCCTTTTCAACAAAAGCAACATGTGCTATATGGGTGGACCCCATTTTCGGGATGCACGTCCACACATACATAGTTCTGACCTGAAGGCCCATTGCAGCCAGGCTGACTGCAAGGCAAGTGTTGGCTGGCTAACTAAACTACGCACTAGTCAAAAAGGCTAGCGGGATTATGACAAGAAGTGCCAAAAGAACACTTTGGAATGAGATGGTTCACCTGCTCTAGCGTGTTTGAGCCGACCAAATCCGGAATCCCAGCTGAATTGAGTTTTGAAACCCGGAGGCTGCGCATTTCGCAACATGCTAACAAAGGTGTTGGAATGACTCTTGACCAGGGTTTAGCCGCAACTCTGAAGCCGGTTGGGGGCGATGCACCGCGAAATGCAGGTCCGGGGCGCGGGCGTGTATTTCAAAATTGGGGTTGGCTGCGCCCGGCCGTCTGGGAGGCCTTTTGGTAGGCCTGTTCCGTGTAAGTTTGCGATGGGCAGAGCAGGCTATTTCGAGATCGCGTGAGGTTAAGGCGCACTAATTCTCAGGCATCCACAGTAGGTTAATTTCGGAGCCAGCCATGAGTCGTGGGCCTGTCTAGGCATGGACGCTAATTGGCTGAGCTGCTGCCAATATTAGAAATTGGACCCAGTGTGGAGGGAGCCTTACTTTATAAGGGCTAGTGCGTTTCTATATTTAAATCCTACACTTTGCAAAGTCGGGATGGGATGTCTGTATAGAATCAAGATGGCTTGTTTTGACAATTGACTAATTCCTTGTAGTACGCAGTACGTGAAGCTTGGCCTCTACTACGTAGTCTATTGCATGAGAAAGCTTCATTTCAATGTCTTACTAGATACTGACCGTGCCTAGGGCTCTTCTAGATGCCGGCACATGAAATATATATTTATCCAGCAGTTGAGGGATCAACCGCATTACCATATGTAAGCTAAGAGAGACGTCTACTAGAAACTTGACCACGATGCCAATTCTATAATTAAACGACACTATTTGTCTTCGTAGAACAATCCACAAATCAGTCTATCAAGGGAAAGATATCTAGGTAGTGTTTCATACAACAGCCTCATAACCCTGTGGCATGTTTCAGTACCCAGTCAATGTAGGTATAATATTCCGAATCAAACTTCCGCGGTGAAATCTGAACTCTACTTAAAATTCATGGTTGCTCAATGTAGCGATGATATCACAATGCTCCGAGCATCTTGCCAAGATTCCAAGTTTCCCTCATAGTACCAACGATCGATGCTTGTTGCGATTCAGCTCCGTCTTGTGATTCAGCCCGCGTATAGGCCCCGGGGATCCAATAATACACAATCGCGAACTCCACCGAGATGGTTCCTTAAAGACCACATGGTCATTACTGTTACGAAAAGACTGGTGTGGATGCGTAGTGTCAGGGCTATTTCCTGATTGTTGGTGGCACGGCACTACATGACCTTGTAGTACGTAGAATGTTGGCTGCGTACCTTTTAGTGCACTTCCAAATGCCGGCGTGTTGGAGGTCGGCATCTATTTTGTTTCAATAGACGAAAGATAGGGCTTTGCAATACAGATGCTGGGGCTGGATTCAATCTAGCCTTTCTTTCTGTCCGTTTCTTCATGGTAAATCCGGCATTGCGCTATTCTTTACGAGGAGGCTTTCAAGGCTTTACAGCCTAATGTATCTGATGTGGACTCTAGTTTCTAGAATGTCCACGAATTCTGGCCGAGCGCATATTCTCTAAGAATCATTGGTACAGAAATCCCAGGGAGAACCAAAAGGCTCAAGTGCATTTCAGCTACGTGGAGTTGAATGTGGAAATGTACACGCCTCCGGCCAACACTCAGAATAATGTCTTGTCTTGACATGTACGCAGTACGCAGTACCTCGTACGTACATGGTACTACGTAGTTTTTGTACAAACAAGAAAAGATTAGATTGAGTTTAGTACAGGTCCAAGCCACCAAAGTCCAACGGTCTGGCTCCGCGCCCACTTGTTTGGTAAATCGGGAATTAGGTTGATCTAGAAGGGCATCACCCGCTGTGGGGAGAATTCAATGTTGCATAGCGCCGGCTACGTGCCTGGTTCTAATTATAGACAAGCTGTCGTTGTGCGGCGATGCAGTTAAATCATACAACAGAGACTTGAATGTGTCGTGACTTGGTTATGATCGGAGTCAGGTGCTGCTCTTTAGGATGAGTGCATGAGACACTTGACGGAAATACTCCCGCCCAGTCTGATCAGTTCAAGCTATGGTAGAAGTGGAAGCAGTACGTCGAGGTGAATCAAAAGACGATGAAAATAATTTGACTCAAATTAAAAGAGGAAGTCAACAAAGGGGGGTGTTATTCCCGGATTTCATCCTGCGCTTTACCTAATCTTCTCTTTGTGTGCAAAATGCTGACAATATACAATTTGCCCCGGAAGCCCTGGAACCTCTATGTAACTGGCGCTGAATCTTCGTCTCATTCGTCAAGAGCGCTTTTTGCTGGATGAAAGCATTCACCATTGAATTTAATTCCCGGTCTCTAGGATTTCTGATAGAGGCGCGATCTTCCAGCACAATCGCACGGCTTACCCGGTCTTTTGGTGGCATGATATCTTGACACTTTGTCTGAAACCCCGGGAAGAAAATAAATCAACGATACTCACATTTAAGCATCCAAAGGATTAATCTCAAGTAGAACATGCTCAAGGTTTGAAGTTGGCCAGAGATAAGGTGGGAAGATGAGTTGTTTACCTCCAAAGCTCCTACTTCTAATCTGGGGAGATGGTCAAATCTTGTCTAAGACTTACCATAGATTAACCTCGTGTAGCGTCTGCAGTAAATCGACGATGGGTTCCCCGCATTATGGCATCAAGCATAGATTAATGCTTGAGCGTCTCCGCGAAACATACAATTGCCTGGCAAAAACATATGATCAGGGAGGGTTCTGCGGTACTGGAGAAGAGATGGTCCATACATCAAAACTCCGCACCAAATCAAGAACCGTATCATAAAGGCATGAGACGAGATAAACCCAGAATATCGTCGTCTTGTCAGAGATTTAAACTTCCAAGTGATCGAATTGATCGAATTGATCTTATCAACCGAGCGTGTTGAGCTAATCCATATTTGGTTAGTTGTAATATTAGTCATATAAGCGCTAACCAAATCCAGCTAGCCGTGGCTACCCCGTGCTTCGAGATTGAGCACGTTGATGCCGACGTCGTCGTCTCGCGTCTGCCAAACCTCGTTGCGATAGAGCCATAGCTCTTGCGCTGTCAACTCAACAACCTATTTTTCCTGCACGGTAGCTCTCTAGCTTCAGAATCGGCTATTTCCCAGCGGGCTTTGACACTCATTTGCCCCGTCCCTTCGCTCTCTTGAGCCTAGAAGTTGTGCCACTGCCCCCTGGGTTATACGAACAAGAAGCGCGACAAGATTATAGCTGCCCAACACTTAGGAAAGCAACATATACCATGGCTCCATTGTCACGGAGACGGACATACTCAGGTCGGTCTATGGCGCCGTTACGAAACTCCCGAAACGGGAACACAAGTCCAACCGATGGACCTCCACTCAAGAAGCGCAAATATATCCCTGGTGGACCTGGCGGTGGTGGCCGGTTTATCGAAATAGATGTTGTCGTTGAACGAAAACCACCTCCAGCTCCCGTCGCCGAACCGGTTGTTCCAGCCCAGAGTCAACCTTCGCCACGTCCTCGACGCGAAATAGCCCCAGCTATCGTTAGCACCCCGCTTCCCATGACAACTTCGCCTTCTACTCGTCCTCGAAGAGAACGTACTCAGAGCCGAGGCCGTTATAGTTCCGCGACTGCTGCTGCTTTGGCGCTCCAACAAGGTGATGGATATAAGCCTCGTGAGGAACGGGGCTGGGAGGAGTTCCATCCAGACCTGGACATTGAAGCCAAATTTGCAGTCTTCAGTGCCGAGGAAGTGGATGGCGCCAACAAAGCACAACAACCCATCCCGAATAATCAGCTTACCAATGGTGTGTCTACAAATTCCGAAGGCCACAATGCCCCTACAATCGCCGCTCCATCCATCCCTCAAACGCCTCCCAAACGTCGACCGGGTCGCCCTCCACGACGACCAGACGCGATGCTCAGTGCTATCATTAGTCCCGAACAGCCAAAGGTTGTCCCACCTCCGGGCCCGAATCCGCGCGAAAGACTCACTCTTCCCAAACCGAATTTTCACCTACGTGATCCATTTGTCCGCTACGAGCAGAAAGGCGTCAACCAGCAAAACTACGTGGATCGTACGATGGCTAGCGTTGGCTATCAAGAAAGCGATTTGTTTGTACGTCACGATCGTCGACTGATTCGTATGGCAGAGGGAGCTATCGAGGAGGATCTAGACCTGGATCCACCTGTTACGGATGGCGATACCAACGCGGCCATTGGTTCATTGGGCGTTGGAAGGGTGGAATACGACATGGACGAACAAGATGAGAAGTGGTTAGAAGATTACAACAATAGGCGAAAGGCTGATCAGTTGGAAGCTATCAAGCCAGCCGTTTTCGAAATTACCATGACCAAGATTGAGAAAGAGTGGTATGCTCTAGAGAAGAAGATTCCGAAGCCGAACCCCAAGCCACCTCAAACACAGCGTCCGCGCTCAAGCTCCGCCGCCGCCGTTAATGGTGAGCCAGTGGGAGATGGGGAGGAACAGGACAGCAAATGCGCAGTCTGCGATGACGGAGATTGCGAAAACTCCAACGCTATCGTCTTCTGTGATGGATGTGATCTTGCTGTGCATCAAGAATGTTATGGTGTTCCATATATTCCAGAGGGTCAATGGTTGTGTCGAAAATGCCAACTGATTGGACGAGGATCTCCCAACTGTATTTTCTGTCCGAATACTGAAGGCGCCTTTAAGCAAACAAACACATCAAAGTGGTCACATTTGCTCTGTGCAATTTGGATCCCGGAAGTGGGTATCGGCAATCAGTCCCTCATGGAACCCGTCACGGATGTCGAGAAAGTGCCCAAGAGCCGATGGAAACTTCAGTGCTACATCTGTAAGCAGCGAATGGGTGCTTCCATTCAGTGCAGTAACAAAAATTGCTTCGTGGCGTTCCATGTTACGTGTGCAAGGCGATCTCAGTTGTATTTGAAGATGAAGTCTACCCACAATTCGGCGATTATGGATTCTCACCTATTGAAAGCCTTTTGTCACAAGCATGTCCCGCCTGACTGGCGCAAGGAACATGGCACCGATGCCGCCTACGCTGAAGCAGTGGAATACTACAAGAATACAATGCATGGCAAAAGGTGGGGCGATAGTCAAGCAGCTGCGCTTGCGCTTGGACCGTCTCTACCAGATGGGAGCGAAGCGATGGAAAGTCATGCTCATCATGGCCCAAATATCCATTTGACCTTCAATGTGGGAGGCAACAAACGAAAACGTACGACTCCCTCGAAGCCTACATGGAAGTTAGCTTCCGGGGCGCCGGTCATTCCCCAGACCGTGCTTAATTCTGTCGTGGCTTCGTTGCAACGTTTCGCTGTACGTCAGAGGAAGCAATATGCTGAAGACGCTTGCAAGTATTGGACTTTGAAGCGGGAAGCCCGACGAGGAGCCGCTCTATTGAAACGCCTTCAGCTTCAGTTGGAGACGTTCTCATCGATGGAGATGACTAGGCGCAATTTCGCTGGCATGGGTCCCATTGGTCTTTCACGTCTGCAGCGTCGTATCGATTTCGCAGAAGTTCTAGCTTCCGATGTTGAACGAGTTCGTACCCTTTGCGCCGATGTGAAAGAACGTGAACGTGCCAAGCTTGAAGACGTTGAAATGCTCCGCAATATTATCGATACTGTTTACTTTCCTATACCTCCGTTGTTGTGGCCGATCTTTGAGAAGATTCAGATGTGAGTCCTTGACCGGTTCCTTCATTGATCTTTAGACTATTTACTAACTCCCCGCTAGTCTCGACCCCAAAGGTGTCTTTCGTGCACCTCTACAAGCTGTTCGCGCTCGCTTGGAATCACGATACTATACAAACGTGTCTGTATTTTCTGCCGACCTAGCACATATCTTCACCAATGAAATAGGCGTGCAGCCAGTCGAGGATACAGCAGAGTTACAGTTGCAAATCAGTGGCCGTGCACCCGAGCTTACATTAGACCAGCGCGAGAAGAGAAAACTAGCAAAGAGGGTTATCAAATCCATTCAACCATTTCTTGAGGATGCCATCCGCAAGGAAACTGAACTGAGTGGCTTGCCATTTGAGAAGGAGCTGAAAGAGCTTGATAATATCTTCGATAGCGGCGTGTTGTCTCGGCGGATATCTGTAGTCGACGCCCTTGATGCCTCATCCGACCATGGCGTGGTGACGAACGGGTTGCTTGTCACTGAGTCTGACGAGCATACAAAGACCGAAGGCCCCGAGATGACAGAACAAACGCGAACACCAGCAGCCGATGGGGACATTGACATGCCTAATGCGGATGATGAGTACAGCCAAGCCACGAACAATCTTATTACCGCACCCTCCAGTGACCGAGCCGGAGATGAGTCGATGGAGGCCTCCGAAATTATCGCCGATGACATGGCTGGCGGTATAGTGAAAAAGGATAATGAAAGTGTGATCTCTCAGCAAAGTGGCCGTGCTAATAGAGCAACACGAGGTCCATTGACACCACCATTGAGCTCACAGGGCGATCAACAACAGGGACCACTCGCTCAAGGAGGCATTCAATGGTACATGCAACCTTTCGATCCAGTTGGTACGACCATCCACGAAGAGCGGTGGACTGGTCGTGACGTCCTGCGCGGCATGAGCGAGGAGCTTAGCGAGCTTGACGAAGACGAGCTCGAGGACTTAGGAGGAGACGAGAGCAAAGATCAGATCAAGGAAGAGTCGGAAAAAGTCAATGGCAGTGCGCCTGAACCTGTCCAGGCCCGTCGATCTCGTAGGCGCTATCGTGGATTCAGGTAGAATAATCAAGGACGGTATCGGGTTTCTTTCTTCGGGCGTATTGTGTGAGGGTACTGGGGTCTTGAACGGTCAGCACTAGCAATATTCGGCGTTATAGATGGTGTTATTTGGGTGCTTTAGTATGTGATCTGTGTTGTTGTCAATAGCATAGCCTAGCATGTATCTAGTGTGAAGCAAGCACGATTACTCATACAACAATTGGTAGTGTCTATATGCTTCAGCAAGCTCAGATACCTACGGAGATGCGATAAAATCTGTATTATTGAGCATTTTCAAAGGTAGAAGCGCCATAAGAGTAACTTTTATGTTGATGCGAGGCAAAGTGCGGCCCCAGGCTCCAAGGCTCCAACGGTCAGCTTCAAGTGAGGCAAGCGGCAAGTCAGCAGACAAACACTCCAGGACGCCTTGTTTTGCCCATTGTAGGAAAACTTCTCCTCTTGCCATCTTCTCATTTATTTTTCTCTTCTTACCCATTACTATCAAGCTCGTAGATCCTACCTACCTGGCTAGACATTGAGGCCGTTGATAGCTGGAGCACGCCAAGCCTTGCCACCCTAGCGCGAATCATATTAATTCTTTCCAAACTCCAGAGCGAACTCGGTGTTTCCTTCCTTCTCTTCCCTTTCACTTATCAATCAACTCCATTCAACCCATCACAAAAATGTCTGCCATGGAGTATGAGAACGAGAGCGGTCGCTACGACGGTGAGTTTTGCGGCCCAGTTATGCCACAAGCTTTTTTTGCATTCAGTCTGACTAACTCTCGACTCCCCAGACGACCGTCGCTATGATCGCGACCGTAGCGCCTCTCCCCGTGGAGATTCACGCGCCGACCGGGACCGTAGCCTTTCTCCAACCCGTGGCGACGATAGGTAAGTCTACTTCGCACAGACAAGGACGTCTTAAGCTATTCTCGTGCTCACAAAGAATAAACAGAGCCCCAGCAGGCGACTCCAGAAAGCCCCCAATCGACGACGAAGATGAAGGAGCTATCAACCCAGGATCCAACCTTTTCGTCACTGGCATTCACCCTCGTCTCACCGAAGCAGACATCTCCCGCCTTTTCGAGAAATACGGAGACGTCGAGAACTGTTCTATCATGCTTGATCCTCATACCAAGGAGTCACGTGGATTCGGTTTCGTCAAAATGGTTACTGCTGAGCAAGCCGATGCTGCCAAGGAAGGATTGCAAGGCGAAGTGATTGATGGCCTCACTCTCAGCATTGAGAAAGCTCGTCGTAGCCGTCCTCGCACACCCACTCCTGGCAAATACTTCGGTCCTCCCAAACGAGGTAAGCTCATTGCAGCTCTGGACTGTCGGCTCCGTAACTAATTTTTTTTCCCTTAGACCCCCGTGGCCGAGGCCCTCCACGTGGAGGCCGTGACCGTTACGACGATCGCCGTGGATACGGTGGTGGCCGTCGCTACGATGACTACCGATATGGCCGCTACGACTCTTACGGTCGCCGTGGCGGAGACTATGGTCGCGATGACCACGGATACCGTGGAGGCAGTGGTGGTGGACGTGAGTACGGCCGGGACTATGGCCGCGACTACGGCCGCCGTGATGATTACCGTGATGACTATGGCTCTTACCGAGGCGGTGCTGCTGGTGGCAGCGGTGGTGGTGACCGCTATGCTTCCCGTGAAGAACGCTACCCTCGTGGAGGTGAAGAACGCCGTGGAGGAGGAGGTGGTGAAGAGCGCCGTGGCGGTGGCTACTACGACCGTGATGCCAACCCCCCCAGCTACGACCAGGCCCCTCCCCGTGAAAGCCGTGAACCCTACAACGGTGGTGGTGGCAGCGCTGCCGGCGGTCGATCTTACGAAGGTCGCGGTGAGGAGAGATACGGCAGCAGGTAAGTTCATGAATGACAGTTGATCTGGATATGACTTGCAGAGGAACCTGGAGGGTTTGTTTTGGCTCTCACCCTATTCCCATTTTCTTTTCTTTTCTTCAAAGGAAGCTTCAATTCTTCATTTGTATTCCTCGGTATATTCAATTCTGTTTCGTGCTGGGCTCAGGCACGAAGGGTTACGGTCGGCACAACGCCTTAATAATATCCCCCAAATTTCATCACCTCTGTTCGTTCGAATTTCAGAAAAGGAAATTATCACGGCTTTGGCACGTCTACCATGTGCCGACAGTACGCAACACATCGCCAGAACAAATTCTTCTCACCATCGACCTGTATCAACTCTCTACACACATTCTTGTCGCCCGCGCAATTTTGCGCTCCGCCATGATGTTTCTCTATCTACTTGTTTCCAGTCTCTCTCTCGGGATTACGTACGGCATGTCTTTTTTGGCGACGGGAGGGAACACAAAAAAAAGTCAGCTTCAGCTTCTTAAAAATATCGCGTTGTAATCTGGACAGCAACTGCTACTTTTGCAACCATTTTTCGGTAAATCGATAGTCAGCTTATGTGCGCCCGTATTCGAAAATCTACGTAACGACTGGATCCAAAATTGCGACTTCGCAGAGAACAAAGAGACAGATCGAATTATTGAATTAAATCACAAATCACTATAAATTCACATCGAATCAGATTCGCCAGTTTCAGTACAGTTGTGGTTTCCTTGGGCGTCGACATGATCTTAACATCTCCTGTCTCATCACCACCATTCCTGCTCGGCCTCTGGACGCAACATATCGATTCATCCATGCTGTCATACCGCCACAAGACCGGTTCGGCCATGATGGGTTGTCATCGGCGCTGTCACGATGATCTTGCCAGATCGTCTAGGTAGGTCGAATTCTGAGGAGATGAATGGCTGACTTGCTGTTAGGACAGACAAGATAGTCATATGAAGAATGATCTCGTCTCAAGGGACGTTTGTTGATATCCTCCTCTGTATAAAATCCCGCAAATCTATATCTGCCTGCTATGAACACGCAGTCTTAAAACCGAGCCTCCAATATCAATGTCGCTTTTCCGAAGTGATATATGAACCTTAGCTTGGTGTAGTCGCTATCTTGGCCTGGGTGCCTTTGGCAAACATGATAACATGTAGACCAGGCGAATTATACCAATATAATGGATAGACGGCACTTCAACCCCGTTGTCTTGAACAAAAGCCAACTGAAGACGCCCAGATCCAGATCATGAATGCGTTTGCTATGGTATCGAAACTTTGCGGAACTCAGCTTCATCCTAGATTGAAACGGATGAAAAGCACAACTTTGCGCCATTCTCTCAGTGTCTCATTTCATACCAAGAGACGGAGTCGAAGATCCTGCTATATGCCTATTGCCCGTTATTCTGACCCTGCTCGACTTCATTGCTCTTCTTGATAAGGTATTCTCCAAGGACTTTCAGCGGATTCTGTGGCCTAGAACGTGCATCGTCAGTCAGAATTCGCCTTGTATACTAGCGAGCTGTAAAACGTACTGTTCCCTCGCAATATCCTTTAGTCCCTCTAGTAGATACGGTGTAATCTTCTCATTCAGATATATCCGTGCCGGCGCACCGCCGGCTACTTTGGGGAGTACATTGTCGAGGCCTGCGGCGTTCGGGCCTGGGGTTGTTGAATTGTGTGTTTCGGGGGGATTGCCACTGGGGGTTGTATTTGAGCTCATTTTCGTGGTAGGTTGGTCTATGCGTAAGTTAGGGGGATGAGGTCGTTGTCGGGGTGGTTGTTGTTGGAGATTTGGCGTTGTTTAGGAGGACGTTTGAGCTTTCGGAGCTTGCTTGGAGCGCTGAGCGAGACTGATTTCGAGCGAGAAGTAAAGTGCCACTTACTTCTTCACGACCTGAGTACCCTTTCTGACTCGTCGCAGAATTGTGAGTTTGGAAGAAAATAATCCATCACAATTGGTGTTGTCAGGAAATTATTCAGCCGATTCTAACTAAACGTGGCTATATTGGTCACATGATCAGGCGCCAGAGTCGTGCTTCTTTTAGACGTGTTCGGCAGGAACGCGTCTTCGTCTCAATCCTTCATTCGAACTCGTCCATGATCCATCCCGCATTCTGTTGATGCACCTCAGCTATCGGGATGTGGTTTCGGACTTATCGTGTTTGATTGCTCGGCCCAAAGGTGTTCAGAATGCCTTCCTTGCTTGACTTTTTTGAAACTTGCCGTCCATCTGCAAAGCGTCAAAAGGTCTCTCACGAGTTGACTCCCGAAACACCATCAGCTCGGACTGATGACGAAAGTGTACAAAAATCACATGAAACTCATTCAAAATCACCAAATTTGTCCAGGAAAGACACTGACTCCGCAGATGCAGCTGACCTGTCAGTTGGAAATGAGGACTCGGGTAACATCAAAAGCAGTCAAACAGACCTAGAAATATCGCTGCCGCCGGTCAAGTCCGACGAAGATGCAATCAAAGAATACGAGACTGCTAAAGCGGCCGAAGTGGAAGAGACAGAACAACTTTCTCTAGAGCAAAGGCTTGGAGAGAGGAAATGGCACCAAGGGAAAAGTTCAATTTATGTGGACGCCTTCAATTTGGCACTAGAAACGGTGTTGAACGAAGAGGCTCACCTGTTTGATCAGACCGAGCTGGACGTTTTTCGAAGATGGAAAGACCTGAGTTATGAAGCACAATATCTGTTAGTGGATCTGCACTGCCCTAGAAGTTATCATTTGGATTTGAATACAGTATTGATTTATGGTTTCTTTATACTAGATATGTACGACTTTTTCTCCGCAAAACGGCCGCCTGGCATCGAATAAACCGGTTAGGGTACTATCAGGACATTGCCAACATGGATCAAGCTGTTGCAGATCTAAGAGAAGTTCATCCTCTTTCTGGCTCGACCACACCTGTGACAAGTGAATTCTTTGTCGAGCCCGAACAAACCGATGACGTGAACCACCTGCGTGATTCCTTTCGATTTGCCGAAGGTATTGAAGAGATTACTACGTTAGAAGAAGCTTCGTCCTTACTCCTGCTCGACGAACTCAAAGAAATGGCCAAAGAAGCCAAAGTCCAGGGCAAAAACAAAAAGGAGCTGGTAGCAGCTCTACTCCAAATTAGCCAGACCCAAACAGGCCTTGGGTGGAACGCTGGAAAAGGCAACAATAGAGACCATCATTTTCACAGTAAGATTTTGGAACTTACAGGTGACTGTATTAGACTTTCTCCAGCTCCACTGAAGTTATTTGAAAGGGTACATTTGGTCTTCTACAGGTCGACGGAGTGGACAGAGAAGTCACTTACCACGATCATCTTAGCGAAGATCTCGCGAAAGCATTTTCCGGAATATGTGGTATCCCGATCTACGGCGATATTTCCATCACGGGCAGCTTTGCTTGAGTTCGAAGCGGCTCTGAGGACACAGTATGACATCGACAACATACTCGAGTTCAGTGGGACGCCTACGGCACAACGTCTACAGACTATCAAAGATCTCAGTGAGAAGGTCTATCCAAGGTGGAAAATACTCCTCGAGCAGGAGCAACAAAAGGAAAATAGTATATACTTTAGTGGCGAAGGTGCTTACCTGCGCCGATTTTCACCTGCTTGGGTGTATACACGAATCATACATAAAGGCCTCTATCCACTTGGCCGTTTCAAAGAACATAAGCGGGAGCATGAACTCCTAACAGAGCTTCTTAATCAGAAGCTCTTCCACGCAGCGCGGCGTGGCGCATGGTATCAGAGAAAAGCTCTGCTGGAGGAACACTACCTATGGGCTCTGACACCAAATGAAGGTAGATCCGACGAGGCTCAGAAAAAACATTGGAAAAGAGTTGCCCTGAGCACATGTGAAGCTGGACTTCAAGATCCAGATTGCCATGTCATCTATCACTATGACCTTCAAAGGAGGATCGTCAAACTTGAGAAATCATTGAAAGTGGTGAAGCGGGAACAGCACGACTTTGGGCATGTGCTTCTTGTTAAACCACAGGAGAGAACGGTTGAAGGAATCCGTGTGGAGAAAGAAGAGCCTCTGAACCAGGCTGACTCAAAAGAGAGCGGCGATAGCTCAGTACCATCAACGCGAAGAGGCCGTGCTACTGTCTGGATTGACGAGCGAGAGAATGATGAAGAGTGTAGGGTTGAGAATATGTGCCTTAGCTGGTACCGAGAGAACGGTTGGAAGGGCTATCATTCCGAGGGGGGCATTGTACGGACACTTGTACGTTTGAACCCTTTCCCCAAGCAGACATCATGCTAATCACAAAGTTACAGTTTGGCTACCTATTTTATGATATACTTTTCACCTACGTCCCTAACGTCTTCCAAACGCCCTTCCAAACCTGCCCCTTGGATCTTCACACAGATGCATTTTACCCTTCTCGTGCCTCTGAGATCAACCACCGACTGGTCCAACTCGCTAACGGCGAAGCCGAATCCATCATACGCAGGGTCCACGAAAGCGAATTCCCAAAACAAACCTGTATCGTCGGCGTAGACTGGACGTACGCACTTAACGACCTCGTAGAAATCGTGCAGTGCTTCAGCGGTGCGGCCCTGGCAACTGTGTGCAAGGTGATGGCACAAGAATATCAGCAGCGAGGAGGCGGTATTCCGGACCTTTTCTTATGGGATCCTGAGAAGAAAGAAGTCATGTTCTCTGAGGTCAAATCGGAGAATGATCGATTGAGCGATACACAGAGATTGTGGATACATGTTCTGACCGGTGCAGGAGTCAAGGTAGAACTGTGTAATGCTGTGGCTAGGGAGGTCAGATACACAAAACAATGACCGGATGATGTACGTTGATTATGATTGATCAAACGCCGTATATAACTCCAGGCTACAGGTATCTACAAAATGACTGTCCAGACGAGATGAAATAATGAAAAGACCATTAGAACTTTTTTGATTCTCCGACCCAGAACTGTATTGACTGGCTACATATTAATCGTGAACTTCATAGCTTTCACAGAGTGTCCGAAAAAAAAAAAAATCGGAGGACTCAGTCATGGATTGCCTGTCTCTTTCGAAATTGACAGAAACATAATCGTTTCACTGGCAATCTGGATCCGAACATGATCCTGAATGTGTCTCGTACAACACAACGAAGAATACTGGTCGCAATTTGGTCATCTAAGCAACCAAAGTGCTGGCAGTGGCGCTCTCGTATCTCCAGGTAGGGGGGAGGACACCGACAGTCTTGTAGTAACGGGAGAGACGGTGGATACGGGACTCGATGAGAATGAGACGGAACTTGCCATCCTTGTCCTTGCGGTTGCGCTCAAGGTGCTTGCGGACGGAGACAGCCTTCTTGATGAGGAAGTAAAGGTCCTCAGGGATCTCAGGGGCGAGGCCTACAATTAAAAAGTCACTCTGTCAGCCTTGTGTTTGACCAAGCAGAGGCAGAATTGTTTTTTCTCGTGCCAGATTGACACGTTGTGTGTATGACTATCAGTATTCGAGCGGACGGAAAGCGGGCGAGCGCCGTGAGCCAGGAAATGACCATTTCCAACAATTTGTAGTTGTCCAAAACAGTGGCATTTGCGAGCGCTAGATCGCTTTCCGAGCCGAAACCTTTCATCGTTCTACGAGGTAACGAGGGGGGAAATGCGGGGATTCGTACCGTTGGACTTCAAGATACGGAGGATCTTGTTACCTATTGAGAACATAATTAGTTTTCACTCTGAAACAAATTCGCATGTCGAGATGGGTTGAGTCGTAGCTTACCAGTGACGTTGCGGACCTGGGCAATACCGTGGCTGTCACGGAGGACAACACCGATCTGACTGGGGGTGGCACTGTAATGATTGTTAGATTCTGAAATCTTGTTGCATCGCGATCAATCGATCGATGGGCGATTTGGACGTACCCCTTCTTGGCGAGCTTGCAGATCTGGTCAGTGACCTGGTCGGGGGTGGTCTTGAGCCATGCTGGGGGGGTTCTGGAGTAAGGAATGGCCGAGGAGGCGATACCCTTTCCCTTGGAGTGAAGACTGGATGATGTTAGATTTTGAATGTCAAACATGAGGATAGCGACGCTGGCTGCCCATGTAATCCGGACTGGGAACGTCCTGAAGCGTGATGAGAATACATACCGACCCATTTTGAATGCTGATGTGTGCCGAAGAAGATTGTCTGTCGGTAGGCGTTGGGCGACTTGTCGAGTACGGAATGAAGGACTTCAAGAAAAGATCGCGAACTTCGTCGGTAAACTTTTGGTGGTGGAGTGTGGATCATGTGACCTGCCTTGGCGTCTTCGCTAACGAGTTGGTATTTTGTGGCAGAATCCCTTACCGCCTGCTCCACTTTCTGGAAGCGCGGATTAATATTATTTGATTTTTTCTTTCCATCTTTCTTCTGTTGTTATCACCCTCTCAACAAAACAATGTCAACAATGCCTTGCAAAGAAGAACAGTATACTGCTAATTGGTATGTATGCTCAGTTCTCTCGTTATACCACCCCCCTCGCAGTTCATCTGATGAGACACATCCTAAATGTTTACTTATTTCTGGTACCTCTTGTTTTAGCGGTGCATTGACTTGCGTCGATGTTGCCTCGATGTACAAACTGGACTTCTGATTCTTCTGCTTTCAATTGATTGATTTATCTGTTGCAATTTGATGAGGATTTCGCTAACCCGTCTGAAGATATCCTCTAGGTTCCATGTCTTGAGTTCCCATGACCATGACTATTGCTCACTGTCGTGCAGTGCCGCTTGAGTAGCAAGATGCAAATATAATGAAACATGATTATCATTTTTATCTCATTTGACTCGAACTGTTTTCTCCTCGCATTTCGTAAAAAATCTTCTAGTGTACAGCTTCCGATGTTGACAAGCCGCTCTTCCCTTGACTAGATTGATATCGACACAACTGAGATGGTATGCCTTAGTACCTCAACACTAACCATCAACGTTACGTAAGACACATGCTATCTCTTGCGGTAAACAAAATACGGGTCTAATCTGATCCGTGAATCGTCTGTTCTTGCGCATGTCACATTCTGATCTGAAGGGTACCTACCCGTGCTTGCTGTCTTGTGTCCGAAGCATGTCAGTCCTATTGAAGGATATCAAGTCATGTCAATGAGGATTCTCCCAGGCATCAGTAACATAATGCGTCGTCATGAGTCAGGTTCAAGAGAGTATCTCACCGGCAAAACCAGTATCGCCGCGCAAATACTTTCCCCGCATTTTGGGGACCCTTCCCCAGGTCCCGGTAATACCCCAAGCTTCTTTATCACAAACCTTCCTCCGGAGTGATGAGAATACTATTTCCTCTCCAAGACACAAGTATGTTGACCGGAAAACGACAAGGATCATCAATTCTGTAGACTCCCAAGCTTTAGCAAAGTTTCACCCAACTCCGGCCTCGATGGCAGACAGACTCGGCGATAACACCGAGAATTCAAAATCCCCAAGTCCGACGAGGCGAGACTCCCAAACTGCTGAGAAAGTCTCTAGAGCTTGCGATAACTGTAAGTCAAGGATGATCCTTGAATATATACCTGTCTAAAACCTCAAGGTTTACTGATGCATGTTCCTCAGGTTCGAAATCTAAATCAAAGTGTCTGCTGAGGACTGGGACAAAGACCTGCGAAAATTGCAGGTTCCTCGACATTGCATGCACTTTTAATCGTACAGTAAAGAAAAGGGGCCCTCCAAAAGGATATGTGAACACCTTGGAGCAGAGACTGGCTTCTTTGGAGAGCTTGGTTGCCGAACTACGAGAAGGACAGGCAGAAGCTGATCCTATTCCTACCGACAATGCAACAACTCTGGTCTCCTCGGCAATAGACACGAACTATACTAACAAGAGAAGCTTAGAAGAGGATGAAAATGCAGATGACATCAAGCCTCAGCAACGGCAGATTGCCCTGCCAGGAAAATCACACACTCGAATATCAGACAGCAGTTCAGAGCGTTCGACGGTTTTGGGCTATCTCTCGGTCGATGAAAATATGACGATGCGGTACCATGGACCGACGTCAGGACTGCATTTGATGACTTCATCGCGAGTGTTCGTGTCTCCTTTTTGGCACTTCTCTAATCCTGGCTTCTGGCCACGAAGCAAACGCACTACATTCCGTACAGAAGACGAAATTGTATCTGCGGCAGATGCAATACTAGGAGGGATTCTTCCTCCTATTCCTTTGCAGAACAAACTCCTCGAGTCAGTCTTCCTCTCATAGTGCCTTCTGATCTCCCTGTTTCTGACCCCAATTGCTTGTGCAGTGCCTACTGGACATTCGTCCATCCCTGCTTCCCAGTCGTGCACAGAGAGACATTTCTCTTTCAATTGAGTAAGGATCGCCGCGGAATGCCTCGACAAGGAAGGTCTGCATTCGACCAGCTCGAACGCCGTATTCCTCAGGTGCTCTTACTGTCGATGTTTGCACTTTCGGCTCGTTTCGTTGATAATTGTGAGTCTCGAGAGGATAGCGATCCGGGCGATGAATATGCCATCAAAGCAGAGACTCTGCTTGCTCAACATAGTGAGTAATGACTTTCTGTTTCCTAGTGAGACTGTCTATAGAATTGTCCGTACTAACGCTTCAACAGAGCAAAGTAGTATCAATTGCTGTTTAGCGTTGATTATGATGGCATATCGCGAGATAGGCACCGGCGGTTCTATCAGCTGGATGTACGTAGGAAAGGCAATCAGGATGGTATGATCACTCCCATGATACGATGGATATCAAAGCTAACTAAGAATATTTCAGGCTCAAGACTTAGGCTTGCACCGCGACCCTTCAGTCTGGAAAAAGACGCAGTGCTTCCGCAACATGTCCAACATAGAGATGCAGATCCGACGATTGATATGGTGGGGTGCTTTTGTGCTTGACAGATACATTTCCGCATGGCAGGGTAGGCCATGTGCGATTCATGAAGACGATTTTGACACTCAACTGCCTGAAGATACATTGCATGAAAATAGGGATCATTCTTTATCGTGCTTCATACAAGTCGTCAAGTTGTGTAAGTTGCCGCTTTCTATGATTCATTTGGTTGGGCTTGGTACTAATTGACATGATACCAGCCATTCTTCAAGGCCGAATACACAAGGCATTCTACTCTGTGGGCGTCAAAGAGCCGAATTGGGCGACGTTGAATGAACTGGAAAATGATCTTGATGAATGGGAGGCAGTAGTGCCGGATTTTCTCGCCATAAAACAGGGAGTGAAACTACCTGTTCCAGTCATTGTAATGCATACACAATTCTGGAACTGTAAAGTACTTCTTCATCGTCCATTGTGAGTTCGCACCCTCCAGGATTATATAGTGGAAGAAACACGACTGACTTTGATAATAGTATCGTGACGTCTCCAAACGAAACCCAGAGCAACAATCCCTCCCTCCTTGCAGCAACCTCCGCAGCCGTCGCTATTGCAAACCTCCTCGAACATTTTACGTCCTCCTATAATCCAACCTTTGCCCCGCCATTTTTCAACTACTACTGTTTCACAGCTATTATAATGCACCTTTTCAACCGCGCCACGTACCCTGTCCTCTTCTCACCGTCTGCATTGATGCATTGTATAGACTGTTGCCGAAAGATGAAGAGTATATGGTCCAGTGCAGCGCGGACACTACACATTATTGAGGGTGTCGATCATGAAGTTGAAAATACAATGCCGGATTACTACAACTTCTATGCGAGTGCCACAGCACCGACAACATCAGCTACGGCAATGGATACTGAACAACAGCAAGGAGCTGTAGAAGGTGATGAATCGGCGGTACTGGGTTTCTCGTTGTCATCGTGGCCGTCGCCGATTGTTGAGCCGGATTGGCTGAGTCTGGAGACGTGGAGGAGTTGATCTAGTATACGAAGTATGAAGAAGATGATAATGACTTAATGAATGTCAGATTATTCTAAACCACAATCCTGTGCTTAGATCTTTCAAATGTCCCCTGTCGCAAGGAGCGGAATTAGGGCTAAATCCGTGGAAACCTCAACCCCAAGATATGACCATTCCAGCGTATATTCAGCAAAATAAGCGCAAAACAACATTAACTTTACATTCGTCTTTACCTCTCGTCGGTCCTTCTTCCGTGGCTTACATCATGCTTTCGGTCTTTGAACAAACCTAATACCAAACCGTCGTAGTAGTGCGTGATGATCCGGAGAAATGGTTTCGCAACGGCCAAAGTATCTTCATTGAGTTATCCCCCACATATCCAATATTTCCTCCTCACATATATAAACAGATATACATATCCTGAAAGTCTCAAAGTCACTTTGTTTTAAAGTTGAACTGTTTTCTTTTCCTTGAAATACCCATTGATGATTGCCTTTGCATAGCGAAATCAAAACCAGTCTCAAAATGTCAGAATCCATACCTTCTCGCCCCGAAAATGGAAAGACACGAGTCATTATCGTCGGTGCAGGCCTCGGAGGCCTCGCCTGCGCCATGGCTATGCACTACGCCGGCTTAGAAGTCATAGTATTCGAAAAAGTGCGCGAATTCCTACGTCTGGGCGACTCACTTGGTCTAGGGGAGAATGCGCTCAAACTCCTGAAACGCTGGGGCTTGTATGATGAGTTGATTGCCATCGGAAATAAGAATCCTGTCATGAATATTCGGCGTTGGGATAATGGGGAGATTATGGCGACTCAGCCACTCATGGTGGGTTTCTTTCTCTTCGGTTCTTGGGTGGATAAAAATAAATAATACGAGTTGAAAATACTAGGATATGGCGGGATACATCGGACACCGAGGCGATTACCACGCCGCATTCATCAATCGAGTAAAGCAACTCGGAATACCAATTCTTATGGGTCACGAAGTCGTTTCGTTTGACGAGGATGCACCGAGTCTCACGCTCAAGGACGGAAGGACATTCTACGCAGACCTGATTGTTGGAGCTGACGGCATCAAGTCCAGGGCTCGAGAACTTGTACTTGGCTTCAGTGATGCACCCAAGAGTTCTGGATATGCGTGCTACCGTGCCTACTTCAAGGGTGAAATCCTTAAAGATGTCACGCAATGTCAAGAATACTTGAAGGAAGATTGCGTGAATATATGGATTGGCGAAGATAAACATCTCGTTCAAAATACACTACGTGACGGAGAAGAATTTAACTGGATCATTACCCACAAGGATACCGAGGATATCAAAGAAAGCTGGTTCCAGCCCGGGAACATGGATGATGTACGCGAACTTGTACAAGGCTGGGATGAATCGATAGCATCGGCGGTCAGAGCCACGCCAAGTTGTCTCGACTGGAAGATCTGTTATAGAGCTCCGTTGCCGACATGGGTGAGTAAGAGTGGTAGGATCGCTTTGTTGGGTGACAGTTGTCATCCACATCTTCCGACGAGTGCACAGGGAGCTTCGCAAGCGACGGAGAGCTCGGCGGTGTTGGCACTGTGTATGAAGTTGGCTGGAAAGGGCAACGTGCCATTAGCAGTAAGTAGGAGTTTCTTTTTGTGTGATCTTCAAATCCATTGATCATTATTGACATGACGCAGACTAGGGTATACGAGAAATTGCGGTTCGACCGAGTGCGACAGTCGCAGCTATCCGGCGAAGATTTGAGGAACAGATGGCATAATGCTTTGAAGCATATGAATGACGGTACAGTGTTTGACCCAGATGATATCAAGATCAAGGTATGATTGGATAGGCCAATCCTATGTGTTGAACGATGCAACTTACAGAGAACTAGAATCGATGGCTATATCCATACGACGCGGAGGAGGATACAAAATCCCGATGGAGCGAGGTCAGTCCGAAAGTACAACAAGAGCTTGACTCGGGTGTAATCACCCCTCTCTTTGGAGAGGATGGTCCCCCTCGAATTTTGACTGTACGAGATGCGTATGGAAAGGTCAAGGATGTAGCACAGACCCAGAGCTCATTGCTCACCAGTTTGACTGTTTGATAGAGAGCAAAAGATGCGCCTGTTTGGACACTTTCACCTGTTGTTGTTTCCCAGACATGTAATTCAAGCTTATAGCCCCGCCAATTATGCAATGACAAAGGAGGTATGTAGTTCTCTCGACTCATGATTTGGCCAGGTTCATCTTGTAAGACCTGAAAAAATCGGATGTGCTCAGGCATCCATAGATCATCCCATAGTACTCATAATGTCCGAAGGAATGTGTGCAACATGCAAAACATAAGACAGTGGCCGGATTCAGCATCTCTTAAATTTTGATTAGTCCATCGTCGATAAAGTTATCTTGCTAGCTTTTAGAGCGGCGTACAATATTCTTTTATGGGAAAGCTGAATACAAGATCTAATGTATTATCAGGTCGTACGTTTTTGCGCAACAGCATGATGCCATTGGACTCGGAGAAACGAGTCATGTCGCGCTGATAACCATATGTGGCGACTTCTGTATTCGGATTTTTGGAACGTCAAGCAAATGACGAAAAGTCTATCTTTGATATGTGTGGCCAATAATCGACATAATCGATGCAAGTGTGACAGGTGGCGTCGAAAACAAAAGAGTTCGGGATTTGAGCTAGACTGGCAAATCAAGGATCTTATGATAGGTTTTGAAGCATGATGTGAGCCTCAATGGCTAGATCCCGAGATTACAGTTCAGGCTGTTCAGCTCTAAGTTCCACTACAAAAAAGGGACCTATGAGATTTCTTCGGTGATTCCCTTTCTCGGTTAAAATTCTGACAGTTAGTCACTGTATATTCAAATATACATACGGAATACAGAAGCACTAAATTAGTCATAATTTGCATTCACTTTGTGCAGCATAGACATAGCTAGTCAAGAGATACCTAGTTTCTTCATACTATCCCGTATACCTCAGAAGTATATACCACAATACCGGATCGCCTAGGGTAAGAGCTTATTACCAGATAGAATAATCTTCTGCCTCCTGAAGCCCCAACCTAGCCCCGCAACATATCGTTTAGTATTCTGCTCAAACCCTGCTCGAAGGAACGTTTCCTTCAATATGTTCGGCCGTACCATAAGATTGCCCCGCCATCTCCATCTTGTCATCCATAACTCGGTCCTGTTCCTCCGCATCCTTATTTCCATACCTTCCAATCTTGTACCACGGGAGAGCAAAGAGCCGGTCCATACTCTCTAGCGAGCGGCCAGCCGTCTCCGGGACACTGAACCAAACCCAGATTCCACCAAGAATGGTAATGGCGGCGAAGCACCAAAATGTGCCCTTGGGATCAATCCCACCTTGGCTTGTGGGGAGAAGCATATTGGGCACTGCACGAGAGTTGCCATATTGGTTGGCAAAATGCAGAGTCATGGCCATCGAAGTGCAAAGAGCACGGATGCGGAGAGGGAACAACTCTGCAGTCAAAAGATACTGCATGGAATTCCAACCCAGAGCCCATCCAACGCCAGAAAGGTAGATCATCACGATTGCTCCTGTACTAGCGCCCTTCTGACTGGCTGGTAGTTGGAAACTACTGACCACACCCAATTTGGGAACGGCCGTCAAGAACCCAGCAATGTAAATCATAGAGATTGCTTGAAGGGTGATGCCTAGCAGGAGCGCTCGCTTGCGTCCAATGACGTCGACCAAGAAAAGAGCACAGACAACTGCGGCAATCAATTTGATAATACCAAATACTGCACTGACTAGTAGTCCCTCGTTGCTACCAGTGACTCCGAGCAACTTGAAAAGATCCGGAGCGTATATAGTAATACTGCCGGCCCCAGACCACTGAGCTAGAATCTGACCCATCAGGGTGAGGTAGACCCGATATAGGTTCGATGGAATCAAGAAAGCTTCTTTGAGAATCCCTAGGGGACCAGATCCCATCGTGGCCTCCATTTCAGCATGGTGCGTGGCTTCGATCATGCCAATCTCGCGTACAATGTATTCATGATCAGGGGGTAAGTTACGAACTCTCGAAAGGGTTGCGATAGCTTTTTCAATCTGGCCGCGTTTGACCAGATACCGCGGGGACTCATACTGGAGGAAGGATAAGAGGAAGATGACGCCTGCGAACATGATGTGGAGACTCGTGGGAACAAGCTATATGCTGTCAGATTCGGGAAATGTACGTTGTTTTGGGAGGTGATCACACGTACCCATCGGTTGTGAGTGGTATCGCCGAGATTGACTTGGCAGCCATAGTTTGCAAAATAAGCAAGCACAATGCCTAGATAGACAAAGCCAGTAAAGGTGCAGGTACATAAACCACGAATCGAAGCAGGTGCCTAATGCTTTGAGTTAGTGCAGGTATAATGTCATCGACATGTAGGACTTACAATTTCTGCGAGATACACAGGGGCTACAACAACTGTCTGACCAACACCAAGTCCAGCAATAAAACGACCAGCATAGACAGCACCTAGGTGGCCGCCGTTACCCATGAAAATAGCGATTCCGACAATCCATAGAAGGCAAAGCTGACGAGTTGCCCAGATACGACCAATGCGATCACAGACCAAGAAAGCACTATATGAGACACAGGAAGTTAGCAATTTAAACTTATAAGCATGCCTAACGCCCAGCTTACAAAAGAGCTCCTGCGACAGATCCTATTTGAACCATAGCGGTAACATTTCCTTTGATGTTGGTTTGTTCGACTTTGCTATATGACGAGTAGTGGATGTAATTCTGGAAATCCTTGGAGTTGAAAGCGCCAGAGATTAAACCCTCATCAACGCCTCGGGCAGCGCCCATAAGACCGAATGAAATGACCGCAAGCCATAGCCTCCAGTTGAAGACTTGCTTGGGCTCATCCAGGTCCTTGAGGCGAAAGATGTTCACTGGTTTTTTCGCTCCGCCGGCCATGGTGCGTAGCAATCGAGTGATTTCTGTAATGACAATGAATAGTCGGGGGAAAGCCCAATATCATGTCGGGCCATATTAACATGGAAGCATCGCGGTCGTACTTATACTGCCGACTCTCCACACTAAGATGCGGAGAAAGGTCTTGGAAACCTCGTGGATGTTCAAGGTTGGCGCTAGTTTTGTCTATTAACCAATCAATTATACGGATTGTCACAAAATTATTCCGGATCCCAGATGGAAATAGGATTCCGTGGGGTACAGTAATTAGTATATATGGGGACAAAGACACGAGAGAGACCCCCACGTCGGACCCAACCGGCTCTCAGACATCTAGACCAACACTTTCACCTCATGGCAAAGGAATTCAGAAGCTGTAATAGGATAATAGCAATGCGAATCTGGCGATATCGGCACAATGCATCAGTTGGTCCCGAATTTAACAGGGAAGTTTTCGGGATCCGAGTCCGCAAGGACTCCGGCAGTAAGGTCCATATCCTTGACAACAAACAGGCTTACGTCGAAGCTATCCCGAGTAGATATTAGCACCGTGAACATCGGCCCCGGGTTGATCAAATGCGGGGATCCCAAGGATGCTCGTGGCAGTCTCGTGATCATCGGGCAAACCCGATTAATAACGCAGAATAGATTTGGCCAATTGTGAGTCAATGTTTTTCTAGAGCACGAGAAAGAGCCGGACGGCACTGCATGAAAGGAAGAGCGATGGTCGGAACAAAGAATCTACTTTGGCGGTCTTTATATAGAGCCAATGACTAGATCCGATGCACCACCGTCTCGTCTTTAAGATGAGCCCTCTGCGTTTAAGTTGTCAACCTTGTCATGGACTCATGGAGGGGACGAGGGTCAGCGGCTACGATTGGATGTGACAGCCAGACGCGACGGCAGAGTCGATTGTCCACTAAGCGTGCAGAACGTGTCGATCAGCTGGCTTTGCTTCCTTATCTCCCTTTTGCTTTTTCTTTTCCAACCTTTAAATTGTCATTATTGGTCAACTGTAGGCCATGGAAGGAATCATAGTGCATATTGAAGAGGCAAATAGTAGCGTGATTCTGAAAAATCGCCTAGTACGCGAGTAACTCGACCATTGGCATATACAATCAATCAATACATTGAAAGACGATTTCACGAAAATGAAATACCAAAACTCAGGGATCGATTTTACCGAGCTCTGTAAGATAGTTATCGCCACCGATATTAGAGGCTTGAGGTGATACCGAAATCATGGAGAGTTGAAGATGTATCATGTGATGCGTGTGCCCTAAAATAGGGTTAGGGTAATCATCACCATATGTTCTCTCCACCCCTCGTCTTGGTCATCTCGATATCAAACTCCTACATCTTATCGATTCTTGAGATTTGATATCAAATCTATCAGTATTGAATCGAAGATGCCGATTCTTGGAGCGCTCCAGGTGAAATCCTTTCATCTGGTGTCACCGACGCTGTACTCGTGTGGCGGCGGATTCTCCTACAGAGGCGAACCTTCAGCGAACTTGCAAGGCGAACCACTTTGGATTCGGTAGTTATTTTATTGTGTCACTTAGATATTAGTTGTTTGAAGTTGAGTTCGTTCGCAACACCATATTCGAGCAGAGTCAATTGGCCACCAAAACCAGCAATCAGTACCGAAGGGTTCACAATTCCGGAACCGGGAACATGCGGGCCGAGTCCGACAGAGGTTGTTGAAACTTGAAACTTTTTTTTGCCTGTTTCACTTTCTAACTTTCTACCATAGCCTGGAGGTGGATGATCTTGTTTCAACTTTGAACTTTCTCACCTTAACCTTTAAGGCGACATGTTGCCAATTCCTTTTAGGAACAACGTCCGAAATCCATCAAGGTCAAAAAAGAAAAGAGAGAAAATTATGTGGGTCAAAATGAGGCGGCCTTAGTCAGACTGTCAAGCACATGGCGTCGCACTGGCTATGTTCCATCGCTCCAACGCAGGTACCGTACGATCATACATAGAGAGTAATGATTAATCACTAGGGTTCAGAAAGGAGGCTTGCCACTATATTCGCGACTCGCTACATAGCTCTAGGTTTGAAGTTCGTACGGGGTATCAAAGGTGGCTATTACTGATTACGTAGTACGGTGTACAGAGTACCAACACCACGATAACGACTATAAACTGCGGCGGTTTCACAATCATCGAGACCTTGAACGTTGACATGGGTTACTTAGCACAGAAGGGAGAGTGCGTACTCCGGAGTACGTAGAGAAGCAGAGACCGTAGTCACGGTCGTTAGCGGGACAGGAGTTTAGTAAGTATTTTCCCGTATGTATCTCCATTATAGACGGCACAGCAAACTGACGAAACATAAACTTGGCGTCGTCAATAGTGGTTATTCATTTATCCATATTTAACTGTATTCGATATGTCCTCCCTTTTTTCTCATGCTTGCTAGAGTTATTTCTCTCGAATCCTTGTTCCCGTTCAGATGCCTAGACTCTAGAGCTTAGAGCAACGCGGTGCTCTGCGGCTGAGGCATTTTAAATTTGATAATCTAAACTGCCTTGCGCGTTCGGTCAGCCTTACTTGCTATGGGTTAGATTATCATGGTATGACTTGCATGAGAGGATTTCTGATAGTACGTAGTTACGGGGTAGTTACTCGTGTACTCCATAAAAAACCTAGATAAAGTACTTTAGTAACGGCCCTACACCAATTTAATCTTAATTCACGATGTTATTGCGAGCAGAGTCAGGCTGAAAACTTGTCAGACCATTCTCGACGTGGCAAACCCTATGAAAAGAAGTCGTAGATAGCTCTGATATTGAGCAAGCTTAGTCAATCAAAGTACGTACATAGTGCAGCTTAACGACCTAGTTATGTGCAGGGATCAAAGTACCCTCGCCGCGTTCTAAAATCCCAACAGATTTTCAAGTTCCAGCACCTGCCTCTCTGAGCAGTGATCAGTGTTCGCTGATACATATGTAGATTGCTCCATCGGCAAAACAATCGAAAGAACCTCCACTTGCTCCGATGATTCTCCTTGCCATCCCATTTGCGCATTAAGCATTGGAATTGCATCCACAATACTTCCGTACCTGTACTCAACTGAACAAGGCATCTTCTCAACCCATCCATGCAAAGGAGAACCTGACACATGGAACGACTCATGTTTTACGTACTTTTCAAGAGGGAGGGATGGGATGGAGGTATTGAATACGAATCCGTTAGTAAGAGTAGTCTCTAGAAAATCACACCGCACTCAACTTTTACCAAATAGTTTGGAAATTCGACTATTCATCCACGTTCTAGAATTGCTGAAAATCTTCCCTGATGCTATATCTCGTCCGTCTTGTGCTTGGCTACAAAGAGTACGCAGTGCAAAGGGGCAAAGTATCCGCCATTCCGCCTCGATGTGCCGTGCCGTGGAGAGTGTATATAGCAGAAGGAGAAATGTGACAATACGGATACACACAATTCCATTGCATGATTAACTTCGATTGGTTCATGCATGTAATAGTGGGTATCGGAGTGGGCCGATAGTACGGTTACGCACAAGGTAGACACAAAACCGATGCAATACGTACCGCGTCGTAAGCAATACGGTATCGTATTGTGCCTTACAAGTATTTTACGCATGGAGCATCTGCTATTCACACACTAGACCGTATTCGTCGAGTAAGCCCCTGTCCCGCACTATAATTAATGATGCCTATTGGAGGGAAGTGCTTGCCCTAACTTACTAAAGCCTCTCCGCTTATCCAGCCAATGCAGGTACTGCCACCATTCAACAGCTGGAAAGATTTCTGTGAGAAAAGTACGAGACTACGGCGTACTCAATTCTAAACTAGCGTCTCTGCGACTGTGGGACCAGTCAGGCTGTTAAATCTCACGGCACCCATGGCATTTGTCTTCCTCGGACCACTCAGAGACCCCTCCTCCCCTCACCAATGGCCCATTCGTCTTACGGGCTTGCAAGCCCCGGAGAGCACCATTATCCATAGGTCCTCAGCGGGTTCGCTTCGAATACCAGACACACGCTATTATCCATTTACCCCTGCCAGTGGAAGACTGTAAGTCCATAAGGAGACTTAATAGCTATGTGGATCTGTGCTCCAGACCGTCCAACCTTGTTGATGGGTTTTGGTATATCAGTAGTGTCCGGGCTCCTCCTCAGCCCTGGCCAGTTTCTCTTATTAGTCTAAATATTTCTGCGCACCGAACGACGTTTATAATTTTTATTTCCCCTCGTCTGTTGGTTACGCTATTTCAACCACGCCCGTTGTCTATCGTGAAGAGGCAACTGTCTGTTCCTCTTGAGCAGTCGGGCATTGCTTGACTGCCTGGATGCAGTCTTTCTTTAACCCTCGAATCATGAGGTAGCCGTTCATTACATACAACACAGCAAATATCCCGTTTATACAAGAGCATATTCAGCGCATTGAAGAAAGAGGACGATAACGATGACGAGTACATCGGGCTTATGCCCCCCACCTTTTATACAAGAGAGTCTCTATGCGAATTCATCAGGATGTAAGCGACGGACAAACGGAAAGAAGGAACACGTACCGAATAGTGCTAATGACCTAACGTAGACATCCCCGGTCGATTTTGTGAGCCTATTACGGAACAACTCAATTGCTGTTTACCATGTCCGTTAACAGATTGGAGATATCCCGATGGTGAGTCACCACATCGAAGACGGGAAATGGTCATACAGCGGCATACTGACAAACGCTTTCATCAGGAGTGGACAATAAGATCACCGCACTCGGGTGGGTTGGTGTTGCGCTACTACCATTAACAGTCTTTCTCCTCGTCAGCTACGCTGTCCTCCCTGTCAAATTCACGAATCGAAACTACATCACCGTCTGTTTCACCTTATCCGTTGTCTGCCTCCAAATTCCTCTTATCATCCCGCTGGGAACCAAACCACAACAATGCAATGATCCCATCACGCCAAATGATATGCACACGGACTGGTCTTGTGCGTTTACGGGTTCTATCTTGTTGTTCGGCGGTATCGCATGTGTTACATGGAGCCTTCTGCGCACAATCGCTCTTCATCTGCAGGTCTGTTGGGAGGTGATCATCGGTCCCGTGTTTATGTGGATCGCTTTCGCAGTGGGATTAGGCTTGCCCGTGCTTATCCTCACCTTGATGTTGGTTTTCACCGGAGTCTCCTATCGATTCGGCAACGTATGCCACATCAACAGCAAGGATAGTGTTAATGATTACTGGATTCCGGTCTTGGTGTTTTCTGGAATGGGACTTATTCTTCAATTCGTGACCATGGGCTACTGCATGTACGTGTATATCAAGGCACTTTTCGACCCGTCGGATCCTACAAGCACGTCGAATTCGGGTCTACCGTCCTACACGTCCAGTTCGCGCACAGCAACTGCTCGACAGGCATACAGGCGTGTGCGACGAGTTCTCAAACTGCAGTGGCGATCAATGGCTCTTGTGATGGTCATTCTCGCCAATGTCATCTATTTGTCCGTCACATTCTTGCAACTCGACAGCGACATGTCCGTCACTGAGGCCAATCTCCTGAAAGCCAAACCGTGGTTGACCTGTCTAGCGGAGTTCCAAGATCCCGCCAAATGTACCGCGGAAGCCTCAGATCTCGGACTTACCGAGGCAGCACTAGATGCAGCATTGGTACTTCTCTGTATAGCCAGTTTCTGGAACTTTATCTTCACTATACGCATGACTTGGTTCCAAGGGTGGCTTGAATTTTGGCAAAGCCTCTTTGCCAAAAATGTCGAGTTTGTCTCAGTGGATGCGCGTTCTCGCTTTGGAGATACTCGCAACTATGAGATGCTCAGCCACCAGAACACCATGAAGACACCTGAGCCGAGACCGTTTGAGGTACGCTCCCCTACGCCGGCGTACGTGCATGGTCGTGTAGACGAAGAAGAAGTCGATGGAAAGGACATCGAACTCAGCACTCACTCGCGGCAAGCCAGTTACACTCGTCCTACAATGAGCTTCTCGACGCCGCGTCCCCCAACCGGACAGAGAAGCCCTACCAACTACACCTGGGATGCTACAAGCACGTTTGCTCGATCGAATTCTCAGATGAGCAATCATAACCCTCGCTACAGATAATTTTTATTCACACATACACTCACTGTTCCTTTCTTTTTTTTAAACCTTTCATATTATTTTTTCTACTCTTGTACACACTGCGCTTGTTCGCTTATACCTTATTCCAGCATGGCGTTGCCGGCGGGGTTTATCACACATCATGGTGTTTTATCAGCTATGGGGGTTTCTCTGTGGATAGTTGTTGTTGCCCGGGAAAAAGTCGAAAATGCTTACATGTACACTTATGTCCCTCATTCTATGTTTGTCTAGTCTAGCTTTGACTTATTTGCTTTCATTTGAACAGTACCTACTTTGGTAGGGCGCACACAACAATCAGCCTTCATTGATCATGATCATATTACAAATTAATTCAATTAATCAATTATACCCATGCATATTCTCCTCGGCTCTCCGCACTCATCTCGCCACGAACGCACGGCTGCATAATTCAGATTAAATAATATTGTAGAAATTAAACATATCTTCCACTTCCAAGAGTGGGTTGTACTTGTTACGTACATAGTACATACGTACTACACATGCGAAAATGAGTATGAGTGGGACTCCCGAGGCCCAAGGCTCTGATTCCCAAACACTCGCTCAATTGAGTCTGTATTTCCTCTACATAATTACAGCCAAGAGAGTTTTGCGTAAGAAGGGAATTCTTTCTCCGGATTCCTGGAACTATTTACTCTAATTATGCGTTAATAACAGGGTTCTATATCAATTGAGATCGGCATCGATCCCAAAAATTCAATTTCAATCCGTCTGTTAGTCTGGCGATGATTATGGTTCATTAAGATCATAAGATTGTATCCGCGTCTGGTAACTTACTTCGTATGTCTATGAATTAGGGCAAATGCCGAACCAGTTCCATGTTTCCCGTCTCCTCAGGATGAGACAACCGTGCGTTCAACATCCACATCTACCGAGTATCAAAAGGATGTTCTATGTACGAACTTAGTTAGGCATGTAATCACCGATCTAGAGTTCTAGAGATGTTTCAAGGATGTAGCCCGTAGTTGAACTCAATAGAACCATGTTCGATCTGCAAACTTAAACCAGCCTTTGGGCCTTGCTTCACCCGTGAACCTAGAAGCTTGAGCACATGCCGCGGAACTATATCAGCCTGGCAGAAGCCAAAGGTTACTTGGGAAAAATTCATGAACGCTGATCTCCCAAGTGTAGACCTTGAAATTAAATAGTAGGTGTTCGTAGTAAATAGTGCCATGAGCACGTGCCGAGATCGCTTGCTCATTCCTTAGTTGGTAGCTACACGTTTTTTCCTTCACATCACTTCTAATTTCTAAGAAGTTTCTCATGTTGCCGCCTTCAGAAAGCATCATTGTTATGTAAAATCATATGAATATACGTAAATTGCATCCTGTCAACCTCGGATAACCCTAATACATGACTCTCATGTTGGGGCCGGATCCGGCTTAGCGTCTGTCCTTTTCTGTTGGTAAAGTGCGGAGTAAATTTTTGTAGGGCAAGCTTGCCCCAAGAACCTAGGCTCACTAAACAAACAGCCACAACGTTTTCATCTACGTACTGTATATACCATATGTATGTCGTATCAATAAATTAATGAAATTAGCGAGTCGCGACTCAGGCCAACATTGATGAATTGTGTTGACCAATTTGACTCGATTGCAGTTGGAAACTGCCAATTCACGTTCTCTGCCCCTTGGATTTACATATGCACTTTTGCGTTGGTTAGGCCTTGACTAATGCGTAACTAGCTAGTCCGGTTTGTAACTTTCGTTGACGTAGGTACCGAGTGAGCATCAAAGTTTATGTTGTACTCAATATTCGGATTATCTCTGTGCTCTGTAGACAGGAGTAGTCGAATATGAACTGGTTCTCTACGCCTACGGAGTACGGAGACATACGACGTAATCAACTTGGGAGTAACCTTCTGGAACAACCATAGAAACAGAGATACATTAGCTTGACACTAATTTTCTTCGCGCAGTTTGTAGCACGAATACGGGGTAGTACGCGGAATCTACGGCTTCTCAGCGTGGCGTTATTAGACGCGATTTGAGTTGCGCAATAATTCCCCTAATAGACGAGGGCTGAAGTGCTAGTGCCCACTGTCCAGGCTCTGTTCTCTGAATCCTGATGATGAGAATCATGAGATACCTTTCAGATGAAGAGTTCGCGGATCAGAGAACTGAGTCTGTGAGACAGACTAAGCGAAGAACCATAACCTGAAACAAACCACGTCTCCGTGTGGATTCGGTATGCTCCGTGATGAGAACTCGACCGTGCCTCAAGTGCAGAAATCACACACAAGACAAGACAAGACAGAACTCTAGGAGAGGCTGGACAAAATGGACATGATACCTGCATTAGTATCGATTAGCTCTGCGCTAGCGGCGGGGTCTAGCGGGGCCTTTTCCTTCTGAGCCAAAGTAAGATTGGAAGGCACCGAAAAGCCGGCACGCCCATGAAACGGCCTTATAACGCAAATAGGACTAGCGTGCAGCAGGGGAACACGGGCCATTCCATGCCAGGACCCGCTCACGTAATTTATGCGTTTGGCTGTATTTACCGTATGTATTTTACGATACCCTGTATTTTAGTTTACCATCTTGACAAACTTGACGAGACACAACCCACATCCATGGAAAAATTGGAAACGTAAAACTAAAAATGTCTGTGAGAGGTGCAGTCTCCCCCACAAAGTAATGTCCTGAAGTGGTTTAAATTCATGGATTATTCGAGAGATGATCGGCAGATGGTTCGATGAATTCAGGCAAAACCGAGGCTTTGCTCGCGAACTTTAACCCAGGTCTCAAACGTTCAAGGTCGTTTTCATTGGGTTTTGTGTCGATTGATTTTATCCACTTCCACTCAATGGCACTCATGTCTTGAGACGCCTACGACCTACGGGGGCAAAAGTGCCATGGCGAAAAAACGGAAAAAGCCTCAAGGTTACATCTATGTAGCATCCACGTCCCTTATCTACAAGCTTATCGCACTTTTTTCCCGCTTGTTGATCCTTCCATCCACCTTGAGTATCCTACGGAGGACTCCGTACGTATCAGGATGAAACAAACCTGAGGGGGCAGAAGGAATGGTACTTAGTAGTTACTTAATTACATGGGCGGAAGTATATCTGAGAGATGTAGGGCGGAAAACGTGGGAAATCTTTGAAGGATCAATATACTACATCACTATTTTGGATTGGATTAGGTGACAAGTCTGACAGAAAAATGCCGATAGGAATTCTAACGGTGTTGCATTCTTGTTCCGGCCACATGGTTGGATGTCTAGGTGGTGGTATCATTGGATCTGGAAGGATATTGGCTCCTGAAGGAGGGAGATATCATGGCGAAGACTTACTTTACTGATCGTGAACCCTCTTCAAGGTGGATGTCTAATGTGAGACTGTGGCTATGGATTCATTGGATTGCCTGCATCAAAGATACTTGGATCTCGAAGCCCTTACTCACCGAGACTTTTCATGTAAATGAGCGGTTATGCATAGATTGCAAGATCAATCTACCCCAAACCTGGTATGCCATGATTTCAGAAGATGTGTGAGATGGAGAGTCTATGCACCTTCGATTACCATCACATTCTCCTCCTCGATAACCTTGGATCTCATGTACATCATGAACAGCCCTGTGGTAATTGATTCGACTTTGCATGCATGATCCGACACTCTCTGTTCCGAGTCTGTATTACTGATTTTGTCCGTTGATCTCGAATGAGAATGAGGTATAGATATCACTCCATCCGATCAATGGCATTGGCCTCGCACAATTAACTCAAATAAACCTCGAAATGCCTTGACATTGCTATGGATTCCATGCGTAAGCCCATGGATACCTTCTCGTCTACCAGATGCACCTATTACGTAATTGGTGATTTTTGGTCTGAGTAGTAGCGAGACTGGCGTGCTATATCAAGAACATTGCTGGAGGACTACCTAGGTAGAAGTTCGCGGGATCACTCGATGTAGCCCAAGAGATATACGCCAGACTCAATCAATCAATGGAGATACGTAGATACCCTTCAATATCAGACATTGATCGACTACGATGTGAAATTTCAAAAATTTGACCTGACCGGAAAGACTGCTCAAGGATACCTCTGATTTCCATTTGAATAGAGCCACTAGCATCCAAAATACTAAATAACAAACATAGAATGTAAGCGTAAGAGAAGGCTATGGTACATTACTCAGCCGTGTGACACAAAAGAGAACAGAAAAGAATCAGAGTCATTGGTTGCAAGATAGGTTCTCTTCTCTTGTAAACGGATGAGTATTGTCTTCGGAAACAGTGACAAGACAACAGTCGTTGAGGGTCTTCTTCCGTAAAAGTACATTAGGACAGCAAGATAGCAGATATTGGGCAGGGCAGTGATAGAAGCGCTCGTCAAGAAAAACCATCGATGTTTTCCAAACCCATGACCGCGGTTGCTTGGACATATTCCGAGTACCACCACGAGACCTCCGATGTGCTATTAGTAGGGTATATTTAGACACATCACATCATGTCAATTTTGATGCATCACCACGCATCGACTTCGAAACTCTCCTATCGAAAAGGTCAGCGACTATCATGAATCAACATCACAGATAACAACTCACCTCTGGGAAATAGGTCGTAACAACTGTACGATCAGAAAACTTTCGTCCCGCAAGCGCTTTTAGCGCATTGGTTGCTGACTCCACGGTATCAAACTTGACGAATATCTTGCCCACACCAGCGGACTGTCGGCTACCGCCAGCTGGCCGAGGGATCTTGAGGTCGAGTACTTGGCCGTACTTGCTGCACTCGTCCTGTACGTCTTCGAGGATTTCTATATTGTCGAATTAGTATAATCCTAGAAACTTGGATGGGTATTGGCGAGATACATACCTTCGTAGTCCTCTTGGTTAATCAATTCATCCGCTGTGACCATGTTCAACAATTGAAGGACACGGGTAGCCTCGAGGTCTGCAGATGTTGTCTTGGCGAACATTGACATCGCATTGACGCCCATGTCAAGGCCGGCTGCTTGGGTAGCTCCGATACTGGCATGTGTAATCTTGAGATGCTTATCACCTAGTTCCATGCCATTCAAACTCTCCACTGCAATGGCAGTTGCTGCGGCGTCGATGTATTCACAGAATGCAATACCCTGATTGAAGTTAGTTATTGGACGAATGATGGTCTACATCTATGCGACTTACCCGAGACTCGTCTGTTCCACTATCCTTGACCAACACAAAAGCTTTCAATTCGCCAATAGACTTCAAGAGCATGGTGATCGGCTCTTCTGGAATATAAAGAGGAATGTTTGTCACGCATAGCTTGTTTGGCGAGTCAGGGACTTGGTTGGAAATCACACCCTCTTGGTACGGCTGCTGGTCTTCTGGCGCGGATGGAACGATATAGTCCTTTGGTCGACGCAGTTCCAAGCCTCGAGCGCCGCCGTTGGCCGTAGCCGCTGCTTCGTGTTCTTCCATTGTGATACCGTCCAAGGCAAGCGCGACAGTCGCTTCATTGGCACCCTTGAATTCCAACAGCGCAAACGAGTGATCCTTTGAAATCTGGGAAGAAACGCATGGATCGATACCCTCAATCACGTTCAAGCCGTTGAGTTGCAGGTTGAAGAATGACACCAGAGCTGCGTCGGTTACGTTGGGAGGAAGGTTGTGAGCGAATAAGCGCTTAGCTTGTCTTGAGTTGGCTGGTCGCAGAGCAGAACTTTCGGTGCTAGCCGCCGCAGGTTGGTTGACAAGGGCTTGAAGACGGCTTGGGTCGACTGCCTGCTGACGAGGCGCACCGGGGAGTGGGAACATGCCGGAGATCTTGGCCTGCTCAGCAGTAACATTCTCGTATCCGGGGGGCTTGATATCCCATTGTGTCAAACGACGTTTTCGCTCCAAGACAGACACAACGTTTGTCAAATCGGGTGTTGGCTCTCTCTTCTTAGGAGGAGTTGCGCTTCGTCGTCGTTCTCCCCTGTCTCGTCCCTCACGCTCTCGGCGACGTGGTCGGTCTTCGAAGAGATCGCCCCGATCGCCTCGTTCTCGTCGCGCCGGCCGTTCGTCATGATCCCGGCGACGACGGTCACCTCGATCTCTGTCCCATTCGCGCTCATCTCGTCGACCCGAATACCGGTCTTCACGCTCCCTAGCTCTGTAATCGCGACTGGATGAATATGAGTCTCCTTCTGCTTCGCGGCGCGAGCCTCGTCCGGGGCCGTGGTGTGGCGATCTGGAGCGTCGTCGTTCGCCTCTATCACGTTCACCTCGATCCCTTCTTTCGTCCCTCTGTTTGTAAATGTAATCAGTATGGTTCGAATAGTGGTAAGATGAAGTAGTAAGAGTCCCTACGTAATGGTCTCTAGAGCGACCGGAGTCTGATAAACAATATGTTAGCGCGATTTCGTCTAGTAGAATCCGTGTTTGACGGCTTACCTCTGGAAGAATATGCGTCGCCGTTCATTTTGACCTCGTTCAAGCGTGGCAAGATTGAAGCTCAAAGATCAACCACCTGGTGCGATCGCGATGATATAAAGAAATATTGAGAAGAAGAAACGAGATGAAATATACGGGCGATCACAAACTGTACGCGAAAGAAGAGGAACGGTGGCTTGACGTTGCTCTCTTTGCTATAAATCTTTTGTCCAAAGCGGCTGGGGGCAGGTGGTCCAGACAAAATTCTGAGGAGAGCTTCCGCCTGGCGTCTAGCGTGGGAGTTGGCGCGCTGCGTCTATCCCGCCTATCGGAGCTTGGGTATTTCTGCGGAGCTTCTGAGGCACTGCCAGTCCTGATCTGCATATAATCTCTCAGCATGGGCTGAGCGCAAACATTCTTTTCAGTCACTCGTTTTACATAATGTCCACACATTTCACCGAATGGCGCAAACTGCCCATCAGTCTAAGTGAGCTTTGCATCAACACTACATTGCGATGCGGCCAATCTTTCAGGTCAGTCGATACCAAGTCCTCTGCAGAAGTAAGCTAATTGAGCTCTGATCAGATGGAAGCAACTTCCCGACAGTGATGAATGGCGTTGCGTCCTTCGCGGGCGTCTAATCTCATTGCGACAGGACCCGTCGTACTTGTACTATCGATCTTGCGCTCCCCGAAAACCCCTGGCTACACCTTCAGTACCGACGACGAATGGTACAACAAACACACCAGACGAGACGCGCGAAATAATCACTCATTACATGAACCTAGCCTCCAACCTTACCGATCTTTACAATCAATGGTCCGATTCCGATCCCAATTTCAAGAAAAAAGCGCCAAGCTTCACGGGCATACGGATACTACGCCAGGATGCGTGGGAGGCTCTAGTGTCATTCATATGCAGTAGCAACAACAATATAGGCCGCATATCGCAAATGGTGGAGAAACTATGCACAAACTACGGCGATCTGGTGGATACCATTGACGATCGATCTTATCACGATTTTCCGCCCCCAGAAGCGTTGACTGGTAAGGATGTTGAAGCGCAATTGAGAGAACTGGGCTTCGGTTATCGTGCGAAATACATATATCAGACTGCGGTTATGGTTTCAGAAAAGGAGAAGGGCTGGTTAGACTCTTTGCGCAACCCTGAAAGTCCTGTGTTTGGCGTCCCACCGAGCCCGGGTGGTGAAATGCGCCCTGAAGGAAGAGAGGGCTACCGCGATGCCCATGAGAAACTGCTTGAACTACAAGGCGTCGGCCCGAAAGTAGCTGATTGTGTTTGTTTAATGGGCCTTGGCTGGGGAGAAGCAGTACCAGTCGACACACATGGTTAGTGATTTACTGTCTGACCCGATGTGTAGGTGGTCTTGACTAACGAGAACTTGATTAGTCTGGCAAATTGCGCAACGAGATTATAAGTTCGGCAAGGGCGGTAACAAGTCATTGACCAAAGCCACCTACGATGCCGTTGGAGCACATTTCCGCAAACTTTGGGGTAAAGAAGCTGGGTGGGCTCACAGCGTTTTATTTACGGCAGATCTGAGAAGTTTCTCTGACAGACTTGCTACTAAGGTTGAAGTGAAAGTCAAGCAGGAAGACGATGTGCTAGTGAAAACGACAATTACGTCTACAGTTGCCGTTAAGCGACCGCTTGACGATGAGGACACCAAGCCAATTAAGAAAGAAGAGCTCATTGTCCAGGCGGCGGAGACGGTGGTTAACCGCAGGAGATCCAAACGGCAACGTAGGTGATGCGATGGTTAAGTAGTTAAAGGAATCGCATCAGACATCCAACGTGTATGAGACGTCTTCTCGTCGATGGCTCGTTGTATATATTGTCACACATTCCATGATGCCCTGGATCAAGCCGCCATGTCTCCGGATCTTCTGGAGTGTCAGGTAAAGAGTTGGAGTAGTCGGAGTTATGTGCGGGGAACGTATCCACAGTCGGCTCCGCACGAGTCACGAGGAAGTGCAGAAATAGATCAAACATCGGATCATTCAGGAGCTCGGTGAGCTCTTATCATTATCCTGGCACAATGCACAAGGCACACGTTGTACAACAGACTTTTGTATATGAACTCCTGAAGCCAGAGCAGCGAGTGTTCAGCACAACGGACCATCTCCGAGCCGGGCGTCCGCCATACTTACCAGATCGAGACAAGCCGTGATCTCAGCGTGACCAGATAAAAATACCGCACTCCTACAGCAGGGCGTAGTGGATATGTTATCCCTTGTCGAATGTCGATTCGTGCATAGTAAATTATCATAGAGAAGAGAAGAGGACAGTTATTTGTAGTTATATATTCCCTAATAGTATGAGCATCGGTTATAAGAGAAGAAGAAAGAGACTCGGTTAAATATGTAGATCAGCCGGGACTGCACGGAGTTAGAGTATGGCAGGGCGGTCACAAGTCCGAGTAGCAGCAGGCAGGCCAGGAACAGAAGGAACACCCGGCCAAGGCGGTGTGGCTCTTGTTCTGTGGTTCGGGGCAAAAACTTTTCTCTATCAAATCGCCGCCGCCGAGCGGGCCTGCCCTGAATGACTGTTTTTCTGTGGAGATTCTTGTGACTCGTCTTTCGCTTCATATCATTCCATCCATACACTGTAGACTGTGTTCTTCGTGTTGTTGCCGATTGCTTGTGATTGGCATTTTATTTTATCCTCATATTTTATTTTTGTTCTTTGTTCGCGGTCTGGTTTACGAGAGGCGCCGTTTGTTGTTGCGTTTCTTGCTCCCTTTACTAATCGCCAATTGACCGACTACAAACAAATAAACAACCGGTCATCGCAATTCCATCATTTTTATCATTCTCAGCCATAGACTTTTAGAGGACCACTTGCAACATGTCAAAAGTTACCGCCGCCGTCAAGGCCACCTTGGTCGGAACCCACGAGGAGGAGCTTGCAGTGTCGCAGCAGATCAAGACCCATTTCATACAGCATGCGCGCAAGGATGAGAGCTCCGGAGAGCTCTACATGACTGAAGACGAGTTTATTGACGCTATTGCGCCGAAAAATCAAGATTATGTGAGTGCCTACAACCAACACATTTCAATGCTTTTTCTGATTGAATGTGTATAGCACAAAATTCGACGTGATCAATATGGAATCCTTTTCCGCGTTGCAGATCGCAGGAGGACGGGACGAATCAATCTGACCGACTGGGCCGCATTCGAGAACCTCTTAGCAAAGCCCGACGCCGAATACGAAATCGCGTTCCGTTTGTTCGATGTGGAAGGAGCTGGCGCGATCAAATTTGAGACCTTCAAAAAGCTGTACGACCAGAACAAGGGATCCGAAACTATCCCATTCGATTGGAACTCCGAGTGGGCTTCATTGTACATTGGAAGGAAGAAAACCCGCCACGACATGACCTACCCTCAATTCGCCCAGATGCTTCGCGGACTTCAAGGAGAGCGCATCCGCCAGGCATTCCACCTCTTCGACAAGGATGGTGATGGATATATCGCACCCGAAGACTTTCAGCGCATTATCCTCGAGACCTCGAAACACAAGCTTTCCGATTATCTCCTAGAACACCTCCCTACCTTGTGTAACATCTCGACCGGAAGCAAGATTTCCTACGCCAACGTGCGCGCCTTTCAGAACATCATGCGCGAGATGGATATCATCGATGTTATTATTCGGGAGGCGACTAAGAAGAGCTCGGACGGAAAGATTACTCGTGCAGAATTTCTCAATGAAGCTGCTCGCATCACACGTTTCTCGCAATTCACACCCATGGAAGCGGACATTCTGTTCCACTTTGCCGGCTTGGAAGCTCCTAGCGGAAGACTGTCCCTGAAAGATTTTGCAAAGGTCATTGATGCTTCGTGGCACACGGCCGATCGCGGCCTAGACACACTCTCTGGAGGAATTGCCAAGGTGGAAGAAACCGCCAAGTCTTTTCTGCAGAGTCTTCTCGAGTCCGCCCATCATTTCGGTCTTGGAAGTATTGCAGGTGCCTTTGGTGCGTTCATGGTCTACCCTATCGACTTGGTCAAGACCCGTATGCAAAATCAACGTAGTGCCCGACCGGGAGAGAGACTGTACAACAACTCCATTGATTGCGCCAGAAAGGTTATTCGTAATGAGGGTATCCGTGGTCTATATTCCGGTGTCATTCCGCAATTGATCGGTGTTGCCCCTGAGAAGGCCATCAAATTGACGGTCAACGACTTGGTTCGTGGTTATGCTACCGACAACGAGACTGGCAAGATTAAATTGCCTTGGGAGATTTTGGCTGGTGCCGCTGCCGGTGGTTGTCAAGTCGTAAGTTTCTGCGATAAATTCTGCTATGCAAATGAACGTTACTAATTTTTTCGATTGAAAGGTCTTTACCAACCCGTTAGAAATCGTCAAGATTCGTCTCCAGGTGCAAGGTGAGCTTGCAAAGAGCGTGGAAGGAACTCCTAAACGCTCTGCGATGTGGATTGTCCGAAACTTGGGTCTTGTTGGATTGTACAAGGGTGCAAGCGCCTGTCTTCTTCGCGATGGTGAGTATCGTCTCTTGTTGTAATTAAGACAACATGCTAATTCGTGGACAGTCCCGTTCTCTGCTATTTACTTCCCTACCTACGCGCACTTGAAATCGGACTTCTTCGGAGAGTCTCCCACGCATAAGCTTGGTGTTTTGCAACTCCTCACAGCTGGTGCTATCGCTGGTATGCCTGCGGCCTACCTTACCACGCCATGCGACGTGATCAAGACACGTCTGCAGGTAGAAGCACGCAAGGGAGAGACAAAGTATACCTCGTTGCGTCACTGCGCTTCTACTATCATGAAGGAAGAAGGGTTCAAGGCTTTCTTCAAGGGCGGCCCAGCTCGTATTCTCCGATCATCACCTCAGTTTGGTTTCACTCTTGCTGCATATGAAGTTTTGCAAAAGGCATTGCCGTTGCCCGGATCCGATCACGGCGCTATTTCTACCGCCGAAACCTCCTCGGTGCCATCAACAACCGCCCCTCTTCCTTACCTTCGATCAAGAAACGCTTTGAAATTGATTCTTGATCTTGACGAAAACTTCGGTCGTATCAAAGTGCCCGAAGGTGCTTCACTTCCCAAGATATTCGGTGGATCCAAGCAATAAGCTTATGCTTTGATTTCTACAAAATATGCATTCTCTTCGATGTCGATATCCGGGTCTATTTTGCACGGCATTACTCCCAAAATTTCTTTTCCTCATTCCCATATCGTCACTGCATCTATCGCAACTTCTCGTGCGATCTTTGGATTGGTACGGATCACGATATACAATCCCATTTCCAAGTCCTTGTGGATTCTTTTGTTTTCTCATTTTTGCGAGCATGTTGGTTATATTTTCTTTTCTTTTTCTCTTGATGTTTCTTGTCTTCTTCTTTCAGATAGAAAGATTTCCTGTATCAAACAATACTAGCTATACGCTTGGTGTTATAGAAAAGATAGATGTGGAGGTTGATGCTATCGTGCATCATGCCAGTCTTGGTCTTTGTGTCTAGATAGATCTTTGTACATGCTACATAATAGATACAACTTGATATTCCTGACTTGAGCCACCGGTATTTATTACGTTCCTCGACTGGAACCGAAAAGAACTCGAAGAAGCTGACACATGCAAACTGCCAGCAGGCTCAATGTTTATCTCCCGAGTCTACAGCATCAAATATCTGCATAACAGCCATACTAACCACGGGCCACCCCATAACAACATCATGCAACCCACTCTTCAAGATCTCTTCTCGAATAACCCCATACTCTGACCTCCATTCCACCACTGACCCGCAAGCACCCAAATCGATTTTCAGCCGTGGCTTCATGTACACAAAATCTCCATAACTCATTTCCTCCTTGGGCACGGATGCCTTGACAGCATGCCAGAACAGAATCTCCGTATGATGCCAGGGTATATCCCAATCGTCCTCTGCGTGGATTATGGTTAGACGGTATTTCTTACCGTTCTCTTCATTTGCGCGAATACAGCGTGCAATTCGGTCTTTGGTTGACCATGTATCGCGTATTGATCTTTGGAAGTATTTGAATAACGCCGGGATTCTGGTTAGTGGTGAGAGTATGGGGATTATCCCCGCTACGCGATATGTAGATGCCAACGTTACGCAATTCACAAGCGGCACGACGAGGATCGTACCCGCGAGTACGATTGGGGGAGATTGGAGAGCGAGTTGTTCAGATACAGCCACTGCCACCGCCGTCCCCAAAGATTGGCCGAACAAAATGATTCTCTCAGGCGGAACATGTGCAACACTCATCGCCCAATCCACGACGGCAAGAGCATCAAGTATCAACCCACTCTCCGACGGCGAGCCGGTACTCCGCCCAAACCCGCGATAATCGAACGTCAGTACATGAATCTTGCCGGGATGAGCAGCACCACCAGCAGCCAAAGCACGATAATTAGCAACTCTATACCCCAACCCCACCGTCCCCGCCGCCCCATGACAATGAATCACCAGCCTTGCCTGCGGATCAACCCTAAGCAACCCCAACGCAAACCTTGCGCTTCTCACATCAGCCGCGACAAGTCCCCGCTCATATCTGCAATACAATCCCAACGGCAGAATGTGCCACGCATACAAACGTTCCCCGTCGGGGGTTCTAATGGTGAAGGGACTGACTTGGCCTGGAAGAAAGCCGAATGTTACGGGGATGGAGAGGTTGGTGAACCGGGGTTGTTGTTGGAAGCGGTGGAGGTATATGATGTGGGATTGGAGGGTGGGAAAACCTAGAAGAGCGAGGAGGAAGGAGGTATAAAGAACTAGAAGGGCTGAGAGGGTGATTAAGGTATATGTAAAGAAGAAGTCGATTAGAGCTTGGTGGTCTACCATGGGAACAAGAATGCGGAAAAGATGCTTTGCAGAGTCTATATCGGTCTGGTATATCCATGGATTGACGTCCCTATTCTCTAGTCAGCGGTACAAGTGATTTCGACGAAGCAAATATGATTGAGGACAGTGACTAGAAACATATTTCTTGCCCGAGTCGTTCGAAATAGTTTGAATGACTCTTGGTCACTTTGGATCAGATCGAAATAGACTGACCGCTGATTGGTGCAGGAAGCCGTTCTCATGCAGGGGATCGCCCGTTCCCGCTGTGGAGCTGCTGCATTGCCCACTATCCAATTATACGAGGGGAACTATATCCTGGGATCCACTTGTATTCTGTGCTCTGTGCGAAGTCAACAGCTTTTTCTTTTTCTTAGAGAACGAGGATTAGATACACCAGTCATCAGGCTTACTATTGCTTGATACGTCTATTTAATATGAGCTAGTAACACCCAGAATGAAAACATTCAACACAACTTTAGGGAGCAATATGTCTTATATTCGGATACTTACATATGACTAGGTCGTACGTATGTAACCGTCTAGTTTCGACATTATGAGATTGAAATTCTACCTAGGTAGATAAAGTGGTTGTTCCTGATATGCTCGATTCATCTAGATATTCCTCAAAGTGCCGTAAGTAGCCTTTCAAGCTGTTCCCTCAGGCTCCGCCTCATTTGTCCTGGGCTTCTCAATTTCAGTCCGTTTCCCAAATACTCGACTCACCAAATCAATCCCAAACCCAGTCCAGAGCGTCAACGCAACAACAAAACACAACGCACTCACCCATCCATGGGTTCGAGTAAACTTAGGTGCCTGCCCACTAGGCAGCTGATACTGCTGAAACGGGATAACCACCGCCTGCCCAAAACTAACCATAAAAGCAAGTGTCAACGCACGAAGTTGCTGATCACCACCACAGGTCGAATTAACCCACCCAGCCAGGATAGGAGTATAGCATCCATAACAGCCCGAAAGCAGGAAAGCAGCCATCTTGAGGGATTGCGAAGCTGGCCAGGCAGTGAAAACGGCAAAACAGAAAGTTAAGAGACAGCCGACTGCGAAACAGACGGGACTGAATTTGCCGATTTTGTCAATCACGATTCCGGTACTGACCATGAACACAAAGTTGACGGCTCCGAGACCGGTTGGGATATTGTTGATTTGGGGCACGGAGTAGGTGCCCAGTGATTTTAGCCAGAGTTGAAAGTATTGCATGACGTATGAGCCAGCCGTTAGGGTCCAGAAGGAGTAGGCGAGTGTGAATGTGTAGAATTGCCAGGATTTGAGCACGCGGCTGATAACGGATAAGTCGAATTTGCCGACGGGAGTGCGGCCGTCTTCCTCAATCCGGGTTCTTGCACGCTCTCGTTCCGTTTCTGATAGGTAGAACGCTCGCGTATTTTGCGGCGTATCCGGGTAGAAGAATAGCCCGTACAGAGCAACCGGCACAGCCAGGATGAAATCGAAAATGAACAGCCATCGCCAAGCTGACAATCCGCCTTTTCCTTCCATGCCTCGATAAAGTGCAGATTGCAAATAACCCGAAAACATCTGACCAAGCACGCCAGACATCACAAACAAGCCACTACGACGTGCAATCTCAGATCTTTTGTACCAACATCCAAGTACATACTGAACTCCCGGCCAGGCCGCAGACTCAAAGAGACCAACACAGAAGCGCAAAGCATAGAACTCAGAGGCCTTTGTAGACTTGGAAAAGCCCAGCACGAATAGAGACCATGCAAAAAGACACCCAGGCAGCCAAAAGCGAGGTCTGACTTTGGTCAGAGTCAAATTAGATATAGGACCCCCGATGATGACACCAATGTTGAAATAGGTATTCATCCAGCTGAGTTCGTTTCCCGGTCCGAATTTGAGTTCCTCCTGCATGCCAGAAACGTATGCATTGGATATGTTGTTTTGGTCGAGCTGTTTGATAAAGAAATAAAGACAGCTGAAACTGAGAAGGAAAAAGTCCAGTTTAAAGATTAGTTTCTTGTCGGCTTTTGATGTGCCGGGTTCGTGCCAGTGTAGCCATGGATGTTTGTGTTGTGCTTGTTCGGTTGAGCTGCTGTCGTTGTCGTGGCCGTGTTTGATGTTGATTTCGGCGTCTTTGGCGTAGATGGCTGCCGGGGCTTGAGCGCCCTCTGAGGTATTTGATATCGGCATTGTACTATATCGAGACATGTCTCTGTCTTCTAGAAAAATGTTATGTAATCCACACCAAAAGCCCACGAAAAATCAGACCTTCCACGGCAGGAATGTCTGACAAGACAGCCTTGGGGATGGCCATTTTATTTCGTTCGGTCTCTTCTATATAAACCATGATAACAGTCGCAATCTGTCAATCACAACATTCTATCCAAGACTGATGCAAGAGCTATCTACAAAGTCGTGATAGCCAGTGACATCTTCCGACAAGAGGGAGTCTAGCCATGAAAATGAAAGGGCACCGCAATGGGGCCGACACTATGGATTGGAAGACCCGCTTGGGAAACTTTGGTCGGCGGACCTCCGATCTTTGTTTCCTGATTGGGCTTAGTCTAAGACCAATTGCCGATACGATAAGGGTCCGATAAGAAAAAGCAATCATGAGATGTTCTTTCGAGATACTCAATAAGAAGTCTGAACGTCGTGCGAGAGACTCCAAGACTGGAGATATTCAAAGAATTCAGGGTTTAGTTCTCGATGAAGACATTAGTACTTGGTTATTGCCTTCACCATGGGTAGCGTTGAAAATGTCGACGGTGACTTTAAGATTGACCGGATCGCGATCATAGGAGCTGGAGCAGCAGGACTAGCGGCAGCTACGTACGTATTTGCTCCTTATGAAAATCTGCAGGAAGGATGCTAATTGATTTATAGCTACCTTTCAAGCGAAGAACGCTTCTCACATATTGACGTCTTTGAGCAACGAAGTTCGGCTGGAGGGACATGGAATTATTCCCCCGAAAAAAGAGCGCCGAATGTAACAGTCCCCAAAACGACGCCAGATGACAATAATGAGATACCATATCAAGCCGCATCATCTGAGGATGATGGCTTTGTGTCGCCGCTGTATCGTGATTTGGATACCAATATTCCGCATAGCCTGATGAGCTTTTCCACGCAGCGTTTTCCAGAAGGTTCATCATTGTTTCCTTCCCGCGACGTTGTTACTGAATACCTCCATACCTACGCTGAGTCATTGAAACATTTGATTCATTACAATACTCAGGTTGTGAATCTTACGAAAATAACTACGGATGGGAAGGGGCGTTGGAAATTGGAAACTCATAACTTGAAGACAAATGCGACCAACAGGTCCTTCTACGACGGTGTAGTGGTCGCCAATGGGCATTATAGTGATATCTTCATTCCAGATATCAAGGGGATCAAGGAGTTTCATGAACAGTATCCTGATGTGATATCACACTCAAAATATTATGGAGAACCGGAGGATTTTAAAGACAAGGCAAGTCCTCCATAGCCTGTCATGGCCAAATAGAAATTGATGGGGGCTAATTTGGTATAGAAAGTCGTTGTGGTGGGATTTTCAGCATCAGGGCTCGACGTCAGTGTCCAAATCGCCAAAGTGTGTCGATATCCGGTCCTCGTGTCCGAAAGGAAGCCATCTTTACTTGACCCTAGCGAAACAAGCACAAACCTCAGGATGATGCCCACAATCGAAGAGTTTCTTATAGACCAACGCGCTATTCGCTTCAGTAACGGACATATCGAAACAGATATAGATTCAGTCATCTTCTGCACTGGATACCACTACTCCTTTCCATTTCTTGGTCCGTTACGGCAGTCTTTAACCCCAGATGGATCATATGTGCTTCATTTGTACCAGCATCTCTTCTATATCGATGATCCAACGCTTGCATTTGTGGCTTTGCCGAAGAGGATCGTTCCGTTTCCTTTTTCCGAGGCTCAGAGCGCGTATATAGCCCGTGTATGGGCCAATCGAGTACAATTACCGACCAAAGATGCCATGCGCGAATGGGAAGTAGGTCTGATTGCAAGCTTTCCGGAGATGACTCGGATACATGAAATGAAGTATCCGAAGGATGCTAATTATATCAACGAGTTATATGAGATCTCCAAATCGACTGCAAGCAGTACGAATCTGATACCGCCTCGCTGGGACGAGGAAGCTTGTTATTATCGGCAGCATATGGCAGATATCAAGAGCGCATCGCGGAAGTTGGGGGCTGCGCGGAAATTTGTCAAGACTCTATCAGACCTTGGCTTTCAATACCCCTGACTTTTATCTCACCGTATAACCCTATGGGAAAATCTGTCGGAGCGCTAGAGCTTTGACTAAACGAAGAGGGAGGAATAATGTACTGTTGTGTACATTTGGTCAGTATTAGTTAACGCGCCTCGTGGTTACATAATTGTTATTTGTAATAATACAAGGTATAATATTATAAATGTCGTGATCCTAAAGTAATATTACAGTCTCATATCAAGGACATGATAGTACTCTTACGCATAAGCTCACTCATCATATCAGTGACATCTTATACTCATAGCACCATACATGTAATCTTGCCTGTAGTAACTCAATTCCTTGTGATAGGACTAGCCTATATAAGATGGATCGCCACTTCGTGGCTATCAAGTATGTACTACTTATTCATTATATCACGGCGCGCTGTAATATTACAGTGTTGTCATCCTGGCCGTATTAGGCCCTCACATATATCCATATATTCCCACTGCTGGGTTATAACGAACAGAAGGCCGGCCCATGCCTTGATATTGCATCTAAAAATTTCACTTCGTATGGGTATGGAGAGCACTTCGATATATCAACCTCTTCAAAAAAAGAAAATTAGAAGCTCCTCCCATCACTAAATTGACATGGGCCTAGATACAATTCAAACTGGTCAAGTTTCTCAAAGAATCTGCAGAAAACAGCTTATACCAACTGCGACGACGATCGCCAGAATGTTTCCCCACTGGAGTCGATAGGCGAGAGACTAACATGGCAATCGATTTCATAGCTCACAATTGTATCGCCATTGGACTCCGTCTCAAAGTCTTCTGGAGGAACATGATCGGCATCGTCGTCGTAGTCACAAGATTCAGGTTCTGCCTTCCTCTCGACTGTTATCTCGAATGACATAGCTGCTGCCAAACGAGCACATTGCCCTTGCAGCTCCTGTCGACCCGAGGGTATCGATCTCTCAGCAGGACTACTAGACTCTTGCTCATTGCCTTCTTGAGAAATCTATGGAGGCTTCTGATTGATGCGTTTAGGCATCCATGGAGAATCATCTGTGACCTCCTCGTATACGTGAGCGCAGCCGATTCACCATTCCTCGCCAACTCAGAAGTCACAGTCAATCCAGATGATACACTCGAAACACTGCAGTCATCTCACCGGCCAATTTTGGGGAAGGTTAAATAATATTCGAGGCCGACTCTAAGCCCTTGCAGCTCTTGTCGACCCGAGAGCATCGGTTTCTTAGCAGGGCTCCTGGACTCCTCCTCATTGCCTTGTTGAAAAGTCCATGGAGGCTTCTGATTGATCCATATGTCACTAGGCAAAAGTTGAACCCTAGTGCTGGGATTTTGAGAGAATCCTGATACATCATGAGTTTTGGCGTAGAATCGCCCATCAGCTGCATCCTTAGTGTACTCAACAACTGGATCAAGTTGCAGACCTTGTAACCTCAGGACAATAAAGAAGAATAACACCAGCTTAGAAGATAGACTGGGAAGGTCCATCTCACTCAGCTTCGGACCCTTGTTGACAACGACTGCACTGAAATCAACGGGCGATAGTCTACCCTCACAATCTGTGATATGGCTCACACTTGTCTCGCCAAGACATCTAGTTTCGCCATCTTCAAGTGACTCTGTGAGGGGGATTCTCTGAGCGTATCGGCCTCCGGGTTCTGTCATTGACCGGCTTGGACATGTCCCTGCTACGACCAGTGCTGTTGGAGTCAAATAAAAATTCGATCTTTATTGGGCCTAGGCTACTTGCAGTCGGTGTGGGTAGCTGAGAAGACAATGTCAAGATGTTTCATGTTCAGGTCTCGACGCTGTAATCGTCGCTTCTTAAAGCTCTTGAGGCTTTTAGTTGAGCAACAGATATAGAATCCCATGAGACACTGCTTCTATCGCTTGAACATCGGTTTCATGAAATTTGCGTTTACCTAGGCTTGCCACGATCCCTACATCGAAGCATAATCAACATCGACACATCCACAGACCTCAGGGACTGGCTTCCTCTCAACCGTTTTGTCAACTGACATGGATGCTGCCAGTCGAGTACATTGCCTTTGGGAGTCCTGCTAACCTTGGAATCTGATGATTTATAACAAAACCGATCCAATGATCAACAGAAGACGTCAAGCTGAGATCTTTGATATCCTATAAGTCTACCTATATGTGAAGTCCATGGTCGCGGTTCCAGAACCGAGAAAACTCCAGGTAACGGCACAATGGTGCCTAGGTACAAGTGCTGCCTAGCACCTCGGTATAAATGTCTGCTCTCTCGAGTAGTTTTCTAATCGCGCAGTTTCATCCATCTTCGAACAAAATCGTGACTTAACAAACAATATCGTACCCGGCATCCGATTACAGCCATGAAATTCATCGAGCGGATAGAAGAGAGCTTACAGAAGCGCAAGAAGTATCATGCAGTAAATATGCTCATGGACTTCGAAAAATGGCTGGCTTCGTCATCAAAGAAACAGGCCCAATTTCACTGGATGCTCCGCCACCATGCAGAACAGCTCACCGGCGTTGGGATTTGCGAACGGGAAATCTATCTGAAAGAGGAAATCAGCTCCCTCGAGAAAGAAATGAAAATCGCCTGCTTGCCCGAAACAGTAATATAGCGCCTAGAAGCATACAATCAAGAGCTGAAGGGCTTGGATATGGAGTGGTGGCTTCATAAAAGGGCTATGAGTTACAATCTGGCTCATCAGCCAAAAGGATCTTGTGCTCGGCGCTTTGTACATTTTCAAGAACTGCGACCTAAAGTGCAAAGGAGATTGTGACGGATGAGAGGGGGCTGTTGTAACTATGACTGCGGTTGCTGTGAAACTCCAAGAGTCTGCTCCAGAGGGACATTGCTTGGTCACTGTACTGCTCAATTCTGCGGGTGTTGTATTCGTCGAAGAGGGTCGGAAAAGATCCCAGAAGTAAGACCTACTGCTTACTATCATCGGATATAAAAGGATTTGCTGTGTATGTGTACTAGAGACACTCTGGTATAATAAACTGTTCGATTAATAACGATTTGGAGTACTCTTCGTATTCATATGAATAATTTCTAACCTGATATCGCTATAATGACAAAGCGGTCCTTTATTCTTTATAGACAGGTTTTACTGTAATAAAATTGTCAACAAGGTGCGACCGGGCGCCACAAATCTTGGTTTTGGGCAGAAGAGATAGATAATCTTATCAAGAACCATTTCAGAGGCTCTGAACGTATGCATCGTGTCCTATCGATACATGTGTCGTAAAGAGAACTGTTAGGGTTAAAATGTGAGTACTACCAACCCTCTGTTCCGCCTTCATGCAACTCCCAATAATTTGACTACCTGATGAGATCTATCTGTGGCTGTGCTCAATTCAGGATAATCGTATGAGAAATGCTCATCACGGTTGTCTTCCAATTAAGATCCTTGTAATGCATAGCCTTTGGAGGGCAAGTCAAGTAGATTTCGCCTTGCGGCGCATCCTACGTGGCACGTCCTTTTGTGACAGCCTTGCATTACAAGCACATGAACAATTGGCTCTCATGTCTTTATTTTCTTTCTTCTTTCTGATTGTTGCTTGTTGCATGATTTTACATGAGGTTGACAGTTTGTCATTGGCTATTACTGGGGCTATAATTTGACGGCATTTGCCGGTCAAGATAATGAGCTCATTAGTATAAGAGAGCGCAGAAATCTTTTGGAGAATTTCTTCCTCTTTTCTTTCAAAAAATAATTCCTCGTATCCATCTTGACCAACTTTATATTGCTTGATAGACTCTAGCTGACTATCTCAGAGCGAATCTTTATTTGTTGTTACCTGGAAGACCTACCAAGCCATAATCCGCCAACAAGGTGGACTTCAAGAAGTTAAACTATCCTTTACAAACCCCATGATAGATGAGATATCTGTGGGTATCCATAAATCAACGGTGTTATTGAGTGGCGTCTTCTTTACATAACGGTTGTCACCATGGTACCTCAAAGGTTTGTACTCAATCGACTTCCTCTTCAAGCAGAGTCACTAATTTCAACAGGATATGTCGCGAATTTGCGAAAAACGGAAAATGCAAATTCAGAAAATGCAAGAATCAGCACGTAGCAAATGAACAGAAACCCTCTGATACCAAGACAAAGTCTGCATCGCCGTCCAGCAGCTTGTCTAACTCCGAGAAAGAATTTCGATCTTGGAAGTATAGCATTCCCCTGAACAGCAGAGCCGTACTTTATGGCGGCAAGCTTGCTTCTATTTTCCAAAAAGCGCATCAACTGATCGAAGTCGATGTTGGTGTTCGTCAATCGGTTATCCAGAAGCTCTCTGAGGAGAATGGTCTTGCTTGTATCAAGATGGTGATTGAACAAAACATTGAACAACTTCCTGCAAGCACAAAGCAGCACTTATTTGAAACCCAATTTTTCCCCCTTCTGAAAACTGTCGCCCATCCTGACGTGCTGCAATCATTGATACTTGAACAAGCCGTGGGCACGATTTACAATTTTCTGTTTGGAGTAGGGGGAGAAAGAGCCTCAAAGCTCTTGACATTCTGCTCCGAAGTTCTCAGGCACTGCAAGAAAGATGAGTCTACCTCGGAGTGGCTGGAGGCTTCTCTTGTGGTATTCTCGCGGACCGTGGATCTCAACTCTACAGCACTTGTTCAGGAATCTCTGAAGACCTGTGCGAGTCAGTTTCAAGAGATATTTACCACATGGGTCACGGATCATCCTGACAATCCCTTGCACGAGTCACGAGTGCATCTGGAGCGCTTACTCCGCCGCTTTGAGATTGGCGTCTCGCTTCCAGATATAGTTCGAAATGAACCATCTAAAGAGCCAAAAACGCAAGGCTCTTTCATAATCAAATACGACCCCCCAGGTGGCCGCCATGACAATGACCACACAGACATTTGCCAGATTCGTATTATGCCAACCTTTCAAGAGATTTCCAGCCGCCGCAACGAGTATCTCCCTCCATTTGACCCAACGCAGTGGCACGTCAACGGCCTTCACGGACTTTTGGATCGCAACTTCCGTTTGCTACGCGAAGATACTGTCGGCCTGCTACGAGATGCCATCCACTCCGAGATTCAGCCCTCACGAAACGTCTCGAATCTCAAAAACCAACAACGGACCAATGTATATCAAAATGGTAGGATCATGGAGCTTGGTTTCCATTGGAAGGATGGATTTCACTTCAAGCTGGGCTTTTCTCAGCCGACGCATGTCGGTAAAGTGACATCCGCGAAACGCGAGGAATGGTGGAAGAATTCAAAACGTCTGCAGCCGGGTGCTTTGGTCTGTCTTATCATGCAGAGAAACTTTGTGTTTTTCTGTACTGTCATCAACCCACAAGCCGCAGCGCGTAAGCGAGGATCGGATGATAACAAATCTCAGCACAAGGAGTCAGATGGTTTATGGAAAGATCCTCAAGAAGCTGCCGTCTTTCTGCAATTGACAAGCGTGAACGATAGAAATGTTGAAATGGTTTTGAACCACTACACCACAAAAGGCTCGCACATGGCTCTTGTGGAGTTTCCAGGTGTTCTTCTGCCAGCGTTTGAACCGACCCTGAAAGCACTTCAGTTGATGAAGAGGATTGACAACCTTCCATTTTCTGAACTATTGATCCCCAACAGCTCTCACACTGGGTCTCCTGTTGACCCTCCCCTCTACGCAACCGAGCCCGGCTTCCAGTTCAACCTACGCTGCTTGATGAATGATGACAGCGACTTTTTCGTGCGTGTCGGTCACCCTACCGACTTGCAGAAATTACGGCAGAATTCGAGTTTGGATGATGCACAAGCATCTGCCCTTGTCGATACGCTGCAGCGAAAAATAGGTCTGATTCAGGGCCCCCCCGGAACTGGTAAAAGTTATACAGGCGTTGCTCTTATCAAAGTTCTACTGGCCAACAAGGGACGTGGAAAGAAACGTCTGGGCCCCATCATTTGTGTGACCTATACTAATCATGCGCTCGATCAGTTGTTGGAGTCTCTTTTGCAAAAGGGTGTTACGAAACAAATCGTTCGTATGGGTGGACAGTCAAAGTCCGAAATCCTGAAACCCTACAATCTCCATGGTCTTTCCACGAATGTTGGTAAGACAAAGATGGAAAAGGGTAGTCTGTGGGCTTATCATACCTCCTTAGAAAGATGCGAGAAGGATTTCGAACAGATTGGCCTTCGAGATGAGATCTCGCCGACGCGTGTGATGCACTATTTGCGTGACAGGTACCCTGCACATTACAATCAGATGTTCGGAATCGACGAAGATGGTTTCCAGCATGCATATAAAGACAATCCTTGGAAGGCGTTCGATCAATGGCGGAGGGCAGGTGGGAAGGCCCCCACGGAACAAATTCGACGTGTCGCACAACTCGAATCAATCTCTCTCTGGCAAATGTCCCAGCCCGAGCGAGAGAGTCTCTACGAATATTGGCAGGCACAGATCAGAGACGAGATGCATGAGGTGTTGATTAATATATGTATCACTCACAAAGATACTAGACGTGACTTTGACAACATCTTGAGCGAAGTGGATCTGCGTTGCCTCAGTCAAGCCGATGTAATCGGGGTCACGACGACTGGGTTGGCCAGAAATCTGAATATGCTCCGAAGATTGCAGTCAAAAGTTGTGCTATGTGAGGAAGCAGGTGAGGTCCTTGAGCCGCATCTTCTTACTGCTTTACTTCCATCAGTTGAGCATGCCATCCTTATTGGCGACCACTATCAACTCCGTCCGCAGGTACAAAATTACGAGCTGTCTCGCGAGAATAAGAATGGTGGAGAGAGATACTCATTGGATGTGTCCCTCTTTGAACGTCTCGTTGAGACGGGCAGTGCCATGGGGTGCGGTTTGCACTATAGTACCTTACAGACACAACGCCGTATGCACCCAACCATCGCCCAGCTTGTGCGTGAGACGCTATATCCACAGCTTCAAGATTCTCCTTCGGTTTCTGAGTATCCTTCCATTAAGGGAATCCGTAAGCGACTATTCTGGTTAGATCACCGCGAACCAGAGGGCAATCCATCAAATGCAGAGGCGACAGCGACATCGCGATGGAACGATTACGAAGTTGAAATGACTACTGCCCTAGTCAACCATCTTGTCTCCCAGGGAGAATATGACAGTGGCGAAATAGCCGTTCTGACGCCTTACCTGGGCCAGCTGCAGAAATTGAGGCGGAGACTTGGGAGCTCATTTGCAATCACTCTTGGGGATCGGGATCAAGACGACCTCGACAAGGCTGGTCTCCAAGAAGACGAGGAACAAGCCCCAGCCCCCACTGTGGTTAAAGGAACACTTCTCCAAAATCTGCGGGTAGCCACAATCGACAACTTCCAAGGAGAGGAGGCGAGTGTGGTCGTGATTTCACTAGTGCGAAGCAATCCGCAAAATAACTGTGGTTTCCTACGTACTTCGAACCGAATAAATGTCCTTCTTTCTCGAGCAAAGCATGGCATGTACATCATCGGAAACACAATGACCTCTATGCATGTCCCCATGTGGGCCGAAGTTATCGATATCTTCAAGCGGAATGAGAATATTGGCACAAGCCTGGAGTTACAATGTCCACGACATCCAGACACTCTAATCACGGTATCAAAACCTGACGACTTCCCGCGGGTCTCACCTGAAGGAGGATGTGATCTCCGTTGTATCAACCGTTTATCGTGCGGCCATGCATGCATTCAGAAATGTCACTCCGAGATTCTTCACAATGCTGTCCAATGCCTGGAACCTTGTCAGCGACCTAGAAAGGGTTGCTCTCATTCCTGTCCCAAGAAATGTGGTGAAAAGTGTCCTCTTAAATGTACAACAATCGTCTTTCAGGAAGATAGGATGCTTAGTTGTGGCCATTCGGCGCAAAGACTTCCCTGCTGGCAGAGCCAGGATTTGTCAACCGTACGTTGCTCTGTGGTTGTCGAGAAGACTGTTTCGAGTTGCAACCACAAAGTTCGAGTTGCATGCCACGTTGACGTCGATTCGCCTCAATATAGATGTACCGTGCAATGTGGGGGTGTATTGGCATGTGGCCATTCGTGCAAGAATCAATGTTTCAAGTGCGTCACGAAATCCGATTCAGGAGATGTCAACACGGACCATGGCGTTTGTCGGCAGAAATGTGGCCGAAACCAAAATACATGCGCTCATAGATGCGATACTCCTTGCCACGGCGAGAAGCCATGCCCACCATGTCAGTCACCCTGCGAAGTCGATTGCGGACATTCCAAATGCGCGCGAAAGTGTTCGGAGCCGTGCGCCCCTTGTGCTGAAGAGAAGTGTCTTTCTTCGTGTCCTCATAGTACATGTTCCATGCCGTGTGCTGCGCCTTGTAATCATGTCCCATGTTCGCTGAGATGCGACAAGTTGTTGGCATGTGGGCATCGATGCCCATCAGTCTGTGGAGAGATTTGCCCGCCTGAGAAATATTGCCAAACCTGCGGCAGTGAAGAAGTCAAGAATTACCCAGTCGACTTCATTCTGGGGGATTTGTACAAAGATATCGACCTTGACGATAACCCGTGCATATTCCCCAAATGTGGACATTTTCTCACGATCGAAAACATGGACGGGTTGATGGAGATGAACAAATACTACGGTCTTGACGAACGTGGGAAGCCAAGTGAAATCTCCGTATCATCAGTGCCATTCTCAATCAACGACATAAAGACATGTGCTAGCTGTCGTGGGCCATTGAGAGATATTGCCAGATATGGACGCTTGGTTCGCCGGGCTATTTTGGATGAGTCGACTAAAAAATTGATTTTGTATCTGAACCGCGAATACGTTCCACTTGCGCAGGAGCTTCCACAGCGAATCCAACAATTGCAGGATACCAAAAACGAGCGGCACATTTCCTGGCCAGACGCCATTAGTATGAAAGGTGAATTAAATTCACTAGTTGGTCGCATGCGTGCTATCATCCCCACAGGAAAGAACGGGAGATGGAAAGAGATTCTAGATTTGCGACAGCGCATTGCCACATACCAGAAACGAGTCTCGCCAGAGGAGCAACCGTACGCCAGAGTCCGTCAACTAGCCACAAATGCGAGCCGCCGGCAAATTCCCACGGAGGCTTCCCCTGATTTTGAAATTGGGAGTGAGGTCCTACAAACCAAGGGTTTCCTCCAAGGAACAGCATTGAGTCTCAGGCTGGATATTGCATTGCTAGCGGACTTTTTTGAGCTGCGTCGAAACACTCCTAAAACCGGTGAAATAAAAGTTGACATGGATTTGTCGGCTGTGAGAAAGGAATGCGAAGCATTGATCAGAAATGCTTCCGAATCAAAACGTCTCCTCCATCAGGCGGAGGGCTACATATTCCTTTGTCAACTCCACGCCTTTGAGCGATCACACGCTGCAACTTCCGAGATTGCAGAACAACACTTGATTCAAGGCACAGAAGCTATCAATCAAGCCAAGACGCTTTGCAACGAACATCCGGGTCAAACTCAGGGTCTAGCAACGGAGATCGAAGGCGCGGAGAAGATGCTTCGCGGGGCGACTTTCTACACCACAGTCACCAATGAAGAGCGCATGGCTGTGATTGCGGCCATGGCTCGCGAGTTTAGTGGCACGGGTCATTGGTATTATTGTCGCAATGGGCATCCTTTTACCATTGGGGAGTGCGGTATGGCGATGCAGAGGTCTGTGTGTCCTGAATGCGGAGAGCCAGTTGGTGGACAGAACCACCAAGCTGTAGAGGGAGTCAGGCATGCTAGAGATCTGGAAGTTTCGTTTGCACAGATGGGTCTGCGTTGATCTTGCTTGTCGATATGTCTTACGGAAGATGCATATTGTTTAAGTGGGTGCATCTATGCTGTTTCAGATTGATTGCCTTTTGCATCCATAGATTGACCAACATACTGAACCATTGGACGAATTCGCGTGGTTAGTATCTTGATGAGAATGAAAACAAGTGAAGAAGTTGATGCCTGACGCTTGTGGATACACTCGATTGACCGCTGATAGGATGTGATAGCGTTGACTAGACCAAATAGAGTAACCAGCTGGTTTTCCGGACATTAAACGGGCTTAAACAAGAATTGTATAGAACCTCATGTCAAGAAATAGTACTCAGGGAAGTACACGGGATACGAAGGAAAAGTTGCGGCCTAGCTGCCTGAGAAGCTATAAGTAGTCCGGATTTGCCTGTCAAAACTAGAACATTTTGTCTTCCATTCTCATCCATTGTGAAGATCCAATTTTCGTTGTTGCTGGACTTGATACTTCCTGTATATTCAAGACTTTTCACAATGCCGTACCTTGCAGGAAAGGAAATCACCCAGAATGGCCTCGGTCTAAGCCGTATGAGTCTCCCTATCAGACGTATCGTGCACTGGATAATCATTTTCGATAGGCTTCACCCAACCAGGCTTCAGTCTATCGGATGAAGAAACCTTCAAAGTCCTCAAAGCTGCCATTGCCGCTGGAGCAAATTCCTGGAACGGGGCCGATTTCTATGGGACCCCAGACAATAATTCTCTCCATCTCATGAATCGCTATTTCTCGGCCTATCCGGAAGACGCAGACAAAGTGGTTCTGTGTATTAAGAGCGGAATAAAGGACATGAGGACATTCACTATGGACTGTTGCCGCGAAGCTCTTCGTGCATCTGTCGATAATGCCCTCAGGATCCTTGATGGCAAGAAGAAGATTGATATCTTTGGTTGCGCAAGAACTGACCCTGTCGTTCCGGTGGAAGAGAGTATCAAAACACTGGCTGAAATAAAGGCGGAAGGTAAGATTGGAGGGATTCAATTAAGCGAGGTGCGGGTTGAAACAATTCATCGAGCCGCAGCCGTCACAAAAATCGATATGGTCGAGGCCGAAATCAGTCTATGGGCCACTGATGTCTTTGAGAACGGTGTGGCCGCTATCTGCGGCGAATTGGACATCGTCCTAGTAGCACATACACCCTTGGGAGCGGGTATGTTGACTGGACAATTCAAGAGTTTGGATGATGTGCCAAAGAATGACTATCATCGCCACTTTCCGCGTTGGCAACCCGAGAACTTTGACAAGAATTTGTTGCTTGTGGAGGAGCTCAAGATGTTTGCAAAAGCAAAAGGTTGCACAACGTCTCAGCTGGCTTTGAATTGGATCAAGATTCAGAGCCGGAAGCTGGGTATGCCGGTTCTTGTCCCTGTGGCTGGTTCAAGATCTGTAGAAAGAGTTTATGAGAATGCAGAAGACATCGACTTGACAGATGATGATATTACAAAGTTGAGTCACATTTTAGACAAGTACCCAGTTGCAGGCGACAGATATCCCCCTGCCGCAAAAGCGCTGGCTGAGTACTAGGTGTGACAACACGTCTGAGAGTAGTACGGATATATGTCAGTTGGGCAAGCTAATGAAGGAGAATAGTCGTGGATAGGATTCTCAAATCGAGAAATTCTCTTTTCCAAGTCGAACCCACACTTTCCAGAAATTCTTCTCATAGGCACTGGTCTCTCGTAGTAACTGGTTCATCAACCTCTGAATGCCAGGGAGTTGACCTTCACCGAGATCCCGCAATCGTTGGCGTAGTTGTCGCTTGAGTTCTTGGGGAAGTATATCAAAAGTATACGCAGCATAGAGGTGAAAAAAGAGTGTACTAATTTGCACGCTCGAGACATTTCCAGATGAAGCATTTAAAGTACCGTTTCCTGAAGCGGAAGAACAGATTTCCGAGCAACCAGAGACAATGATACATATCGAATCGTGGAGCTTTTGGCTGATAAGCACAGGATCCGTTATTTCGGTGCCGCTGAGTGAGACAGTGCACTGTCCGCGTATGATGTCTGCTAATAAAACGCGAATCACGCGTATGTTATTCCAACTCCTTCGCGTATTGTGATCTGGGTAAGGGATTGATGTAGCTTCAGAAGAGCGAATATCTTTCCTATTACTTAAAGGAGGTAGGACATGTGATATATCCTCCAATATACCCATAAGTCGAACAGAATCAGAGATTGCTATTTCTGGAGGAGCTCCGTATCTCAGCATCTCTTTGAGCTGTGCATATTCAAGCAGCAATTCTAGAAAACGCCACTTCGGAGAGGCAGCCACATTCTCCATCACTCTCGATCTCAACGTCAAGAGATCCTGAGGTATGTCTGTTTCATGCGCAAGGCAGTCAATAATGATAAATTCGGAGAGCCCTAAGAGGATGTTCATCCTGACCGGATCATTGAACTGATCGTCATCTCGATAAAGCGCGAGCCCGAGAGCACCTCGTAGATGAGCGTTTGAAGGGATGATGTTCCCTTCCCAGTAAATGAGTCTTTCATACACACTGAGCAGAAGCAAGGACATCAAGGTTGAGTTTTCCTTTACTATGGTTGGCGACTGAATAGCAGTGGTTGTGAGCATCAATGCCGAGCCATAACTGACACGCGCATCATGGAGAGCTGGAGCTGATTGATGGGAGAATGAAAAGAACGCCAGCCAAACAGCCTTGACAACTGTCGATAAAAGGGGGAATTTGACCGATCCCGGCGGCCAAAAGACTCGCATATATGTGAAGAGGTTGGCCTTGTCCGTGTCTGTGACATATTGCGAGATGAAAAGATTCTTTGCATGAATCTCGATTGATGGAAGAAGTCTTGCTGGGATAGAGTAGTTCGGGAATGTATGTGGACTTATGGGATAGATCTCAGCTCGACGTCTTTTGTCGATTGTTGAACTGGTTTCATCACAGATGATCAGATCAGTGGGATTGGAATAGCCTGGGCACGAGATGCCCGCTCGTGAGCATTGAGAACAGCCATTGGCTTTTCGGTCGCACTACGAGCCCATCTGTTGAGTAAACGATGAGATTGTGTCGGCACTCTCCAGTTGGCTCACCTTTATATCACGTCTGCGACAGTTCCGGCAGGATTTGGAGGGCTTGCCGCGATAGACCATTTTGACATGTGCAAATCTACAGATGTCAACCGAAGCCACTCAAGCAGGCTGAGTACAAGTATGCTAAAATTCAGACTTTGAGAGTCGCTAGCTAGCAACATCTGGGTTGAGTTGGGAAGGACGAAGATCGACATCAACTCGGACGGAAGCGAATCGGTACTGCCTAAGAAACTCAAATAACTCCGCTAACTCCGACATGATTTTATTGCTCGCATATACAACGCTCTGGTGAGACAACAAGTGTCGTTTAAAAAGTTAAGCAATTGACATCAAAATTATATTACAGTAGAAGAGCTATGTACAATAGTATACAATGACGGATCGCCTCATGGTATGAGGAGGATAACGTGTAAACGTCCAGGCTGCAGAGGCATGGACGTATGGGTATCAATTTTTGAGGTCAAAAGACCAGTAGCCATCAAGCTAGGTTAATAGAACCTAGCGTTTTTTGGACTTCCGGTTGCGGGGGCAGCGGCTGGTTGTGTAGCTTTCTCTGATTTCACGACAGTATCCTGAGGTTTGTCCTTTTCGTTACTGGAGCTGGCGTCGTCATTACTTCGTTGATCATGGGACTTCTGGCGCCATACGGAGTCTTCGTTTTCAATTTCTTGGAGAACTAGGGGAAGTTAGCAATGACCAAATGCCCTCATGTCCTGAATGGTGTTGGCCTGACCTTCTTCCCACTCTCTTTCCTTCACCTCATCACCCGTTCCCAGGAGTCGTTCAACATCGACAGTCTCTCCATTATTCACTTTTTGTATGACCTCCCGCAATAGCCGTATCTTTGCGTTTGCTTTTCGCGTATAATTTTCAAAGTCCTTGCGCAAGACCAGCATCTGGATGGCTTGAGACCCTATAAGTGTCCATATCACAACGTAGAAAGTCGCCGGATTCCATTCTTTCGATCTCGTCTTTGGGGATGTATTTGAGCTGCCGCCTCGAAGGAATTTAGGGATGATAGACTGCCATGTTGAGGCTTGAGCGATTTTCGGCATTGCTTCGGCCGTTGAGAGTAGTCGTGCTTGCAAGGAATTGTTCATCGTAAACCCGACGTTCGGAATACGTATTGTCCGCCATGATGAGCTATAAAGGGCATGTATCTGAAGGCGTCTGCTTGCTGTAGTAGCGAAAGAACTCATGCTGAGGGTTGCTGACATTTTGGCTAGTTACTGTAGATACTCAGTGTCTTCGAAGCCCGCGGTCAATCTAAAAATGTCTACGCCAAGAAATCATTCAAACTGGGACTAGCGTAGATCTCCAGCTCCTTCCCTCGCTGGTTGTCACGGTAACCGCCCGTTTTGGCAAGGTCAACTTTCTCGTGATCTTAAGACTCCATGCACCATGAACATCGCCAACCTCCACAATTCAACGTTGTCACCGAGGCGCTCTCGCGCAATACGCCTATCTTCAATCTGAAAGATGGCAGCAACAACAGAATTGCTGGACTCGCAGTTAGCGTCCATCAAAACAGCTGTCAAATCGACTACGACGTGTACGACATCAACATTATCGTCTCTACAATCACTCCTCCAACCTTCGCCGCCAGCCGTTGAGAAGACTAAATCAGTCAAAAGAACCCAGACAACTACTACCACCAAGCCTGTTACGCGCACGAAATCAACCCGATCGCGCAATCCTCCAGCCACAGCCAAAGCAGACGTGTCACAAGCTCTTCAAGCTGAAGCGCTATCTTTACAACAGAGACTGGTTTTAGCCACCGAAGTCTTTAATACAGCCTCCAAGGCATTATCGGATGCCTTACAACGAAGTGCGCCACCGAAGGCCCCTTTGCAACCGACCTCTCCTAATCAACTCGTGTCGTCGCCGAAGAAATCCTCAAACAAGCCAACGAAGACAAAACCTAGCGTCAACGGGTCGCCCGAAGCTGAATTGATCCCGACTGCTGAATGTGCTATCCTGGCCCTTACAACTCTACGAAATCTAAAAGGCGAAAAGTCTCTCAAGACCGATAGCGCGAATCTACAACTCGAACAAGGTGCATGTATTTTGGCAGGAAGGTTGATAGCACTAGGGGCCAACGAACTCGCTTATAGGGAACTGAGAGCCCTGAAGAAACGGCTGCAGGAGATCATTACACTCCTATCGTCAAAAACTTCGAAAGAGCGTTCCACCCAAGATGTGAAAGCAGACTCCGGAAAAGAAACAATGGCCGAGCTACTGACGTTCTCACACGTCGAGTCTGCAGGCCCGGTTCTGCCTATACTAGTGTCCTTCCAGTCCCATGTACTGAAACTCATTTCTGCGGAAAGGAAAGTTTCGACGATCGAAAAGATGTGCAAAAATTTATCTACAACGAACCCAAGCAGCCCTGCTTGTGTTATCGTACGCTCTCTGGAGGCCAGAAATCTCAATAAAGACAAGGCCGCGATCCAGTTACTATCGACTTCCAACACCATACTATCTCTGTCGTCGATGCTGCAGAAGGCCGTCTCAACGACCGATTCCACAACAACTCGCAGCACACGACCTTTTTCCGCCCTTACTTTACAGCTACTGTCAATGGAATATCGGATCATGTCATGGGAATTATCTAGCCACACGGGCGACTCGAAACGCGAATTCCTAGACCCTCTATCGCGCTTTTTAGATGCTTTTGCTAACTCGGACTCGATAATCGATTCTTTGACTTTCACAACACTCGGGGCAAATGTGCAACGGTTGCAGTCTAGACTGGCAAAATGCCAAATGAAAGGAACGACAAATTCTTGGAAGATATCATACAGTCTTGGAAAGATAGCCCAAGAAGCCTCCTGCTTCAAAGAAGCCTTGAAACATTTCTCATTTGCGGCTGAAAAGCTAACTGAGGAAGATCCCATGGCATTGAGCCTTATTCAATGCAGAATCGCCACCATTTACCTGTACCTTTTCAAGAACAACAAAGTCTATCCATCGGTGGTTGAATCGCTTGGAACCGCAGCGCTAGGACTGAAGTCCGCCAACAGAGGTAGCGTTATCGACCTGGAAGCACTACTCGTGGAATCGGCCAGGTTGAAGAAAGTAGCCATGGCGAAACTTGGTGAACTACTTTCATCAGATAAGGACCTTCCCAAGGGCATGCTCATGTCCACAATGGACTTTCTTCATGCATTCATACGTTTCTTAAGACGATATATCAATCGCCAGCAAGCCAACGCCACGGAAGGCGAGACGGGTGTACAAATGCAAGCCCTCATCAACGCGAAAAACATTATCACAACTGCTGCCGAGTCTGCAATTGCCTTGGGCAAAATGTCACTTTTGAATCAATTGCCACCATGGGGAGATTTGCAGCCGATTTTCTCAGATTCTGCACGACTACTTGACAGCTTCGAACGATTTAATATTGATGATGCAGAAGAGGGACTTGATTGGCGAACTACGCTTGTGAAGTTATCCAACCTCTTTTGGTCCCGCTACCTCAAGAGAAAGGAGTCAGGCGCAGATTACGAAGAGCTAATACCATTGTTGGACCAGTCTATTAATATATTGCAGGGGTGCCCTCTACCGCAAAGAATCACTGGATTTACTACCTTGAAGCTGGAAAGATTGGCTCATCTTTACCTGGATGCAAGAATGGGCGCCAAATCCATTGCCTGTTTTGAAAGGTCTATCCAAGAATACATCGATGCCGGGACACTTGAACAACAAATAGTATATATCGCAGGAAAGCCACCTCATATTTGTCTCCAGGATTCCAAAAGTCCAGGTTTTAACCTCACGAGGGTTCTATCTTCATTTCTCAAAATGCAACTTCGCAGACCGGCAAACGATGACATCGGCATTTTCGAAGGCAAGGAGTTAGACGTCAAGTCTCGAGGCTTCCTCCTAGAATGGCAGTTGAGTTTGCTGGCGGATTTTTCGGGCCATGATTTGTCGAGTGAAAAGTTCAAAAACATGTTTCAAGAATTGCTTTCGGAAATTTTGTCGCTTTATTCTAGTGCCCAATATCTAGTCCGCCGCCTACGTATTATACGACTAGCGCTTCGTTTTGCACTCGACCATCCAGATTCACTCGATCCTTCGATCAGTGAAACTCTTACCCAAGATGCTCGATTACATCTGTCGAGTTTTTCTGCCGACACACAACCTGGGCCATATGCACCATTTGTCGCGAACTCCCTAAAAGTGCTACTATTGCTTCGCGACGGTGACATGAAAGAAGAAGATTTTCAAGACATTATAGCTTTTTGGGCTTCGACATTACGGGATTGCAAGGACTGGAAATCTGTTCAGGCTGTCATCGATGACTATGATATTCTGCTCGCTCAAGCACAAGCAGCTTCGGACTTTCTTGAAGCGCGTGGATACTGGAAGTTACAGTTAGCAGCGTCTGAGATTACTCGTCGTATCTACGAAGTACGAGAACCTCCAGATAGGTCTTCTCTGATTTTGGCTCTATCAAGATGTGCCTTGCAGTATTGTCGGCTTGGAGATCACAAAACAGCTCTCGATCTGCTCGACCGTGCTAAACGACCTCTGAGGATTGGAGATGTGTCATATTATGCAGTCATAACTTATCAACTGGCACTTGCGGAATTCAACATGGAAATCAACAACATCGACAGCGCAGAGAAAGCACTTCGAGAAGGCCAAGAACTCTTCCGCAGCAACGGAGCCGAGGAGGAAGTGCAGGGTAGTCGCGGCCAGACCAAGGTCGCATGGGAGCGGCTGATTGCTGATGGGGCTCTGCTTTACTCTCGCCTAGCCGATCAGAAAAAGTGTTTGAGCGAAGCATTATATTATGGTAAACTGGCTGTTCGACTAAGCACGCGTCTATGGACAAAGCTGGAACGGTCGGCTGGCAGGAAGAAGGAGCGGGAAAGGTCAACTGATCGAATGTCGGATGTTGATCTTGTTATTGATGGCGTTGCAAATATCGACCTTTCCGGTATCGTTACGCCAACTGCGTGGACTTATGCACAAGGAGCGGTCTTTTGGAAACACGTGGCCTCGCATAATGCATGCTTTTTGAATCTCATGCGTCTTTCTGCCTATAATGGTCTGTTCCAGGACGCCGTTTACTACGGTGAACAGGCACTCAAGGTGAACGAAACGCTGGGCATTTCGGTCCGCCTACTTACATGTCAAGCCGAACTTGGCCTGGAGTGGATCAGAGGCAATCATCTGGTGGATGCCAAGACTGTTCTCGATGCTGCTACAAGAATATCAGAAGGCTTAATCAACAGCGTGGAAACTGTGAAGTTGAAGATAAGCCAGGCTGCCTTGAGTAGATCACAAGGAAGCTACAAAGAGGTTTTGCGTCTATTGCACGAAGCCGAAGCTATGCTTGATCGAGTTTCTGAGGTTCGGCTTGATCCTTCAATCAACGTCAAATCATCTGTCGCAGCCCTCGAAGAGAAGATGTCTCTTTTGAAGATACATCAAGCTAGCGTACAGAAGGAGGCCAAAAAATTGACTACCCGGACAACTCGAAAAACCAAAGGGACATCGAAAGCGTCGGCTAAGATTGAGGAGAGTATGGTTGCGCCAACAGTCAAAGTTCAGCCTCGGTCTCATATTGTATTGAGGAACGAGATCATCAAACAGCAAATTCATGCTTTGTTGGCTGTCGAAGACCTCGACGGAGCATCACGCTTACTAGAAATTGCTAGAGACACCTCTCCTACAGCTACGCAAATATCCATACAGATCGAAGAGACGGAGCACTTGCTTGCTGATGCCATGAAAAGTATTGCTGCACATGCAGTATACTGTGTTCTACCTGAATCGACTCTATCAATGCCTTCAATTGAAGCGGTTATTACAGCCACAAAAGCGGCTGTCGCTAGAAGCAAGACTCCACTTACAAGAAAAGGAAAGTCAACAGCCAAGGAACCAGCGCGTGCTGCAAAGGATGCGAAGAAGGAGGTTGATGTTGCCGAGATTATGTCTCGAGCGAGAAGCGCCATCAGCATGACGGTCAAAGATGCTGTTTCCACCGGGTCGACAGTAGAAGGGCATACGGCTTCGAGTCTCATGGGTCGTGTTTCGATGCTTTCACATGCAACCACACCGGGTCTTGTCGATGAAGATATTTTGGCCCCAGTAAATGCGAATGGTAAGTTTAAATCATACGGCAAGATAGCCTTTACTAATTTTGATAGAACTTGGCCGTATTACTGCATTTGATCGTGAACGTCTAGCAATATCTATCGACAAGAGTCTTTCTGGTTATTCCGATCCAATGAGCTGGCCTCAAAATGTGCTACCAGACAGCAGAGAGAAGGCGGACATTGTTGCCAACTTCACACAAGATTACGTGGACATTCTCCCAGATGGCTGGAATGTTTTATCCATCTCGCTAAGTTCAGATCGTACCGAGTTTATCATTTCTCGAATGTCTCGTGGCAGCTCTCCATTCCTCCTCCGTCTTCCGCTAAAACGAAGCGAGGAGGGTAACCAAGATGAAGATGATTTTACGTTCGACTGGGGAAAGCATGAAATGAAGGAGATTATCAAACTTGCAAACGCTAGTGCCCATGATGCAAAAACCCGCATTGACAAGAACTCGAAGAAGCAATGGTGGGCTACTCGTGAATCGCTTGATCGTCGACTTGAAACTCTTTTGGAGAATATGGAGAACATCTGGCTAGGAGGTTTCCGCGGTATTTTTGACGCCTTTCCTCGAGACTCGACAGTTTTGACGCAATTTGCTGGTTCATTCGAAAAAGTGCTGAGCAAGCATTTACCTTCGCGACGAAAGTCCAACGACAAGAAAGAAAGAGTCAAAGTTCATGAGAATGTGCTTAGTCTGTTCATTGGCCTCCGCGATCTCGACAAACAAGAAAATCCGGAAGACTCGGTTTTGGATCTACTCTATTTCGTTGTCGACATACTTCAATTCCAAGGCGAGCGCAATGCGTATGACGAGATTGACTTTGATGCGATGGTCATTGACACGCTTGACATTTTGAACGGCGTACACACTACTAGTACGAACGAGTGGGTGCGACCCAATCACACGGTTTTAATACTGGACAAATCGTTACACTCTTTTCCATGGGAGTCGTTGCCATGTTTGCATGGACTTCCTGTGTCACGCATACCGTCTTTGGAGTGTTTACGCGAGAGAATTGTTCATTTCGGGTCGTTAGAAGATTCGTCAGACGGACCTTTCGAGGTCAATCGTCACAATGGTCACTTCATTCTGAATCCGAGCGGAGACTTGAAAACGACACAGAGCACATTTGAGGAAGAGCTGTCTAATCGACAAGGCTGGTCGGCTGTCATCGGACGTACTCCTTCGGAAGAAGAATTCAAGGCTGCTCTAGAGGACAGGGATATTTTCCTGTATTTTGGGCATGGAAGCGGTGCGCAATACATTCGAGGGCGCACAATCAAACGGTTAGACAAGTGCGCAGTGGCCTTTCTCATGGGCTGTAGCAGTGGATGTCTAACCGAAGCCGGCGAATTGGAGCCTTACGGGACACCGATGAACTACATGCAAGCCGGATCACCCGCTCTTGTTGCTACGTTATGGGACGTGACGGACAAGGATATTGATCGATTTGCGAAAAGCACGTTTCAGCAATGGGGGCTGATACCGGGGGATGAAGATGGCAGTGAAAAGGAGAAGGGCAAGAAGAAGTCTACTAAAGGGAAGGAAGTTGAGGGTACTGGGTCGTCCAATGCACTAGATGAAGCAGTTGCGCGGTCTCGCAGCTCGTGTCTGTTGAAGTATTTGAATGGAGCGGCGCCTGTGATTTATGGTATTCCTGTATATCTTAGCAAGTGAGTTTGCATTGCATTGGAGTTGGACGAGCTTGGTTTCAGCACTGTTGGAGTTACGGACTGTTTATAATGATAGAACCATTTATGAAGCTATCTTGATCCCTCTATCTAGGCAACTGATATCGTAGGGAGAATTTTACTCTTTTGGGGAAATCCACGATAACGCCCCCCCACTTCCCCTCACAGCCAAACATAACCCCCATCATTACGCACCGCTGCCCCTCACGAGTTTGATTCTCGATAAATTTTCTCTCTCCATCATCCTCCTAACCATCACCATCTTTCCAGGCTCCTCGAAACGAGAGAAAGAAAATGGCAGTAACAACAAAAGCAACAATAGCCTCCTTCGGCGGCAAACTCCTCAAACTAAGCCACAATGCCAAAACCACCGGCTGCGAAATGAACTTCAACCTCTACCTACCTCCTCAAGCTTTTGCGGCTGGTGCTGTCCAAAAGGTGCCACTGTTGATTTATCTGTCTGGATTGACATGCACGGCCGACAATTGCTCTGAAAAGGGGTTCTTTCAGCACGGCGCGAGTAAGAAGGGGATTGCCGTGTTGTATCCTGATACCAGTCCACGTCCGCCTCCCCCATTGCAACCCCCCCAAAACCATAAAACGACATACATACTGATAGAGTTGTAGGAGGCCTCGGTATCCAAGGCGAAGACGACGCATACGACTTCGGCTCCGGCGCCGGCTTTTATGTGGATGCCACACTCCCGCCTTACGACAAGGGGTACAATATGTACAGCTACATAACCGAGGAACTACCCGCGACTGTCTTTGAAGCCTTTAAAGAGCAGATCGATAGTGAGAGGGTTAGTATTACTGGTCATAGTATGGGTGGACATGGGGCTCTTACTCTTGTACGTTCCCCCCTTTCCCCCCTTTCACTTAAACATATATAATACGGGGAGAGAATGGGCTGACAGGTGTGATGGGGCATGGGAAGTTCCTCCGTAACCCCGGCAAATACAAATCCGTCAGCGCATTTGCGCCCATCGCGAACCCCATTAATTGTCCCTGGGGCCAGAAGGCATTCAAAGGCTACTTTGGTGAGGATGAAGCAGCCCAAAAGAAATGGAAGGAGCATGACGCTACCGAACTCGTCAAAAAATGGAAGGGTCCGCTTAACGTCTTGATTGATGTTGTACGTCCCCCCTATACTTTCCGTGACATATTATGATAGGTTGCTGATGTCTGGTTGTCAGGGAACGGGCGACAATTTCTATAAACAGGGCCAACTTCTCCCCGAAAACTTCTCCAAAGCCGCTGACGAAGCCGGAGTGAGCAAGGGTGTGCAGATTCGGTATCAACCGGATTATGATCATAGTTATTATACCATGGCGACGTTTGCGGATGATCATGTTGAGCATGCTGCTAAGTATTTATTCTAGTGCGTCTTCCCCCCTCGACCCTTTTCTCACGGAATGCCGTATTGGGCGATACGTTTGATATCTGACCAGGTATAGCAGAAATCCTACGGTAGGGAAGGCTGGGACTAAAGAGTCGAGGATATAATCATTGAATTGTATATTGTTTTCGCCGAGACTAGGTACCTAGATATAAGATATGCCAGTTCCATATTAACCCATGATCAACATCCATCACACTCAATTGATCTCATTAAGTATTCGCCAATGGAATATAGCATAACCAAGACCGTTTATGTTTCCTTTTCTTCTTCATCTTCATCTTCATCGTCGCATCGAACTATTCATCAACATCAATATGAAAGATTTTCCGGGTGTACCCTATTATTTATATCATGATATGAGAAAAGATTTTGTGTGTTAACGGGTTAACGTGTTGGTGTGGTGTAAGAAAAGGGGGCGTAGAGGGAGCAAGGACTATGCAATGCACTGACATGACATGGCAAATATGTACTCATGAAGGTTGCGCAACAATCAAGAAAGAAACAGGGGAATCTAAATGGCACAGAAATATTTTTATTTCGCTTCGAGTGAACAAGGTATGGGTAGTATGGAAGCCATACTATGAGCTTAGACGTTGGACGAAGGACTGCTTATGTTAGTAATATTCTTAAACTCTGAAGGAAGGAGCTTACTAGGAAGAAATTCCGGAATCCCTTGGTATCCAATTGAGTCAACGCATTCGTATACTCTCCCACCAGATCAGGTCCCATGCCCATTCCAGGTAGTTCCTGACCGCGAAGATAATCAACATACTCGGTACCAGCCTTGGAATAGATTGATTGCTGTAGTCCGCCCGCTTCTTGCAGCACGTGTCTCGTCTGGCCGTCTTTCGAATTGAATCCTATAGAGCGTGGCAACGCCCATGACAATGGAGAGAATCGCGTAAACATGAATTGATTGAATCCAGGTATAGCGTTTTGGGATGCATTGGCGGTATCAGCGCCGCCCCAGGCGTTGGCCATGCTCGTGAGAACCGAAAACGCCATTTTTGCTGTTGTCGGGTCGTCAATGTCTTTGACGAAATGTTCAATGGTAGAAATGACCGTTTCAAAGATCGGTTGATTGGCTACTCATGTTAGTTCATCTACTATCATCATCCGAGGGGAAACTTACCCTGGCTGACAAGAACAGACCCGAGGTCGTTGTTCAACAATGCTGCCAAAAAGCTCAAATATTCTCGCTTCAATTCCGCCATTTGAATCTCATCGTCTGTTCCTGCAGTAGTCTCTGAAATACCCGCAAAGACGCGCTGTAGAAAAGGAGTGAGAAGAGTATCAAGGATTCCGAAAATTTCGGACTTGAAACCATAGACTATCTGGTCCAGTAGTCGCAAAAAGAGCGCCATTTCATCCTTGGAAGATGTCTCGGTCAACAGTCCATCAATCCATCTGGGTAGTTGTGGAAGTAGTCTCAATCCAACAATTCCAATCACACGAGAAAATGTGAATCGTGCTGCAGTTCTAACGTTGAAGGACCCTTTAAGAGACTCAAGAGCAATCAACGTAGCTTCAGCCACCTGACCAAACGCATCTGAAATCTCAGGGGAAAATTTGGAGGCAGGATTGGTCATTTGTGAGCCTGGCGTCCAGTCTGAGAAACCTCGTGCAAGAGTACCAAGAGCCATAATATCGTGGTGTATTTGTAATTGCGCACGCTCGTCGTTAGATTTTGCCATAGCCAAATTGTTCTCCATGTCGATGAAAACAGGGTTCATCACAGACTGTGCGTAGACAACTTGTTTATCGATCGGAACAAGAGGTATAGAGCACAGGATTCCAACTGCTTCGAAAAGATACAACTGACTGTTAAAGATGGCATCTGCAGAGCTTTCATCTGAAGACATGTCATCATTATCATCGGCTTCAGATGGTAGTTCGGCTCGAATAACCAGCAGGTCAGCCACGGCTTCAATGACCGTTTGTGCGACATTGCCGATATGTATTTTAAGAGCCTTGACCAGGCGGTAGAACAAATACCAGGACCGCGTTCTCACTCGTTCCATCGGATGGTGCGCGAACTGTAGGAAGTTTTCTAACACCCCAGGGATAACGTGAGTGTGGTGCTCGAAGAAACTGCTGTAACGAACGCAAATCTCCATGAATTGCAGCTGGATTGCGGGATGGGTGAATGACCGAATATCTAGACAAATCAGCATATGAAATAACATCCGTGTGAACAGACTTACCAGACTCCACCATCCTGTTCATCATCTCGACGAGCCTTTCAGCAGCAACATTGTTGGCTTTGTTCTTGGTGTATAGGCCTCCGGTCTTGACGGCAAGTTCACCAAACAAAAACATCTCATGGAGAGCGAGATCAAGGTCGCGCCAATCCATTTGGCCGCCCGATTGGCGCAGATTCTGGAAAGTAGTGCCTACAACCTCCGACAATGCATCTATGTATAGACCTTCATTGGCTGCAGCAATGATTTGTTGTAGATTGTTCAGGCGCTTGCGGAGTTCCTGGAACTCGGCTTCTTCGGTTTGATCGTCTTCGTCGCCCCAGGATGACGTTTCGTCGTATCGCATTTTTGCAATAATCGCTTTAAGGATAGGTAACAGCATAGGAGCGTGCTGGTTTTGAATATCCGGGTTCGATTTGGACACTTTTCGGGAGTAAGACAACAACTCTGTAACGCACGGAATGATGGTAGAGCAGATTTCGTCATAGTCGTCAGAAAAGAACCTAAGAACATGTGTCAAGAAAGACTGAAGTAAATTGTTTGCTTTTTCCTTTGTTGTAACAGCAACAGCATCGTTGTCCAACGCCCGGACAATATCAATGACGGTAATATTGACAAGCTTTGCAACAGTTTCGGCGAGGTCGGTATCGTACTTGGAGGTGAAGCGGTTTTCGTTTAATGGTGGGCTGTTCGAAAGCTGCGTCACAATACTGTCGAGATTCAAAAACACAATCATGTCAATTTTGTCGTCTGGTTTCATTTTCTTGCCCACGATTTCAGTAAACACATCGATAGCGGCATCGCGGACTTTTTCCTCTCCATCGCGAAGTTCGGATTTTTGGGCACGGGAGAGTTGGCGGAAGAGGAGATCAAGCATTGTCTGGTTGACGACCAATCCAATATCGATCCAGCTGACCCATGTACCGATAGCTTTGAGCGACATTTCCACAATCTGATCATTGCCCTCCTGCCACTGAGACAGAATCTCTTGCCACGAACCAGCAATCTTTTGAATGTCTCTCTGACGAATAAGATCTTTCAATGTGTTTGCCTTGTCTTGTTCTTCGCGCGACCGGGGAACCAGTACATCGCCAATCTCATCATGCACCGAATAAACGACTCGAAGATAAAAAATCACTCCGAGGGGATTGTTACGCAGATTCGTCGACGGATCGGTAGTCGTCAAGCTCAACAAATCATCAAAAAACGTCTCCCATCCAGCACCATACAACGCCGAAAACAGATACGTCACAGTCTGCGCAATCTTATTCTGAATCGCAGGACCGTCCGGGTTCGCTCCTTCACCTCCATAGACCTGCCGCAAGTACCCCATCAACCCATCTTTGATATACTGCAGACCCTGAAGATCAATCAAACCAGCCTGAGCAGCGCTGTTGACAACTTCGAGCGCAACATGGCGAGTCACTTCGGTATGGCGTGGTGTGCGAGTAAAAATGGCGAGACAGACCTGCCATCCCGACGGGTCGGCACGAAGCTGGTTCAAGTATTCAAAGGCTTGCTTTTTGAGGGTCTGGTCCGCCGATGGATTCGAAGCGATCTCGATAGCGCTCACTACCTATTCCCAGGAACAAAGTAGTCAATATAAGCTGTTGTGGAAGCTCTTTTGAATAGTGTCTATCACGGAGGGGGCGGGGCAGATGCGTCACCAGATTGAGTCTGATTGACGACCTACCTGATCTTCCATTGTGAGCAGCCAGGCTGCCTCAGCGAGTCGAAAGGACTCCGAGGATTGATTAAGAAGAGTATCGATTTAACGCAGAGAGAAAGGGGAGCGATCACATCGACGGGGTGTCATGTCAGATGGCGGACGTGAATTTTACACGGCCATTTAGGCGGTACCGGACGATAAAGGCGGGGATAAATAGACAAGTTGCAAGATGCAACTGATGCAGCTAAAGCCTGGGACTGATTTGTTGAATACGGGGAGTAGACGGTGTGAGGAATAGATAATTGTCAGCTCAGTTATGTCCTGCTTAATCAGAGATGTGTAAGATCAAGGCAGCAGAGGCAGGATGTTCAATGTTGTCGGTTGTTTTTGTGGAAAAAAAGAGTGGAACGGCGCCTGACTTCTCAGGCAGTCACGTCCCCCGTTGCCGAATCGGGTTAGCTTCAAACCACCAAGAATCAACGTCATTGTGCTTCTCTCCTCTAGACTCTAGATACACTCATTATCAATCTATTTATTCATTATCGTATCCTACTATTTTTTCCCCTCCTGCTGCAAAACCCTCTGCTCCATCCGATCAAACCCCTCCACCGCATCACCATACTTCTTAAACACCTCCGGCTGATACCCATCCGCAATCTTCTCAACAAACTCCTCCTCCCGCCAGCGTTTGCCAATCAAATCCTCAAACGTCTGTCCCGGCTGTCGCTCTATACCCCAAACTGCTTTGTACGCTGCACCAAGCGCACACGCATTCTCGCCGACGTCGAGTTTGTACACACCGTCGTGACCGCCCAGGATTTCGCCGGCGATTTTGGCGATGGCTTTGTTGCGCGATCCGCCGCCGACTAGGTAGACTCGTTTGGGCTGGGGCGGGAGACCTTCGGCGGGGGCGGTGGTGAGGCCGCGTGAGCGAAGTCGCAGAGAGAGGAATTGGCTCTCTACGATGGCGCGGGCTTCGTCCAGCGGTACATCCCAGCCGGAGGTAGTCTCTTCAAGACTCTGGTCTTGGGGGTTGTAGTTGAACCTCCACTGTCCAGACCGCAGATTAGGCACGATTTCTGGCCTGGGGAAGAAAAGACCCATCTTCATAGGATCAGAATCGTTCTTTTGACCCATAGCAGGGGCTTCGAGTAAAGCCTTGTCGAAGTTTGCCCAGGGATTGTTGTCTGCGGCTCCGCCTACTTTCTTATCGATTGCGTCGCGGACATGTTCTCGCGCCAGTCCGCCGTTCTTGTAGCACAACATGAACATGTGTAAGCCCGGTGTTGTGGGGTGATTGAAGAAATGAGTAGCGGGATCGGGTTTGTACATGGGGGTAGACATCAAGAACGTAGTTGACGTTCCTAACGATACCATCGCATCGGATGGCTTCAACGGTAGTGCAAGGATAGTTGACGGGTTATCGCCCGTTGAGGGTATTATGATGCAGTCTGGATTGAACGAGTACCGCTCGACAAAGTATTTGTGGATTTTGCCTAGATGTAGGCCACCGTCTTCAGGAACGTCTCCGAGTTTTTGCTTCAAATCGTCGACTCCGAATTCTCCTGCACATAGTTTGAGGAGACGATCGTCCCATGACCCGGCTTTGATGTTCCATAGATTCATTCCACAGACATCTGAAATATCGAACGGGGCGATGCTGCCCAGGAATAGCGACGCTAAGAACGACGATACCAGCGAAATCCGGGATGTCTTTTTATACTGCTCCGGGTATTTGCGCTGGAAGCGAAGGATCTGAGGGCCTGTGAATCGCTACAAAACCAATTAGCTTGTGGCCTTCCACCCAACGAATGCAAACTTACATGATGAGCCTTACTCCCCGTAACCTCCGCCAACACCTCCGGCCCACCCAAATACGCATCAAACTCATCACACTCCTTTTGCGTACTTGCATCCTGCCAATTCGGACTAAACGGATGCGAAAAAGCCTTTTCCAACTGCTCCTCCAATGTTCTTCCCTTATCCAACCCCTTTAAGATGCTCTCCGCATCCGCACTCCAATAAACACTCCCATGCTGCTGTCCCGCACCACTAATCCCTTTCACCCTCTTAAAATCCACTCCTTGCTCTTTGAGCGTGTTCAGCACCCAATCCAACGCTTGCAACCACAAGGCTACCGGCGCAAAAACCTCATGTTCAGCCTCATTCGTCAAAACGCCCTTTTTGATATCGAAGCCGTGCGAGTTGGCGTCAAAGTCGAATTTGGCTTCGTACTCGACTTTGAGGTCCGAGGAGACCACGAGGCCTTTGAGTTGTTGGGTGGAAAGGTCGAAGCCGATATATAATGGGTTGGCCATTTTTGACTATCAATATTCGATACGTATATCAAAATTGATGGCAGAGAGAGACTTCAATGTTGGTGAGGGATGAGGAGGGGCCTGGCAGGGCAATATATCCAGCAGTAGTAAATCAGAAACGGCAACAATGCCGAGTTAGCCCTGGAAAAGACGCAAGGTTCGATGTGGGTATATTCGTTCAAGAAGCAAAGTAGACTCGGGAAATAAGGCTAAATTCAATTCACAGCCGTTCAATTCGATTCCATGAATCCATAGAACGTGGATCTGGGGATGGAGGTTATGGGTCGGAGGATAAAGTAAATATTTATACAGAGTATTTGTTTCTGTTCGGTGAATTGCATGGGGATGATGCAAACAGCTGGAAAGACAGTGATGTCAATACCCCACACTATCCCCAGGGCTTACATTTAAGGCAGTAAGGCATAGATACCACCAACTCCTGCAACTACTCAGTATATCCTCAGAATCTATCTCAATTATTCTTCAATCTGACTGGAAAATATTTCAGGCCATGTGATACTAGAATAAGTACAATTCTAGACTCGTACTGGGCTGCCCCTCCATCGGATAAATCCACCAATTTAACCGGCCAGTGGACTCTCCGTCCGAACCTCTAGCTCGCCAGTTACCAAGCAGTATGCCCCCCCCATCAAACTCTCACATCCGCCCCCGTCATATAACTGCTCGCATCACTCAACAAGAAAACCACCACGCCCCTATATTCATGCGCCTCACTCAATCTACACAACATATTTCCCTCCGTCCACAACCGCTTTGTGTCCGGGTCAGCCATCGACTCCGCCGACATCCTCGTCTGAATATATCCCGGCGAAACCGAGTTAACTCGTATCAGGGGCATGCCAACTCGACTACCCCATTCCGCTGCTAAAGAGCGCGTCATTTGCGATACGGCTGATTTGGAGGAGTTGTAGGCTACTGTATCAACGCCTTTGTTGCTGACGCGAGCACTCATGCTGGCTATTATTAACACGAAACTGCTTGGTTCAGAAGGGGGGGTTGGTGTTCGATGTGTCTGGCAGCGGCTTGAGCGCAAAGAAATGTACCCATGACATTTACGTCAATGATACGATGCATTTGGTCCGCTGAAAAAGTGAGGCTGGACCCTTCGCCGGATATACCTGCGCAACACACTAGGACTCGCTCGCAGAGGAAAACGGGTTTGAGAGAGAGCGGTTGCGAAGACCATCTGCACATCGGCGGCGTTTGTCGCGTCGAGGCGGAAGCAACGGAGGATTCGGCGGTTTGACACCATTTTTCTGTTGAGAGTTATTTAACGACTGTCATTCTAGATGGAAGAGGGGATTTGGGGGGTGGGGGACAAACCTCAGAGATCCTTGAGTGGCTCATCCTGACGATCGAGACGGATCACATCAGCGCCACTTTCGAGTATGGCGCGCGCGGCTTCGAGACCGACTGAGCCGCCGCCGCCGGTTACTATTTTCACGTCATTAGTTATTCACCCACTGCATTCCGCTGAGTTAGGGGATGGAGGGCGGGACGTACTGATGATAGTCCGCCCATCGAGCCGGAACAAATCCTGGATTGAGCGGTCTGTGCCGCCAATGGAGGGTTTGGGGTCTCGTTGTTTGGTGGTCATGATTACACTGCACGTGTATCGAGGTAGGTTTGTAGGTTTGTATGGGTGTGGGTGAGTGTAGGTTACATGGTAGGAAGTCGATAGGAATACATTGTAGGTGAGTAGGGGTATGACAAGGGACAAAGAACCCCGCACTAGGAGTAGATATCAGATGAACAGTATGCGCCTTGACTTACCAGTCAAGCGGGCATTGACTCTACGAAGTAGGGATGCTGGTGACGGTTGGGTCGGGTATGCAGCTCGCCGTGAGATGGCCAGCTCGACCCTTCACCCAAGAGAGTAGACAATTTGAAGGAGATTGTGTATCATCTAGATATCCTTATATACATGTCTCGATGCTCAATCCAACATGTGTCTCTTTCGATACAGTATTCAAGTCAAATAATACTGCGCTGCCAATGATGGTGCAAGGATAGCTCGACCGGCGAGTATCGTTTCGCAACCTTTTATTCTAGCAATTTTGAAATGACGAGAGATCAACGCCTTTTATGTACCTCCTCGCTATGTTGATGCTCATGATCATGCTCGTGGTCATGTTCCTCCGGCTCAGGACTAATCCTCGGACTAACGTCCCCAGGAATAAACTCCTCCGCAAAATCCACTCCTTCAACTTCACTAGGGACAAATCGTACTTTGACGCGACGCACACCACGCACCTTGGCGCCAACACCGGTTCGTAAAATCTCCTCGATCTCGCGGGACTGTTGCACAGTCATGGATCCCGTGACGCCGATTTCGATATCTACTAAATAATTCTGTCCTGATTTCAGACCTTGGATATCGCGAATTTGAATATCCTGTGTCGTGGATGATTTGGCGAGTGTCTTTGTAGCTGCCCTTCGGACAGAGTCTTTAATCTCCTCGTCAACGGTTGTATCGGCGAGCTCTAGTAGAGCTGTTTTTGTGTTTGTCCATCCGGCATTAATCACCATCAAGGAGATGATCAATCCTCCGACGGGATCGAGCCATGCTGCATTCGTGAAGATGTGCGCGCCTCCGATTGTGGCCAATGCGACGAGGCTCGTCAATGAGTCGATGCGGTGGTGAACTGCGTTGGAGGCGAGGACGGACGATTTTCGTTCTTGTGCGATTTTCATTGCTACACTTGTTAGACGATGTAATTATCAGTCAAAGAGAGAGACTTACTAGCTCGGTATAGCCATTCTTTGGCTACTATTGAACCAGCCGCCAGCCAAATAGCATTAATATTTGGTCCAAGCACTTCGGCGCCGTGGTCATGGCTATGCGAATGACCATGAAACAGTAACCCAGCATGCTCCAATGCCTCGAACGCTTCAGGCGCAAACTGAGACAACAGAGTCTGAGTAGCATCCAATCCCATAAACACACCACCAAAAAGCAACAACGAACTCACACCCAGCGCTCCTAAACTCTCTACTTTGCCATATCCATTGGGAAATCGCTCGCTGGGTGGTTTCAAAGACCACGCAACAGTGCCCAGCGTCATGAAATCAGACACCAAATCCGTCAATGCATGGTAGGCATCTGCTATCAATGCCTGAGAATGGAATATGTAGCCTCCGACGAATTTGCCAATTGCCATTGCCAGGTTGACAAACAGCCCGATGCGAGTAATTCGGACGCCGGCATCTTTTTTGTTCGACGACGTTAAGTAAACGTTGTCGTGATGGTGGTGGTGGCCGTGGCCGTGGCCGGCGTGGCCTCTGGTTTGGACAGCCATAGGGGGTCTGATAGTCAATGCCGCCCGGGCGGCAGCGGGTGACCAAATCAACGTCGATGATGGAGAATGTTGTATAGAGGGAGACTTTAGTTGGTGATATCTAGGACTATAAGTAAACAATCTGCGTGCAGAGACCGTCGCGTGTCGTCGGAGTCTCTGGAGTACGTGGCATTGCTGCAGCTGGCCGCGGCGTCCCAGCGGCGGCAGGAGACTCATCAAGGGCCGCCAAGGTATAGGATACGTAAGCCTCAGAACATACCCTTGCGACTAGGAGGGAAGCTGACGAGGCCGGCCGGGATGTGAAACTGTGAACGTGCGGAACTTTTGTGCTATTCAATTTTCTGTCAAGTTAAACGAATATCAGCGGGGATGGAGTGTTTATATGATCTTTATCATGGTTTGTCAAATTGCAACATGCGAGCGCCGGCCGAGTTCGGCTGCGAACCGGGGGAGTTTTGCCGTTTCTGCTACTGCTTGGCTCGTTGGATTCGTCAGCGAGAAAAGATGCTAGAATGGAAGGAGTTGGCAGTCAACAGTATAAGTAAAAGCAAAAGAAAATATACGCATTGAATATTCAGAGTAGCAAATGACAAGAAACATTCAAATTGAGCTCGGAGAAGAAATCAGGCAGCAAGGCTCCGGTGACATCACCGCGGACAGCCAAGTTCCGCCGGGTTAGTCTCTCTGCCCTCCGAGACAGCTAACTTTAAGACTAAGAGCTTATCAGATCTCTCTGAGTCTGCTCCTTCAGCTGCCTACTGGTATCGACACACCATGCATCCATGTCTCCGCTGAGAATCCCCTACACCAAACCCTTCCCACCCGCCATCATCTTCCCCAAAACCGCCAACAGCGTCGCCGGAGCAATCGACGCCATCGCCGACTTCTTCACGGCCCCTCCCTCGCCCTTTCTGCAGGGCATCGACGTCGGCAAAAATGCCCAAACAGTGATTCTGACTGGAGCTGGTATCTCGGTCGCATCGGGTCTGTCAGATTATCGCGGCGAGAATGGGACGTACGTACGGAATAAGTCTTATCGTCCGACTTATTACCACGAATTCATCACCCGTCATGAAGCGCGGAAACGGTACTGGGCGCGAAGCTACGTGGGATGGCCGGGGTTGGTGAAGGCGAAGCCAAACATAACGCACAAAGCGGTTGCGGATCTAGGACAGAAGGGCTACGTGAGCAATGTGATTACGCAAAACGTGGATTCTTTTCATATGGTTGCACACCCGGAGTTGTCTACGATCGAGCTGCATGGTTTCTTACGAGGGGTTGTTTGTATCAATTGTCACAATTTGGTCCCTCGAGACGACTTTCAGCAGTCACTGACACGGTTGAATCCGGCATGGGCAGAATTCCTGGATGAAATGTTGCAGTCCGGAGCATTGGATACTAATAACCCAGAAGAACAGCGCAAGCGCGGACTCAAGATCAACCCTGACGGCGACGTGGATCTTCCTCATGCGCCATACTCCAACTTTCGCTACCCGGCATGTCCGCACTGTTTAGAAAAGCCGCCCTCACTGCAAGACGGCCAAAAAGCGGTTGTCGAGACAGAGTCTGACGGCGCATGGTCGCCGTCATCTACGGCTGGGATATTGAAGCCGGCTGTCATCATGTTTGGCGAATCTACAAGCCCAGCAGTTCGCAGCGCAGCGGAAGAAGCTATCGACGATGCTGGCAGACTTCTAATCATGGGCAGCAGTCTTGCCACTTATTCTGCGTATCGATTGGTAGAGCGCGCACATAAAAGAGGCATGGCTATCGGCATCATCAACGTGGGTGGCGTTCGCAATGAGTCGCTGATATTCGGGAATCTTCTCAACGAGCGATATCTACAGAATCATGTACGATGCGATCATAAAAGCGAGGCGGTGCTGCCTGAGGTGGTGTCCCGGTTGCCCGTCCTCAGTCACTAGATGCTATACATATAGAAGCGCTAATATTAAATAGAAATAAAAATAAATAACCCTTGCTTGATGGTTCAGACTGAAGAATCATGACCGAATTCTAGGGCTGTGATTGGCTGCGGAGAGCAAGGACGGCGCCAAAGAAGATAAAACGAAGCGGGCCTGCCTGAACTTATCGCAGGAAGGACACTGCCTGCCTAGACTAACATGGACCATCTTACCTCTACTTCTTCTTCTTCTAATCCCACTTCTGTTTCTACTTCTCCCCATTTACGATCTTCATCCAGCCTGTCGACTCTACTCTCGTCTCTCGTTGCTCCCAGTACGTTTCTTTTCGCCCAACCTACGACTTCTACCGCCACATACAATAATCCCCCGCACACCCAACCGCCGCAACAAAGCCTTGGAACAGCGAGACCGACACGACCAGTGTTTACACATAGGCCCATCATGGACAAACCACAGCAGCCGAGCTCATTCCAGCAGTTGGAGAAGGTATTTTTTTTTTTTCTGTCTAAATGGCATGACATATTTGCTAACTAGTACAGCTTGGTGAAGGTACCTATGCTACGGTATGCGACAATTACAACCTCCCTACTTGACTAGAATATCGTCTGACTAGAACAGGTCTTCAAAGGCCGCAACCGCCAGACTGGCGAAATGGTCGCCCTCAAAGAAATCCACCTCGACTCCGAAGAAGGCACCCCCTCCACCGCCATCCGCGAAATCTCGCTCATGAAAGAACTCAAACACGAAAGCATCGTCTCGCTCTACGACGTAATCCACACCGAAAACAAACTCATGCTCGTCTTCGAGTATATGGATAGAGACCTGAAGCGATACATGGATACAAAAGGAGACCACGGCTCGTTGGACTATGTGACTATCAAATCATTCATGCATCAGCTCATGCGCGGTATTGCGTTTTGTCATGAGAATCGGGTGTTGCATCGTGATTTGAAACCGCAGAATCTTCTTATTAATAAAAAGGGACAACTCAAGCTCGCCGATTTCGGTCTTGCGCGTGCGTTTGGTATTCCCGTCAACACATTTTCGAACGAGGTTGTTACCCTCTGGTATCGTGCACCAGACGTTCTGCTTGGAAGTAGGACGTACAACACCAGCATCGATATCTGGTCAGCGGGTTGTATCATGGCGGAGATGTACACGGGTCGGCCACTTTTCCCGGGTACGACGAACGAGGATCAACTCCAAAAGATTTTCAGACTGATGGGTACACCATCCGAAAGATCATGGCCTGGTATTTCACAATTCCCAGAATATAAGCCCAATTTCCATGTCTATGCCACACAAGATTTGAGGTTGATCCTGCCTCAAATCGACCAACTGGGACTGGATCTACTTACTCGCATGCTCCAACTGCGACCAGAGATGAGAATCAGCGCGGCGGATGCGTTGAGACATCCATGGTTCAATGACCTGCCGCAGTTGCAAGCCCAATTGCAGCAACATCACCAGCAGCAGCATCATCAACAACAGACACAATTACCGGGTTATGGTGGCATGGTGACAGCGCAGCAGGGCTATTAGTCTGGGCAGTTTTGGGTAAGGAGGAAAGGCGAAAGAAAAGACAGGCAGGTGATACCCGGAGATTTTTCGATTTGTTGCATTCTTTTTCATTTTTGATTTGATTGTCATTGCGTTCGGTATCATTAATTGCGCATACATTTCTACATTACTCGTCTGTCTAGTCTATTCTTTGAATGGTATAATGATATACGTTATGACCTCATTCTTTCCCCGTCCCCTACCTATTAACTTAATCAGGCAGTGAAAGGGGGGAGGGAATGTCATCCTATTATCCCGCGGCGGGATTTGTGTGTGGACGGCATGCCGTCCCATCCACAACACAACATGATCGGTGTATTATTTGTCCTTGCGCAACGTCAAACTCAAACACACAAACACAAACATGTCTTTCGCCATTGAGCAGTTGAGCTTGGATGGAGAAGGGACGGCAATAGGGATGGGAAGGTGACACATGAACAACCCCGTAACAGAGTCTGGTCAAGACCAATCGGTCTCTTCTCATGAGAGAAGGCGTCTGTCTATCTGCGTGGTTGTGATTTTTCTTTGAGGGTTGGAGCTTGATTCGGTCTATGGACCTAGGTAGGTAGGTAGGTATGTAGATAGAGGGCCAGACTGGGGGATGTTCTAGATGAGACCAGACTGAGACTGAGGAGACTAGGTACACATTTCACTCGGATTGCTTTGGCTAGGTGCTGCCTGGGTTTCGGGGATCTGCTACTGGTCGGTTTGGTTTTGAATTGTCGGTATGGATGAGGTGAGTCGGTCCGGATGTTTAGTGTCTACTGTAAGTGATTCGGGATGGTACAATGCTTTTATTAGGTATTTTGTTGTTTGTGGTTGTTTCGAGAGAGAAGCACTTGAGGGATTTCTTAGGTGTTGTTGGGATGATGTTGATATAGTATGTAAATGCCAGGCTACGTAGGTATGTATTGACGATGGGCACTGCTATGTCGGCATAGTTTCCTGTTTAAGGATTAACTCATTCATCTGGACGAACCGCCTATCTGGAACATACCTAGGTATGCGGTTTATTTCTATGAGGTAAATAATACCTATGGTAGGGACATACAGTCAAACACCTTGTCAAACCTTCCACCACCAAGCTACATAGCTAGGTATATACCCAATCTAGAAAAGGACCACAACACCGCCTCAACCTTACAATATCCTACTACATAGGCTACTACGTACCTCAGTATTTCTCTTTATGACAAGTTTGATCCAGAACCAGACCAGACCGACCAGCACCAGCACCAAGTTTCCTACCCGGCCCGACTGGTGTCACAAGCCCTACTTTCCCGACTCAAACCCAGCGCGCAGCGCATAACTAACGCAAAACTTCTACCTTCTACCTACTTACCTGGGTATGTACACGTGTTTATTCGAATTACTTACTTACTTAGGACCACGGATTCAATGCGGTCTACATACCCCATCAGTCAAGTACATACAAACACGGCTCGTCGGAGTCTTTGTTTTCGAAGCTCAGCTCAGCTGCCGGTACATGTACATACATAGACATGTATTCTGTATTTCGTGCGCACCGCACTCCAGCGAAATACCTCACTTATCTACCTACCATACATACAGTAGTCAGCTTGACCGATATTCCCCCAAAACCTATGGCCAACAACCGCCGGGCCCCTGCGCACTGATAATACGGGGTAATACTAGTATACTACTGCCCCAGGCTTCATAGTGTCTTGATTATATAGATGCGCCAATCGGATACATGTAAAGACGAACCACAAACTAGAGGAGGCGGTATGGCGGTATAAATGTTGTAGCCCTGTGAGACGTGAGTCAGGTATTGCATGCATCGCTACTACGCCCTTGTACGCATTCTGTTTTTTATCCTATGGAGGGGAGGGCCCAAGTGCCCGTATATGTACGTAATATCTATCGAAATCCAATCCCAGTCCCAGTAGACTGGAAAAGGCGCTAGAATGTGGAGGGCTGTCTGCCTCTTTTTCGTGTCACTTACTCTTACACTTTCCCAAGGAGGCTTGTGTAGTTCCTGTCCGATCACGTAACGTGCGTACGTACGTGTGGACCTGCTTCTAGCAACTGGCGGTCGTTACATGTCTGGTGCAAGCTCGGACAAGGGTACGTAGAGATGGGAATATTGAAATCGGTGTTGTGAAAGGTTGTGCTGCGTTTTCGGAATATAGATATTCTCTTTCCTTCCTTCAGAATTTGTTTAACATCAACCATATCGATAGTTCGTGGGTTGGGTTTGTTTGTGCTGCCCCTGAAAGACGTTTCGCGCGTATATATAAGTGACTCGAGAGATCGATCAAGTGTTCGTTTGATTATCGGATCCGTAATCTCATTCATCTTCTTCTGCTGTATACAAACCTTATTCTTCGTGTTCGTGGTTGAATATGTCCCTCTCCGACAGCCAACTCGCCGCCATCACGGCCGCCGAAAGAGTAACCTCCATCCTCTCCGTCGTCGGCACCACAATCGTCATCAGCACATTTCTGAGCTCCCCCTCATTCCGCAAACCCATCAATCGCGTTGTGTTTTTTGCGTCGTGGGCAAACATCCTCACCAATGTCGGGACACTCATCTCGAGAACGGCGATTGTGCAGAAGGAGCATGGGGAGGTGCTGTGTCGGTTTCAGGCGTTTATTATCCAGTGGTATGTCTCTCCCTTCTAGACAGAGGAATTGATTGTGTTGTTGAAGATGTGTAAGGTTCATGCCGTCCGATGCACTGTGGACGTTCTCAATGGCGTTCAACGTCTACCTAACCTTCTTCCATAAATATGACGCGGCCAAGTTGAGGCATTTAGAATGGAAGTATATGGTGCTTTGTTATGGGCTGCCATTCATTCCACCGTTTGCGTATTTTTTCATTTCGTCTAGTTCCAAGGGTCCTGTGTATGGTTCCGCAATTGTAACGTCTTCCCCCATTTGGCCCCTTTTTGGGTTGATCAACTGACGGATGAGTCAGTTATGGTGCTGGGTCGCAGTGGACTGGGACATACTCCGTATCGCTGTCTTTTACGGCCCAATCTGGTTTGTGATTTTGCTCACGTTTGCCATCTATGCTCGTGTCGGTATTGATATTGCCCGAAAACGGCGCATGCTTCGGAGCTTCAACAAAGAAGCCAATATGATGATGGATGGCCGGTTGAATAAGTTGTTTGAGATTCATGCCTCGAAAGTTGTGCATGTTACCAGTGAGGCGGCGAATGAGCCTGTTGTGCATGAGCAGAGCCGGGGCAGCAATATTACCAGCCACAGCAACAGCCAGAGCAGCAGCGGCGGCAGCAGCAACTTCAACAACAATACCAACGACAATACCAATATAACCGCCTTCCTGGCATACTCCGTCACCGTCGCAGGAGGCGAGGCCTTCCCACTACCGCCCTCAGCAACTTCGACAGTTGGAAGCGCCAGCGTCAAAGTATCGCCGACATCACCACGGCGTCACCCGCGGGCGGACATAAGTTCAGCTGCGTTTGCATACTGCAAGTATGCCGTGCTATACTTCATAGCACTGTTAGTCACATGGGTAAGGCCCCTTCCCCCATATACCAATCAGTTGAACTTTGACTAAACTGCAACAAAGGTCCCCTCAACAATAAACCGCGTGTACAGCCTCATCTACCCCGACAACGCAATCTTCGGCCTCGAATTCGTATCTTCCTTTGTCCTGCCACTGCAAGGATTTTGGAATAGTACCATTTATATAGCCGTCTCCTGGTCCACAGTTATGGAATTTGTTGACCATTTCCGGGCGAGGAGGCAGCCATCATCTTCATCAGCTGGTGAGATGGCGCTAAAGCAGTACTTTAGCAAAAATAGTAGTAATGAGAATGGTGGGAGTCCGAGTCAGGTTGGAAGAAGGGTCTCTGAAACGGAGAGTACGACGCATTTTGCGAAGGATGCTGAGGGGGTGCAGAGGGTATGATTTATTGTGTAGTAGATGTAATGTATAATTAGCAGTTGATCGGCTATAATTATGTGGAAGTCAGATAATGTGGAATATTTTGTCAATTGAAAGTGTGAAGTAGTTGAAGAGGAAGAAGAATTGACCAATAGGAATGGTGCCGCTAGCTTCTTAATTTGGTGGACGCGTCGCGTTAAGACGAATTCTCCGCTCAACCTTCCCCCACGATCTTGCGGCTGGAGTATCGCAAGTCATTTATTCCACTCAAATATTGGACAATATCGATCGCTCATAAGCACAATGTCACAACAACTGCAACAAAACCAACAACGCGAAGGCGAATCGCCCTCTCCCCCCCCTCCAGCCCCAATCCAATTAACCCCCGGACCACGCGCATCCCGACTCCAAGACATCTACAGCAAAGCTCTCCGCGCAACACTCAAAGCAAACTCATACGAAAACTTTGCAGCCTGCTTTCCCACACCCGCTAGACATGTCCCCGCCAGCTTGGAGTCAGTCCATCGCCAACTAAACGCAAAACTCGAGGAAGGCGCAACAGCCGAGTTCAACGAGATCATCAAAGAGCGCGAGGTAATCAAGGGGCTGAACGAGTTGGATAGATTGGTTGGAGAGGCGAGGAGGAGGAAAAGTCAGGGGGAGAGTGAGAGTGATGTTCCGTACGTTCAGCACCACCTCTCGTCAATTTAAAGGTAGACTAACGAGAGTAGTCCACATATGCTCGACGCCGAGGGTCTGTATAAAGCCCATTTAACGCCGTACTTGGAAGAAGCGCAGGTTGCGATCAATGTCAAGATCGAAACAGCTCAGTCACAGAATGCGGTGCTTGCGGAGAAAGTCCTTGCTCAGAGGAAAGAGATTGAGTCGTTGCTATCCGGTCTGGAGGCTGTGATGGCTGATCTTGAAGGGTCGGCGAAAACGTCGACCGAATACAGCAAGGCGCATAATCTACGGCAGGAAAGCTTACAGATCGACGAGGAGATGAAAATGCAGACCGATTCTTGATACATGGTATTTGCTATATACAATTTTCAACGACATACTCACATGAGCAACGATTCGGCATCGGCTAATCCTACCAAACCATCTTCGATCATTTCTTGCGCGATACCCATCACCTTTCCTGATTCTACACTTCTCAATTGGTCCAATTTGGTTTTATCTCCGGCCAGCGCTGCAGCGAGCGCTTCTTTGCAAGAACCCTCCTTTTCTTGCTCTGAATCACCATCTCGACGCGCCAAAGCAGCAGCTCCGCGGTAGTACGTTTGCGCATTTTTCAACAGTGTCGCCGCGTTCTCGTCTGCCACGGGATAACTCCAAGGAGCTCTGCCCAACTGCCACCGCGACATTTCAGCGTCTCCTCTGGCAATGTGAATTTTGGAAACATTATCTGCACTGGCCAGTTTCGAGGCTGCGGTTAACGACTCCAGGGCTGAAGTTAATGCCTGCCAACGAGAAACGAGCGACTTTTGCACTTCTTCCACAGTACCTGCAGGAGGGTTATCTGCAATCGCAGAGTTGAACGATGTCAGAGCCTCCGCTTTGCTGCAAAGACCTTCGGGATTGTCTGAAAGGTCCAGTTCAGGCGGAAAGGCGCCGCTCAGCTCTCTCTGGTATGTCTCCACATCGGCTCTTCCACTTCGGTACAATACCTCCGTCAAAGCTGCAACGAATATTGCGCGAGCGAGTGCGACCTCCTGTTCTCTGTCTGTGCCTTCCACATACGCCGCGATTTTTGTTCTTAACAAGTCGTACGAGTATTCTTCCACCCACGCCAGGCCATTACCGCCATCGAGGGCCAGCAAACCGCATAGTGTCGCCAGCGTCTCCAACTGTGCAACCGCCGTATCGACCAGTGTATCCTTCGTTACCGGCTCCACTACAGCAGCCCATTCTTCCTGTGCAGGCGCCTCCGACTCAGTATCCATCTCTTCTCCTACCGGTTCTTCCGCCTTAGTCTGCGGAACCTCCCCAGCCTCCATCATCTTGATCTGCTCCTGCGACTCGGTATATCGCAACTCCTGCACAACCAAACATCTCTGGAATAACTCCAACGCTTCGTTCAAATATTTCATCGCTTCCTGCATGCGACTTTCATTAGGTCTTTTGGATTCAGTCAACGCCTCTGCAACACTCGTCAGAACCTGCGCCGTGTTGAATAGAGCATCTGCATTATCTTGATCGAGTACGAGCGCGTCGCGATGGGATTGGAGAGCGATTTGGAGGATTTTGATCTGCGGCGCGGGGAGCTGGGTAGCTAGTTTGGGATGTTGAGTGATTTCGTATTGGACGCGAGCTCTATACATCGTCAGTACTTCTTCTATACCATAGTCAATGTGAGAATTTTCTGTACATACTTGTTATAAGCCAAATCAAAGGATGTCGGATACTTGGCAAGTCCATTATCGTAAATCTCAATTGCGCGCATGAAGAATCGCATGGCTTTCACGGGATCGCCAGCGCGCCATTTTTCGCCGCCTTCTTCCTGGTCAACGCCGGCTTGACTCTGTTAGCTAAATCAAAATTGAAAAAATATGAGATGCGATACATACCAGCTAGAAATTCATCGGCAGTTTCCGGATCCTGCGACAGTCGAACATGAACAGGTTAGTCGAAATCCAACAACCTTCGACGAGATTGCGATTGCGGGGAAGTCAAGAAAAGTCGAAAAATGTTCTTACTTACAGCATGCTGGTGTCTGCCCTTCTTCTTGGACTTGTTTTTCGCATTGTTCACTTCTTTGAGAAGAGATTTTCCTTTCGGCATTTTTGTATATTTTGTGTAAAATTCCTCCGAGTGTACCTAGGTATGTGCAGAGGTTGATGTTTGAGTTGAGTGTCCGGTCTCGTGCTGGAACTGGCTTGATGACCCCGCTCCTAACCCTACATAACCCTAGACACTCATCGCCACTAGGGTAACTACCTAAGTAATGACTTCCAACGTTGACATCGAAGTAAATTTGAAGTCTTTCAAGGATTCCTTGCGAAGATCTACATGAGCGGTTAGGCACGGGGTAAAGAATACAAAATTAGTGTGGTCTAGCTGTGTGCTAAGAATCCACGAATGAGATTTCGGCGTTAATGAGTCATTGTACGTATATCACCGTAGTTAAATCAGCCTCTATAAGAACTTGAGGCAATCCCCCCAGCCGTCTTCAATCTTTGGTTTCGAATATTCACAGCACTTGAAGGTTCCAGATGTCTCTATCGTGAGCTAATCCTAGTATGTTTACGTCCCTATAGCTCTGGCTCAGTTTTATATGTTACCTAGGTATCGGGTATTCATCCTCTTATTTGCAACTCTCTGCAACTCTTACATACATAGACTGACATTGATTCATACCTAGCGTCGATAGTCTTTATAGTACACGACTTACATTATAATCCAGCTGCTGGTCTGACTCATCACAATCCAGACCATGATCAAGCTCCAAAACGTCGGCCCTAGCGAGTGGAAGCTCTGGAAAGAGCAAAGACTAGCCGCCCTCAAAGAAGCACCATATGCATTCCAATCAAAACTCGCCGAATGGGAGGATGTGCCAGAACAACGCTGGCGTGACCGGCTCAGCATCCCTAACGCTTGCCAACTCCTTGCCTTTCTAAATGACGAGACAGTCGGCATGGTAGGGGGAATTCTTGCTGATGAGCCAGAGGTGGAGGGTGTTGTGGAACTTGTATCCTTGTGGGTTGCCCCCGCAGCACGAGGCCGTGGAGTCGGTGATGCATTGATAGCTGCTGTTGAAGACTGGGCCCGAGGCATTGGCGCCGCGAGACTTAGGCTGGAAGTGGTAATGGACAATAAGGCAGCTTGCAGCCTTTATGTGCGTAATGGATTTGTCGGTGTGGAAGTTGGACATAATGAGCTGGAAGTAGGTGGTGGCTGCGTTGAGCAGGTGATGTTTAAGCAATTGGGGTGATATATATATATATATAGAATAGGGTAGATAATGACCAGAAGCAAGAAAGAACTGATAAACGACTAGTGCATACGTTCCAGAGGGATTCTTTCAAGAAGAATACTATACCACAGGATCACCGGGCTTAGGATTGTACGTTCTCATGTCACCTTTGGCTCATGACGGATTTCCTTCGGCTTCTGATTTGTTCTGAGGAAGAGCGTGCAGCATATCGACACTTTTGTAGAAGGGACAGAAGTATTGTTGCTGCGGACAGATTTAAGTAGATGGGTATTGCAGGATTGATGGGAGTAATGTGTAATTATGTACGATTGTAATGATGTGGATGATGTGAATGCAACTCTTCCAAGGTTATTGATGACTCTGTTTAACATGTGGCTACACAGGCAGGTGATCAGAGCCAAACCAAAATAGACCTAGAAGAGACAGGCTTCAGTTCTAGTAGAAAGTAGTAAGTGGGTACTGTTGATCTGCATACAAAATGACGGGCATATATCTGGTTTAGGGTACAGGGTTACGATGTGGCTTTCCTCCTTGCCTCTGTCTAGCAACATCCATCTTCTCGGGCATCGTTATGAATGTAACACGACCAGTGACATCCGCAATAACAACCATATTCTTGCGAATCGCCACAACACTGTTGACATAGTCCCATGGTAGTAACAAGACTGGAGAGCCATTATGAAATATCCAGTCATGGCGTACCTCTACCACGCAGGATTGTTTAGAATCCTTTCTGGTATCATCCAGCCCATCCTCCCCGTCAATAGGGACACGGCCACTATAGTTTCCGGTCCTCAAGTCAAGAACACCCTTTGAATTGTCAGGCCATCTATGAACCAGCTTTTTTTTATCTACTGACAGTTTCATTCCATCGAATGGCTCATCAGAGCCTCGTGAATGGATGATCTGACGACCGTGGATATCGAAAACGCGAGTCGAGAAAGTTCGTCCATCTTCCGACCCGTCAGGACGATAGTCATGGAGAATCTGGGGGTGAGTTCTTGAAACACTCATCACCCGCTGCCTTTTGATAGCCCATGCAAACATAGAAGAGTCAGACGAGAAGGCCATGCGCACATACTCTTTTCCCGTTTGATCTAATTCCTGAAATTTTAGAATATGCTGCTCTTCTGCACCATAATCCCAAATCATGACGACATTCGGTGAGTCTTGCCATGCCCCCCCAACTACTGCCAAAAACTTGCCGTTTGGCGATAATAACATGCTACTGGCACCCCAGATAGTTTTAAAGAGACGCAGCGATCTGCCCGTTCTCGCATCCCACACTGTTACACTAGCATCAAGTGATATGGTAGCAACGGTTGAGCCGTCTGAAGAAATCACAATACCAGTGACTCCGGCGTAGTGGTCTTCAGCTACCTTTGCCCATTCTGTGCTGATAGCCTCTCTATCGTAGCCTTCATCTCCGTCTGTCAATCCTCTGCTTGTGTCCCAAACTCGTAAGGTCCCATCCTTGGATGCCGAAACCAGCCTATGGCGGTCATATAGGCATATCATGTCAGTAATGGCGCTTCGATGTCCCTTGTATTCTCCTTGGTAGTCAAGTGAGAAGAATCCCTTTATCACGATGAGTGCAATATCTGAAAACAGTAATCTCCCCCCGTCGGGGGAGAACCTCACTTTCCCGAAACCGTAGGGGGAGGTCTCTAATTCAGACTCAAGGTTCCCTGTCTTGATATCCACAACCGATATGTTGCCCCATGGTGAGACCCACGCCAACTTGCTACGATCTGGTGAGATAGCTATATCAACTGGACAATGCAAAGACCGCAGCATACTCTCGAGATGCTCGCCGACATCCCATGCGTGAATCATCGATGCAAGTTGACGATCTCTCTTTTCACCGCCAATAGATCTTTTTTCATGCCAACCCTGGCCGCGCCATATCCAGCCATGGCTAATGGTGCGTTGCACCTTCCAAGTTGCAGCGTTCCAGATCTTGGCGATTCCGTCGTTCGAAGCTGACAAAAAGCGCTGGCCATCTGGCGAAAAGCTAATATGGTAGATACGTGTTGCGTGGGCTTTGGATTTATCTTCCAATTTCCCAGTGAGAACATTCCACGTCCATATATATTTACCACTTGCAGCTTTGAGGCTGCAACTGTCAGGCGAGAAGCAGATACTGTTCACCCATGTGTCGCTCTTTAGGGTGTGAATTGGTTCCCAGGTTTCGGTGTCCCATATCAAAATGGTCCTATCGTGTGACCCAGAGAGGCTAGACGCAGAAGCGAGCCTGCTACCATCAGGAGAGAATGCCAGTGAAGTGACAGGGCCAGAGTGCCCACACAATCGTGCTTCTGCATGCCATGAAAACGTGTTCCAGACAAGAATGCTTTCATCATCTGAGGCTGACAGTAACGTTTTCTCGTCGGGGGACAGAACTAGCAAATTTACTCCGGCTTGATGGCCCACGAGAACTTGATGAGAAGGAGGCCAGCCGGATATTGCGCTTGATCTGAGCGTCATACCACGTGGTAGCTCGTTTTCAAATTTCTGTCGGAGGATGCTGTTACGGGGAGCAAAGAGTATGGCAGAATAGTAGGCTTGTAGAGGCGCACGTGCGATCGTTGATTGACTAAATCCTAGGAATCTTTCTGCATCTTCGAGAAAGGCGCGGAGTCGGGTGGTATCCCCATCCTCATTCAATTTTGTTAGCATTGAATCTCAATTACATTTGAAGATGTGCGAAATTACCTTGCTTGTTAGTGAGATGAGATTAGATATAGATATTACGGCACTGTGAATAGTCCTAGTTATGCCCAAAACTTCCAGCCAGTGAAGGAAGTGAGTCTCAAGAAAGTCCAAAACCGGACCGCCGTCGTACAAACCGAGTTGATGTTGCTGGGCACTGTCGATTTTAGAAAGATGGGATGTCCAATAATCACAAGCGTATTTCGTGCGTTGAAGTGCGTCCGATTTGACTGTAGGAATATCGTCTACGGCAATGCCTGGGTCCTTTAGATTCAGCATATCTCTTCGTAAATACCTCGACATGGTCTGTAATGATGTTGTAAAGATTCTGCGATGTTCGGCCATTACTCCGGAAGGAAATATTGAAAAGGCATTAGAGACATCTAGTCGTCCATTAGGATGGTTGAGAATATGATCCTTTGCTGATAGGTGTATGAATTGGACGAGGTCGTTTCTAACTGTTAGAAACGAGCCGCAATGATCTATCAGGTACCGTATGGAGTTTGGCTTTTGAAAATATTGCTCTGGGAGTACAGCAATTGTGATTAGTTCTTGCAGTTTCAGGGGCCGAAAAGCCAACGAGACGGTGGAGAGGATTTTTTGACAGTTTTCCTTGACGTCCTTGGAATACATGCCAATTTGTTTGATCATCCGGTCGTATAATGGCTCTAAGCCATTCGGAATCTCCTGTAGTTTCTTCAAAGGTTTATCGATGGGGAGCAGATCATTGATCTCTTTACATGCCAATGCAACCCATAAAAATGTAGCCTCGGCGTGGTCAGATAGGTACTTGCGGACATCTTCACGAAGTTGAGGATTATAATTATTCCTTTTGGCAAGTTTTGAGACCTTGTGGCGAATGAATGTGTCCACAGCGCTTGACATCAACGATGTACTTAGCTCGAGTGTTGTAACCATCCTTTCGTACGGTCTCACTTCCTTGGAAACTGTTGGTACGTCTCTGCTCGATATGATCCACTTTACATGGTTAAAGCGTTGGTTCTTGTTGAGTACAAGTCGAAATAGTTTCGGCAACTCGGACTCACATTCATCCAGCGCATCTATCATTATGTAGACTTTGGCCGGACAAAGGTCAGAGAGGATACTCTTGAAGAGCTCGCTTAGAGAGTACCACTCTAGGGCACTTCTGGTAATTGAGTGGGTATTATGATCGTATTGTTCTATGATACGTTGCAGGCTTCTCGGATTCGCCTCGGCGAGCATTCGAATAAGGCTTCTCAAAACTGATATTGGGCTCCTCAGTTTCGGATCAGTGTTGAGACAAAAAAAGTATGAAAGATACATTTCTTTCGATTTTGACTCCGAAGTCGACGAGGCTATGACCCTCTCGAGATCATTACTGATGCCAGCCATCAACACTGTATTGATCATTCATTTAGTTAGTGACCTTCAGAGTATATCGTGGACAAAACCGCTTAACGCACTTGTTTTGCCTTTGCCAGGTTCCCCTTTGATCCAAATGACTCGGCGACTCGGGTCACCTTGCCAATTAAGAAAAGTCGGATTTTGTCGAATCCAACTATAACAATCGTCAACAAGGCCTCCTTTTTCATCATCAACCAGCTCTGGCTTCCGTTTCCGTGGATCAATAGGACCCATGGCGTCCAAGTAAACTTCATTATCTGTGTTCACAGAAAAGTAAAAGAAAGGGTCAATAATTATCTAGGCGATTCAATTCATAATAGATCGTAAAACTTAGATCGAAAACTCACTAATACTAGGTCGTGGCAGTACTACATAAACATACTGAAATCAGTGACAAAAATGCTATTTATTCGCCTTTGCAAACGCCTCACCAAGATATTGATCTCTGTCCGACTGATATATGTTCCCACTCCCCTGGACGAAAAATGTCTTGCCCCCGATTGGATTGTTCATCGGCCCTGAACCGTAATTGTTGAAAGTGTGTCCCGTGTCCTCAAATTCTTCATCGGGTATGGATGGCTCCAGCTTAGAGACTGCCTCGATTGCCTCCTTCAACTCCTTAACTTGGTCTTTGGTAACGACTTTCATTGCATGATTGATACTCAATAGTTGCAAATCTTCGAGCATCTCCCTCATCAACGTTTCCACACGACCGCCCTTTCCAATCGCCCGGGCAGCTTTATAGTATCTTATCAGCCTGTTTTCATCTGCCTGCGGCACAACTTTGTTGAAAATTGCCTGAAGTTGTGTAGCTTTGATTTCGCATGCTTTGACAGTGGACGCGAAAGGATCCGGTATGATATCCAAGTCGCTTTTTCTGACATGATCGCTTGCTGTTTTCAGGATATCATGTACTAGAGGAAGCTTTGAAGCTACATCCCGGAATTGGGCAGGAAGGCCTGACTTGTCTTTGGCGGCGTCGTAGACTTGTTTGGTAGCCTCTACGACGCCGATGACACTGGCCATCGCACTGATGACGACCAAAAACTCTGCCCCGGACATCTTGCTTGAAGTTTCCGAAATAACTTTGTAGAGGTTTGCCGCACAACTGAGTTCTTTCCTCTATATAGAGATCTGTCAAGAAATGAGAACAACGACACAGGCCGGTCCTTTCTTAAGTTGCCGTAACGACAGCAGATGCTTCAGGTAATCAGATAGGATGTGACTTTTCGAGTGATACTTTAGATTGCAGGTCATGAAGGACAGAGACACATATTAATCTTCAGAAATCAAACCCACCTGAACATGCGGCTGATTTGCACGAGAAGATAATAATTTGCCATGACAGCCTTGCGTGGCTTTGATGCCCCTCCTTCCAATGCTCAAAACAAATCACATCCCCTTTCTAACCGCTAATGTTAGATTTCGAGACCGAGCTAATGACGGTTTGCATCTCCTTGCGTCCAATCATTCAGCTAGAAGACTAGATTATGCAGGCCTCGCGACGCAGTTAAACGAATTGAATGAATGTACTGGCATTTTTAAGAAATCTGTGTGGCATCCATCAGCCTTATAAATCTGCCTGGGCGAAAATAGCATCGATAGGCACCGGAATCTACTGTCTGTGCTTCTGACTTTTAGTTGGTTACACTTTATAAGTCACTGCCAGCTGAAAGTGTCATTGCCAGTCCGATAGTTACACGATTGCCCTACCACGCCAAACGACCAATTCTTCATCATTAATACCTCTTCGGCGGGCATCTATGTCGCCGCTCTGGCACAGTAGATAGGACGTCAACTTCTAGATGTGTCTGACAATCACGTTCAATACCGTTAGATTTATAAAACTTGGTATGAATAAGCTCCTAAAAGCACGGATTTATGACACAGGACAAACGTTAATATAATTAACGAAGGACGTCTGTTGTGTCGTGGTTTTCAAACCAACAAAATTTCCCAAATCAATATGACGGACGAGGTCGAACGACGAGATTGATCTCACGCCCTTTTTAAAGACCATTTCAAAGTTTGGATCCTCATATTCAACCTGTCAGTCGGAGACCAGCGAGACCCTAAGGAACTTCAGAGTATCCAACATCCTCGAAGAAAAACATATCGCTCACATCTACGAGTGCCGTGGACTGGAAGAGATCGAAGTCATACCCCGTCGGGTCTGACGTTGGGTCCAACACTCCTACATTGCTGAATTCCCCATCACCGTTCAAGATTGCGCCAGGGGGGACCGCTAATGCATCAATTCTAGCCTTATTACTTTCACAGCCCACAGACTCTCCAATCTCTGGGCGTTTGCCATCCCGAAAACACATCAGGCAGTCATAAACCAAGCTCGCGCCCATTCGTGACTTCACATGAAGTCGCAGGTCACGCTGCCGCATGGTTGAACTACTTTCCGCTGCGCTCCAGCACCATCGCAGCAAATCCGACATCCGCGCTGCCTGATCCTTCTGTTTCTGGTGAGAAGACAGCTGAGACAAGGCGAATGCGGCTGCGTTGACGAGGATGTGGCCTCTATCATAGTCCAGGTCTATACTCGACGTCGAATGAAGAACCCTGATGATCACTATCGCGGCACTGAAGATATGCCGAAAAAAGAGCGAGGGCGCATACGCCAGGTGTTGGTGTGCGTCCACTTCCGACAGAACAGTATTGATGAGGTCTGTCGCGGTTTTGTACGCACGGAGGATGCCAGAACTTCGAATTTCGCTGCTGCTGTTGTTGTACAACATAAACAGACATTGTAGTCTTAACTGAGAAGCCAATAGCTGCAATCGATTCGCAACCGACAAGTGGCTCCAAAGCTGCTGTGAAATGGAAAGCAACCTTTGCTCTGCCCTCCGTATCAGATCCCACCCAACAGTCTCGTCGGGAACGCCGTAAGGTTCTTCGACAGCCTCTTCAGCCCAAGATCTCAGAGCCTCGTTTGTGGTCCTCTGTATGATGAGGTTGTGATGGAGCTCGAGCGGTATGCCATCTACCCTTGAACAAGCTTTCCGGATGCTCAGGTCAATAAAGAAGGAGATAGGCTCACAGCCGATCTCGGTAGACAAACTTCTGTGGTTAGCACAATAAATGAGTAAATCGTTTGCAACTCACCTCTGGCCCATAGCCACAGCTGCAAGCCAGGTACGACTTCGTTCGGCTATGTCAAGCCTGTTAAAACTTACTGACTGCTTCGAGTATTCGTCTTCGCATCCAGGCCGGTTGAAGCCCATCATCTGGGCCGAAGTAACAGCGATGTTGGCAAGGACAAACGACTTATCTGTCCACAGGTGCGTATCCGGTAGCGTCCAGGTCGCAAGCAAGAGCAATGCTTGTACATTGGAGAGGCTGAAGAGGCTTCCCCCAATGGTTGCCCACAGCAGTCTGGTCAGCTCTGGTGTCAGGCTGCTCAAAAAGTCGTCGCCGATACGCCTGCTCGCGACTGCAATGATAGTCCAGAAGAGCAGTCGCGAACTGTCATGGCACTTCGGGCTGGTTCGACTCGGATCAAATATTGGAAGAAACGCGTGGTACCTCTCAAAGAATCTGAGCTCACGTCAACCTCGTTCCTCGACTGGCCCCCAGCTCAACTTACGTGGAGAAGAGAACCTGCGCTCTCTCCGAGGTAATCGTTACACTTCCGAGAGTGTAGACGAACTCTCGCCCAACTGAACGCACGGATGAGTGTTGCAGTGGCGACGTGTCCGGGGTGGACCGGGAGACACTTTCGTGTTCGTCTCCAGGTCCGTCTGCAGCTGATCGAGAGGTGCTGTCTGCCAGAGTGGTGTCTGGGTACGGCTGGGAAGACGTGCCCTGGCTCGGAAGATGCTGATCAATTACTCCTTGGAGGCTCAAAAGGTGCCGTTGGAGTTCCTCAACGCGATCCTGCTTATTGGTGCGCTTGTACGATGGCTCGATCGAGCAGGCAAGCCCCAACCTGTGGCAGCGGGGACAAGGAATCCTGTGCAGTGCACATCGCGTTTTGGCTTGCCGGCATTGCCGACAGGCCACCTTACGAGAAGGAGGTTTAGGTGAATCACGTATCGGCCTCATCGTAATTCTTCCAGGTCTGCCGGCATGTCTAAGAACCTCAGCGAGGGCAGGAGGCTGGTTGGAAGATGAGTTGCGTGGACACTGGACCGGACCGATGACGGCTAACTACTCGTAGTATGTATGTAAAACGGTAAACCAAATACCAACTGCACCAAAAAGTAGTACCGGCTAGTGGTTTTTTTGGTAATGGTTTGTAACGGGTGCGAACGTTTCGTATTCACTCGAAATATTTCCAACACTAGTTGGATCACATGACAATTTTGAAATACGGGCAAAGGCAGCCGGACTTTTATTCCTCCGTGCCGGCCTGTACTTAGAACTAGAGAAATCGGAACAATACAAATTCCGGCTCATAGGGCTTAGGGCTAGGGCTACTGTTAACCCCTATTGAAATAATCTGGGCTTCAACTATGAGAAAGATCAACCTTAGGACATATATACATAGTGTAATTTGGCAGCTTGATGTCTATCCCTTATGATAGGTCACAAATTATGTCAGACATACAGACAACTCCATACAGACAACCCTGGTTTCTTTTTCTATCGTCCTTGTAAGCTACTATAAGAAGTGCAGCATCGTACGTCGAAGCGGCAGCAATAATGGCTGCGAAAGAAACCTTTTGCTAGAATCTACACGAAAAGTATGTGATTTGCCACTATCCAGTTGATCTAGGCGGAGTGTGTCTTAAAAGTATCTCTTTGCTCTGCCCCGGGCCGTTCGCGGAGAACTGCGTGTCTGTGTCCTTCGCTGCTGCTGTCGGGCCGTTCGCGGAGATGAATGGGTCTCTCAGAACGGGCAAGTTAAATTAGTAGCTTTACATCTCAGAAGAAACCTTGTCCGTGGCGAGTGGTCAATTGCCCATGACGCTTCCAGCACGAATATTCGCGGGCTGCACGCGTTTCTGAGGGGCCCCGCGATGCCCCAACATTTAACTACCCCAGTAGTCTGGGATGTCGGGAGCCTCCTCACGAGAGTGGATCGAGTACGTACCACTCTTCCATAAAGCTCTTCTTCATCTTCATCTTCTTTCTGCATTCTGTATTCTTTCATGGAAACTTGGAATCTTTGTAACAGCCAGCTTCACTTCGAATCCTTCATATTTCCTCAACAGCACCTTCCAAAATGACTTCCGAGGAAAAATCCTTCCCGGCCGTCGTCGAACACGCAGAACATGCAGATTGTGTATTGTTTGACAGTCTAGAAGAAGTCGCTGCGCAGAAGTCATTGGTGAGGAAGATAGACATCCTCATGCTGCCACTGCTGTCTCTCTCCTATTTGATGGCATACATTGTACGTTAGGACTACGGGTGTGTCATCCATTTGTGTCATCTAACCTGCCCTCCAGGACAGAAACAATATCGGGTATGCAAGACTTATGGGCTTGCAGGAGGACCTGCATCTTACCGCTTCTCAATTTTACAACGCCGTGATGGTTTTTTGTAGGAGGTTCCCTTGATTTCCTAATGTTCTCACACACTGACTTGAGAGACAAGATGCTGGCTACATAACTCTGATCTTCCCAGCTAATCTCCTTTTGAGGACTTTGGGGCCGAAGATTCAACTTGGATTCGCTGTGATAACCTTCGGTGTCTTCGTAACTTGCTACTGTACAGCTCGTACCTACGCGACCCTCGTTGGCCTTCGATTCGCTGTTGGCGGTGCAGAGGCCTTACTGCAGTCAGCGCCCTTGTACATGGCTGTCTGGTATGGTCGACATGAACTGGGTAAAAGAATTGGTAAAACCAAACTGAAAAAAACCTCTACCGATATAAGAAATATACTAACCACGATATAGCTTTCTTCTATTCAGCCACTACAATCTCGGGTGTCTTCAGCGGTCTTATCGCATACGGTATACAGACGACCATGGAGGGCACTCTAAATAGAGCCTCTTGGCAATGGTTATTTCTGATTGAGGGCGTTATAGCCATTGCCTTTGGCTGTTTGAACGCCGTGATTCTTCCTAACTGGCCTGACAGGATCAAGACCTCCAGGATCTTCAGCCCTACGGAGCTCCTGATTGCCCGTAAGAGGAGTAGCAGGCATAATGCGGAGAATCCCAAATTTCGTACTGACCAAATTCTGGCCAGTTTGAAGGACCCAAAGACGTGGTTTTTGGCTCTACTCGCTGGCTGTAACTCAACTATTCTGGCTTCCACCGGCGCCTTCTTGCCGACAATCATCAAGGGATTTGGATTTGGTGCAGTTCGGGCCCAGCTCTTTACAGTGATCCCATATGCAGTGTCGTTTATCTCGATGATCGTCATTGGATATCTGTCCGATCGCATGAGAAACAAGTCTTACTTCATCATAGGATCACTCACGTGCTGCCTGATAGGACTCACCGTTCTGATTAGCACTACCAACAGGCCGGCCGGCATGTTCGCCACCTGCCTTCTTGTTGGGGGCGCATACCCGGCGTCTGTGTTACAAATTGCCTGGATACAAGTCACTTTCTGCGGCGACACCAAGCGAGCTACATCTTGGGGTATCGCGGTGATCTTCGGTCAAGGCTTGAGCATGTCCGGTGCTCAAATTTATAAGGACCCGCCTCGCTTCTTCACAGGACATGGTGTACTCATCGGCTATGTTACCATGGGGTTGGTTTGTACCATCGCGGCCAGAATCCTGATGAAGCGCGACAACAGCCACAGGGACGACATTCTTCGTGGCTATCAAGCTAGAGGAGAACGCCATCCAGACATCGACAAAGATTTGGAGGACACTTGTGACAAACACATCGGCTTTAGGTATATTATTTAAGCGGCGAGCGCTTCTAAGCCTGCATGTGCCCAGGTGGCCCGTTCACTACATCCATGGATATCAATTGATATTCTGGAGCTGGCAGCTGGCACAGCCAAAAAACTGTCCCTTGCTAAAGGATTTGAATTCCGTGACTTGTTTGATGATTTTTGTTTTATTTATTATTACATCTAGTTGTAATTACTTCCAAAAAATGGAGTCACTGTTTAGGGATTACCACCCCTTATAGTATGAGACAAAGTAAACGAAATTTCAATGTTGGTTCGGCCTCCGATAACGAAAAAAAGTTACGCTTTTCATTATAAAGGATTTAATATTGATTACTTTCTCTTCTTTTCCTTTTCTACTTAGGAAGCTGGCCTGTGCTAATTTCCTCTCACTTCGTTCCGCTTTCCTCGATCGTTAATGCAATCCTAGCCTTGTAATAGTATATAGTAGTTTACACTAGGTTAGTCCTGAGGTCTGGGATAGTGTATGGTCTGGTTACAGAAGTATCGGTATCAGAAGAAACCGGGTCTATGCAAGTTTTAATATCAATCGAAGAGGCTAAGTATCTTGATCATTGTATATTATCAGTATTGGAAAGATTAATGCTGAGTTTCACTTTGTATGCTGTCGGCAATCAAACGGTCAAAGTCTACCAGCTCCTTTAACCCACAGGCATTGAACATCTTGTGAGGAGTCCCTTGCCCACTATACTGCTCGGTGTCGCCAGTCTCTTTCAGCGTCCTCAAAGCCTGAGATACGGCCAAAAAGGTAGGCGTCAGGCACACAGCGGCATACACAATAATCTGCACGCCAAAGGCCTGGGCTTCCTGTACGGTAACCTTGTAAGCATTAAATCCTTGCACCATGCCGTACATCACGGGAGCCTTCCCTTTGAACCGGGCACACACTGCCTCCAATTCTTCGCGCGTGGAAATTGCTTCGAGGAAGGCGACGTCCGCGCCTGCATTAACCGCTGCCTCTAACCGGTTCAGAGACTCCTCCAACCCCAGAGATTGCAGAGCATCCGTTCGGGCAATGATGACAATGTCCGATTCCAGTCGTTTTCTTGTTTCGACGGCGGCGTGGATCCGGGTCAGGTACTCCTCCTTTGACACCAGCTGCTTGCCTGCAAGATGCCCACATTTCTTATTTACGACTTGATCCTCGAGATGAAACCCCGCAACACCGGCAGCAATATAGGAGGCTGTGGTCCTTGCGACATTGAGCGTTGCACCGTACCCAGTGTCCGCGTCCGCTATCACAGGCACCGAGCGATCGAGATTTGCGATCATCTCCGCATTCTGCTTCATCTCGGTCATCGTAGCGAGGCCGAGATCCGCCACGCCAAGCGCAGACATACTGGTACCTGCGCCGGTCATGTAGAGAGCCTCGAAGCCTGCGTTTAGGGCAAGACGGGCGGAGATTCCATCGTAGACGCCGGGAGCGACAATAATTTGGGAGGGATCGTTTAGAAGGGCCCGGAGGCGTGTGGATGCTAGGACTGGCATTATGGAGGATGAGATAGAAAGCTTGTATGAGCCACGATCTAGGTCCCGATATCTTCTGACTGATATATTATCGTCTTACTCCCAGCAAAGGAATCAAGATGGATGTTGACAATGGAGGCTGCCGCACACGGCCCGCCGAAACCCTGACTTCAACTGTTGTTCCTTTCGTTCCGCTGCACGCCGCCCACGGCCCGAGATGGTATGATGAAGACAGCCAGACATCAATTGATCTGACGAGGCGAGCCTGGGGGAGCAAAGGCTGGCCTATACTTTTTCTTCATCGGTCCGCTCGCGGAGAGCGATGGCGAGCAATTTGGCCCAGGTTTTCACATCTCGGTCAACAATGAAGTCATCTTGCCTGCTCAATGGGAATAAGTTACGAAATTTTTCCATAGCAAGACAAAGAATGGTTTTCAGTTTTCTAACTGTTTGAGATTCCAAAAAAATAAACCAATAAACGATCCGTAAACATGCCTTTGAATATCATTTCTGTCGAGGTGCCAGATAGACAAACAACGTCGTCTGAATCGAGATGCATTGAACTGGCGAATGAATTTTCTCCCGAAGTCCAGCTACAGTCACGTCGAGATGCGGACATCCCACAACAGGACAATCTCGTTGCCTTTTTGCAAAGATTGGCAGAGACGCTGCAGGTATCTGGCATTCGGTCACTGTCTGAAGCGACCTACGAGGCCGTCAGCAAATGCACGACTTCGGAAGACTTTGGGGGTTACGGATTTGATATCAAAACCCCGCTGACAGCGTCTCAAGAAGCCGATGTGGTGTTCCTCTACTCGGCCTTCATCGAGGCAGTGAAGAGTGAAGAACGAGCTCGATCGAAACCTCAGCCGCTACGACACCGGCCCACGGGCAGACGACCGATGACCATGGCGGAGAAAGTCTTTGCAGCACACGATGTCTCCCAGCGTGGGTATGTGAGGCCAGGCGACATCATCCAGGTCGATGTTGACTGGATCCTAGCGTCGGAGCTCTCTTGGCAGGTAAGTCACTGATGAGCCTCCCCTCTCCTTTGTGTCAGGGTCTCACCGTCCCAGGGCATAGAGACGGTTTATTCGTCTGTGGGACGACCAGGTATCTTCCGCAATGACCGCTTCTGGCTTGCCGGCGACCACCGTGTGGAACCGGAACTGTATGATCAGCCCAAAGTGAGAAAGCTAATGGAGCTGAGTGAGCGAGCGCAAAAGGATTTCAAAATGACTGACTTTCAAGGCTTCAACGTACGTATGGGACCATTCCATTCACAAGTAAGCACGACGACTGATCGAGTAGTACACCATCCTTCACACCGAGTTCGTCCGGGAAAGAGCACAGCCTGGCATGCTTTGTATTGGAGCCGATTCACATTCCTGTTCGGCCGGTGCCGTCAGTTGTCTTTCAATTGGCATGGGTTCCACAGATGTCTGCATACCGCTCGTGACAGGGCAGACCTGGTTTACCGTGCCCAAAACGGTGAATATTTGCTTCACCGGTAAACCGCCCAAAGGAATTGGCGGGAAGGACACGATTCTCTACATTTTGAAGGAGTTCAGGCGAAACACAATTGCAGCGGATCGAGTGATCGAGTTCACTGGTCCCGGAATCAAGTATCTCTCCTGTGATGCTCGTTTCGCAATCGCCAACATGTGCACGGTAAGTGATTTACCTCACATCTCCGGGCCTGCTGCAGGCTGACTCGGCGCAGGAATTTGGAGCCATCACCGGCATTTTTGAGTCTGACGAGCGGACCGTGGAGTTTATCGAGCGACGACGCGTGAAGAAGCACCGGAATAGCGCTATTTACTACAGGGCCGATGAGGATGCCGAATACGAAGCCTCTTACGAAATCGATCTTTCCAAGGTTGAGTCCTCCATTGCCGTCTATCCCGCCCCCGACAACGTAGTGCCCGTCAGTGAGAAGGCTGGTACTCGCCTGGATGGTACTTTCATCGGAGCTTGCACGACCGCGGAGGAGGACTTGATCATTGCTGCGTTTGTGTTAAAGGCTGGACTGGATCGTGGTCTCGAGCCAGTACATCGAGGCCGACGGATCGTAGTTCCAGGCTCCAAACCAATCCGGCATAAGCTCCAAAAGCTGGGACTCCTAGATGTGTACGCTCGAGCTAAATTCAAGGTCCGCGTCCCTGGATGCAGTATGTGCGTTGGGCAGGGGATCGACCAGGCAGCTCCCGGAGAAGTGTGGCTGTCGTCCCAAAATCGGAACTTCAAGAATCGCATGGGTCCAGGTAAGTATTCCCTGGGCCAGATAAACAGGCCGGCTAATTCGAATAGGCTCAATCGCCAATCTCAGCTCTGCTGCAACCGTGGCAGCGTCGTCATTCAACATGGAAATTATCGATCCCAGACCCCTTCTAGATGTCATTGACATGACAGAGCTCGAACGGTGCCTAGGGTATCTACCCTTTACAAGCGAGACACTACAGTCGAAAGCGGAGACCGTGTATTCCGAACCGTACGGCATGGAAGACCTGGATGGTTCGGAATCTGGCGTCGTGAAAGCAGAGGAAGCTGGCCCTCCATCGTCTGTGGCTTTTGGGGAGCCGTCGACCAGCATCAACATCATCCACGGAAAGCCTCTGATTCTAGGAGACTTCATCGATACCGATGCAGTAGGTCCCATGTGTTCCACCCGTGTAACGCGACTAACACTGCCCAGATCATTCCCTCCGCCTTCATCGCCGGCAATACTAGCAATGAGAGTCTTGGTGCGCACTGCATGGAGTACTTCATGCCAACGTTCCGATCCCGCGTGCAGTCTGGAGAGAACATCATAGTCGCTGGCGATGGCTTCGGCTGCGGTTCATCTCGCGATGTCGCCGTCAACGCCCTGATCGGTGCCGGTGTACAGTGTGTGATCGCCAAGTCTTTTGCGTTCATCTACGCCAGGAATCAGCCGAATATCGGACTCTTGGGAATTGTAATTGCAGATGACAGGTTTCACAAGCTAGTGAAAGAGACTGAGGAGGCCGAAATCACAATCGACGTTGGCCTGGGTGTGGTGAGTGTTGCTGGAGAAGAGTTTCCGTTCCGGCTGAGCGAGATGGAAAAGTCGTTGATCGCAGCCGGGGGACTGACGGAGGCTTTCAAGAAATTTGGCAAGGGAGTGTTTGATACTCTATGCCGGCAGAAAGTACAAACTAAGGGGTCAATTACAGATATTGAAGCGGTGGAATTTTAGTTGTCGTTGCGATAGAAGTACCATAGCATCGACGTGAATCATGCCTTGATGGGCTACCCAAGGACAGGTATCAACTCCCTTCACAAGGTCCTCCCCCTGTGCGGTGGTGTAGTTTGGAGATACACTAGATAATGTTTGTGTTGTTAGCGGTAGGGCACATCTAACATGATGGCATTATGAATTGTCTACTAGTTCCACGATGGTATCAATAGAACGCCTGGGTAGCACTGATGATATCTCAGTTCTGGAGCCTGTTAGACTATGCCTTCCTAATGAATTTTTCTCTCTGAGAGAGCATATGCCTTGCCAGTGCTCTGAGATTTTCAGCATTTACAATCCTGGGAAGTGTTAATTCCACGTCAGTTTCTCTGCGAATCCAGGTACGCAATTCTACTGACACAAGGGAATCCAGACTGTAGTTGGCCAGCGGCGCATCTGGCTCTATCTCATCTCTTTCTATCTGGTAATTGAAAATACCTTATCCATCAAGGCATCTGGGAGAATTTCCAGAGCATCGCTTCCAGTACCAATTGGAAGTCGTTTTGAGCGCGAAGCGCTGCCCGCTGCCCTGACCAGGTTCAGTGGCACCTTTGGCACGCGATTCAGCCGTAATGTAAGCAACGAGAGCTCTTGCGTGGAAGCACTGCCAAGGCAATGTGCTGTTCATCTCCCCTTGCGAAACTGAAAGAAATGGCTTTGCCGTCGCGGTTAAGGTGAGACGAGGGACCGATGATTGCACCCTTGATGACGGTCCGGAGATGTGTTTCAGTCAGAATGGCTCCCAGGGAGCCCTTCAATTACTCATCTAAACCGCGATCAGCAACGTAGCCAACTTCCAGGACTATAGGTAATGCAATCGAGACCGTTGGTTGTCCTAGAGCATTGCGATACTCCGCGAAGCTATCGTACAATGACTAGTTAAAAAAGTTTAGATTTAGTACTTTCTTATTCAAAGGGCATAGATTCACTCACCGCAGTAGCCGAGTAGATTGACTGCCCGATGTTGCCACTGCCTGAAATGAACGAAGAAAGAGCAACGAAAAATTCAAGGTTGTCCGGCAATAGCTCATGCAGATTCCATGCGCCCTGGTTTTGAGGCTTTGTAATATTCTTCCATCCTCGTACGTGGAGTTCTCCAATAGCTTGTCCTAAGAGGATAGTCAGTCAAGTCGAACCTTGTACATTCTGCAAAGGAACATATTTTGAGAAAGAGAGCGCCATGAATAACGCCCCGAACTGGAGGAAGATCCTGAATGTAGTGCAGAGCGTGGACTAAGTCTTCCCGGCGACCAACATCGCAAGTTACAGCTCTAACATGTACGCCTGTGTTTTCGTATTGCTGTAATACCTTTTGAACGTCGGGACGAGAGGAGCCATTACGACCGAGCAAAAGCAGATTGTGAGCCCCATGTTCTACCATCCAAGGTACAAGAGAAAGACCAATACCAGCCGTACCACCAGTGATGATGTACGTCGCATCTGCGCGCAGTAAATTTCCTGTCGGAATTTGAAGTGGCGAAGGGCCTTCGGCGATGATCCGCTCATCAGGATCCATGGTGGTGACAATTTTGCTTATGTTCTGACCAGACTGTATTTTGCGTAGATCCTTCGCAATCTGGGAGATCGGTACTGCTGTCAGTGGCTGAATAGGTACGATGACTCCGCTTTTGATAAGACCTGTAAGGTCTGATAGACAGGCCCTGTGCTCTTCTGGCCGGTTTAAGAATAGTGTGCGAAGGTCAACGCCACTGAAGGTAACATTGCGATCAAAAGGCCTCATGGTCAAGTAGCTGTTCTGGAGCAGATCCCTTTTACCAAGCTCCACAAACCTTCCAAATTCTGAAATACCAGTCCAAGTCTCCTGCAGAAGATTGCCATGGGAGTTGGCAATAACGTCAATCCCTTTGTTGTCGGTGACGGACAGGATGCCATCTCTAAACTCAGGGGTTCGACTGGAAAAGATATGATCCTGGGGTATATTGAACGTGTTGTACAGGAACTCCCTCTTGGCCGGGGATCCAGCCGTCACAAAAATCTCAGCGCGTACATGCTGCGCAAGAATGACGCAAGCCTGTCCGACAGCGCCAGATGCAACGTGTATTAGGGTTTTTTCTCCTTTTCTAAGCTTGCCAATTCTCATCAGTGCCATTATTGCGGTAGAGTAGGCCACGGAAATGCTTGCAGCTTCGGCACTGGTGAAGCCATCCGGAATCTTACAAGCCATCCATAAGGGTACTTTGATGTGACTAGAAAAGCTGCCTCAATTGAATGCCCCGTAGCATACACGATCTCCCGGTTGTAAGTCTGTAACATTATGGCCTATTTGTAGCACAACAGCAGCCCCTTCAAATCCCGGGAGAGTCCAAGGGATTGAACCGAGGACGAGGAGCACATCGGAAATTGAGTCCCGAAGCCTCAACCCTAACCAGGATATCACCATCACCCAAGGGTTGGTTGAGAATGCCTCTCCTCTTAAAGTAGATGGAATCCGGACTGCCCGCAGAGCCAACTGTCATCTCGAATGAGACATTGTCCTGCCACAGTCTCTGCTCCTTACGGGTAGTGATTCCTGCCTCTGAAGCAAACACTTCCTTAGCTTCCATTAGTGGTCGGTAACGAGGCAAACATATCATGCCATGAAGCCAAGTGAAATCCTTACCGGCAGAGTTTACCGTCTCTGGATCTTGAAGCCGTTCAGCGAGTTGCGTGATTGCGAAGACTCCTTCCGAGTTGCAAGGTCTCCAGTATGATTAAGTTCCTCGATCCGTTTTCAAGGCGAACCGTACGCAGCAGACCCTTAATCACGTCGTTGTCGGGGCTGTGGTTCTCAGGAATAACCCATATCAGTCTCTTTATCTTCAGCAAAACGTCTTTCAAAAGCTCGAAAATGTCTGACGATATCATGAGTAAATCCCTCAGTCATGATGAGGCCTTCGGGCTGTGCAGTTTGAGGCATAAGTCCGCATCAGAAAAATTCTCTCAGAATTTGGGGAAATGTGGACCACTCGGAGTGCCCGAAGGTCTCGTCATGACTCAGGGATTTACTCATGTTGGAGATTATCAAAATATGAGATGGAAGATATCGGGTCGTGTGACACATTGCCAATTTGGGGGGGTATAGAATCTGAATTTTGGATCTTCTCCTCTTTCTACACCTGATACGGGATAGTCATAATAGACGGCGTCACTTTTTCCTGGCACAGTAGGAGGCATGTCCTACAGGGATGTTTAGTAATTGACTGATTGGGCATGCAGAGATAAGGGCTTTAACCGATAGCATCTTAATTTAGCGCAACCTAGTTATCCTTCTTCTTACTTTAGCTTCATAATTGGCAGGGTCGATCTTAATCCTCACGTTTATTGGCTTAGACTAAAACGAGTGAGTGATAGCCAATTTTTAGAAACTATCCACTATAGAGGCTGTGTAAAATAGTTGGTTGCATAATGAGATATGTACCAAACAGCTTTTGGAATGATTAATACCAACTTCACAATACCGAGATTGTCCATATGCAAATGTGGCCCAGCAATGTAATGTCTTGCAAGTGATCTTTAGCCCTAATTAACAAGATGCCGTCGTTCCGAGATCATTCGAAGTGTATTGGTTTTAATTCATTGCAACGGCCTAGATAGGGTTTGCACAGTATATAAATCCTGTAGATAATAATTATACCTCCTAGCAGAAACTTGGTTTTTGTCAAATATCCGATCTTGCATGTACCGTCACGTAGACGATAATGGCATATAACACGGGGTCAAAAAGTGCCGGTCTGAACTGAAGTTCCACTCTATGCCTGTTCTCGACGTCAAAGTAGCAACAGACAAGATAAAGAAAGGTGAGAACACTTATGCGTTCTCGAATAATGAGATTGGACTTGTTTCTCGCTGTGACACGGTTCAAGTGGCGAGCAATATCCCAATCGAAGATGTGATGGTGTCCTCGAAGGTTGATATTGGTAATGGGGAAATATGGCATGTTTGGGCGATATATGATGGACATAGGTAAGTAAACCGAAATTTAATATTTCGACTCTTCAATGTTTGGCGTCCTTGATGGAGAGTCAAAAAGTGATGAGGCTCATTGAGTATATAGTGGTCCTCATACTGCTCAGGTCCTGGCGCATGCTTTGATCCCTTACGTCGAACGCTCTTTGCAAGCACATTTCTCATCGTCTTCTGCCAATACCGACGGCATTGATAATGCAATCATTTCAGCATTTCAGTCGTTGGATAATGACATCTTGGCAGACGGTCTTTCTGCACTGGAAGACGCCAAACGTCACGCCGAGGTGCAAGCACGTTTAGCCCCGTGCTATGCGGGCTCTTGTGCCCTCTTGGTTCTATACGACCCTGTCAATGCGCAACTACATATCGCCAATACCGGCGATTCGCGCGCAGTTCTAGGGAGCCTTACTTCTTCGACTGGCGATTTTCTTTGTATCCCAATGTCAACAGACCAAACTGCATCCAACACCAAAGAAGTCGAGCGGGTAAAAGCTCTGCATCCTGATGAGCCAACTCTAATCACCAAACGAGACGGAGACTGTTACCGGTATGCTGGTATTGCAGTCACTCGAGCTTTTGGTGATGCGCGCTGGAAATGGTCAAAAAATACCCTCCAGAAGTGTGAAAAGAAGTTTTCCGGTAAACCAGCGCCAGCAAATGCAGTAAATCCTCCCTATCTTGAGGCAACTCCTGAAGTCAAGACCTTCAAGCTGAAAGAAGGTGACTTCATGATCCTAGCCTCGGATGGATTGTGGAACCATCTATCGAGCGAAGATGCCATTTATGGAGTGGCTAAATGGATTGAATTGGTTAAGGACAGTGCTCTCGCAGAAATCGGCAGTGGCACTCCAGTTATGGTTGGCGGAGGTGTTCCACCAGCTGGCCATCGTGCGGAAGGTATCTCGTTCTGGGAGTATACGAAGACCAAGGCTGAATGGTTTGTTTATGAGGATCAAAATTCCGCTACGCATCTCGTCAAAAATGCCTTCGGTGGTAGCCAGCGTCAACTATTTACTGGTATGATGACTGTTGATACACCAACTAGCAAGACCATGAGAGATGATGTGACGGTTCAGGTCATCTTTTTCGGAGGCATATAGCTGACCTCGGATGAGATGGAAGGATAGATGGGGATTTTGGGCAAATACTTCCTTTTTATTAAATCGTTCATGTTTTTTCCACTCACTCTAGTCACTCTTTGTGTATTTACTTCATTTATCAGTGCTTGGTAGCCCTAGCCCTAGCCCTAACAAATTATTGGAGGATTTTTACCACTAGCACCAAAGAGGAGAAGGAGACAATATAGGCAGGAAAACGTTGTAATATTGGTCTGTCTTTTTCTATTGCTAAGTGCGATTCCTGTCCCTTTTATATATGCGATTCTCATACAAACGACCGACTGTAATTCTTTCAATCTGTGTGTTAGATAATTATTAAATTAGGCCTGTATCAAGGCCTTAAATGTGCTTTAAATAATGTTTTAATAGTGTGTTAGTTTGGTGTTAAATAATGTATTAAATATAGCAGATTTATGTCAAATAGATTTATATGCTATATCTGTTTTTAGTGTAGTAATAAAATATAGCCAATACACCCTCCTATAAAGAGAAGCTTTGAAGCTTTTATTTGTGCACTAGAGTGCTGATATTGATTAATCCTTAGTATTAATACTAGTTTAAGAATACTTAGCTGTGAAGAATCTTTATAAAGCTATCTGCAATTATTTTCTTAGTATTTACCTATTTTATATATAGGTGCTGGCATCTAACTTCCTATTAAAGCTAGTAATAATAAATATCAATATATCTAAGACTTGTACAAAACTAGGGATTCTTAGCTATTAATAGTAAAATTATTTGCTTGTTGTTACATTAAATATAGAGCTCTCTATCTAGTATATATCTAATCGATTTGAATATATATTTTTATATATAAAGCCTTTTAGCAGCCTCTATCATAGCGCGGAGTTTGGCTTTAGTGGTTAATATAATAACTAAGTGTTGCTTTATAGCCCTCCAGTTAATAGGACCTCTATATAATATAACTAAATATCCTTTAGAGCTGGTGTGGTTGATTTGGTCACTAAATAAAGCATCTAAGGTATATATAAAAGCATCTATACCTAATTTCTGTGGTAGTGAGTATTTAATAATAAGGAATTAAGTAATATATAGATATTGGATTATATGCTTAATCTGCTAAAAATATACCTTGCTAGGATTCTTAGTATGTTTTATTAGCTTATTGATAGGTTTGGCTATATTAGGCCTAGTTATAATAGTAGTATAAAGGGCAGATCTAATAAGCTCTTGGTAGATATAGATCTTAATATTAGTAGCTTCTCTAGTTAAAGCCTTAATATTAGTAGAAATTAAGGTTAGTATAGATTTCTTAGTATTGTACCTAAAGCGCTCAGCAATCTTAGTAATATAAGAATCTTAGTAGAGCTAAATTTTGTGCTAGGCTTGATCTTAGGTGATCCTAATGTTAAGAAACTATTTAAATTTATCCATTCTATATAGTTTGTAGGTGTTATTGAGCCCTTTCTTAATTGAGTTAAATTCTGCTTGTTTTATAGCTTTATTATAAAATACTAATATATTATTAATAAAGAATAGTAGTAGAATGCTATTTTTTATAAATAAACATTCCTTATCTAGGATTTGTATGAAGCCTAAGCTAAGTAGAGTTCTAGTAAGTTTAAGTTATTATAATCTAGGACTCCTATATAGACTATATAAGGCTTATTTTAACTTTATAATTTTACTAGCTTGTTTAAAGCTATCTAGAAAGAATATATAGATATCCTTATCTAGTTTGCTATTAATAAAGGCATTAATAGTATCAAATTATATAATCTTGAGGTTAAATATAGTAGTAAGCAATATTATTATATAAAAATTTTTTAAGGCTAAAGTTACAGCTTTTATAAGAAGTTTATTCTCATCTTATAGATCGCCTTATATATAAATTCTTACTTTGAATTTAGACAGTTTTCTATGTTTATTAAATTTATATTTAAAAACCTAAGTTAACAGTAAAATCTATATGTTTAGAGGTCTAGGAATAAACTTAAATATATCTTTCTTCTTTAATTTAGTAAATTTATTAGTTGCTACATCTATAAATTGCTTAATATAAGGGTGATGCTATAAAGTTATCCAATTTCTTGGTTCTAGTAGTAAATCTAGTATTAAGATCTAATTCTTGACCTTTTCTTAAGCTACTAAAAAGATATAAGCTAAAGTAGAATCTTATAGTAACTTTTGCTTAGCAAATAACATATAGGCATGTTTCTTCTGCCTTTTTAACAAAGTTAGTAGACTTTCTAGGCTGTGTGCTCTTTTTGAGGCTATTTATACTCTTGGTATAGTAAGAATATTTAATAAGGATAGGTTAGTGCTGATATCTTGAGCCTTAGATATATAGTAGCCTCTGATTAGCTTACTGCCTTATTTATTACTATCTAAAATATTTAATTATCTATTTTATTGATTTTAAGGGTTGTTACTGCTATTTAGAGTTTTTGCTTTTCTTTTTTAGCTATTTGTTAGAGGAGTAATAGATTCTTTTATATTGTCTAATAACCCCTTCTTTCTATTTAGGTTATTTGTTGATAGGGTAAGCTCTTTTAGAGGTGTTAGAAGGCTATAATTGATATTACTTAGATCTAATAGGGCTTCCTGATTGGTTAGAGTAGAGATTTAGGGCAACTAAGCTTCTAGAGAATTAGTTGATTTAGATTTAAGTAAGCTGTTTTCTTGTTCTATATTATTAGCTTTATTTTTATCTTTTTACTTAGCTCTATGCTTAGCTTCTTCTCTTATATTTAACTTTACCCTTTTAGTTGACTTAATATCTTCTTGCTCTATTAAAATATTTTTATATTTAGCTATTTCTTTATCTTTTTAAGTATTATATTCTTCTTTTTTAGGCTTGATTTCTATTTCTTATGGAAATTTTAGCGGCTGTTGGTTAATTTCTATAGATTTAGGTGCTACAACTATGGATTGAGTTATATTTTATATATTACTACTTCTACCCTCTAATATTAGTGAGAAATGGCTAATAAAAGGTCTTAGGTGTATATTTTTGTCAATAGATCTATATACTATGTTGTTGTTGATATCTTTAAGATTTCTCTAATCTGTGTTATCTATATAAGTTGGTATACCTTGCTTGACTATTTCTTTAGTAAATAGATACTTTGGGTTATATCTTTTTATCTTGTTAAAAATTATATCTTAAGCTTGAATAACCCTGAATCCTTAAGGATAGTTGACCTAGATTTGTTAAATATTATAAGCTTTATATTTTACTAGATATCTGATTTGAGTATGGGCTTCTATTTTCTGACTTTTCTTGTTCTTAATCTTAATATAGGCCTTTACACTGAATATAAATAGATTTCTAATATATGGTTTCTCTCTATATGCTTTTTTATATGGGGTTTTCTAGTTTAAGGCCTTAGTTGGAGTCTGGTTGATAGTAAAGATTAATGCCTTTATAGTAAATAGCTATAATACTAAAGGTAAGTTTGCTTCTTGAATTTTGTGCTTAGCTTGTTTAGTAATAAGACCTCTAGCTTACTTGTTAGGACTATTCTGCTCTAGTGTGTTAGGTATAGTTATGTATAATAATATATAATGGTCTCTACACTAGTTTCTGAATGCTAATCTATTAAGTAAGGACTCTTTGTTGGTATAGATTACTTTAATATGAATCTTGAAGGTATATTTAATTTGTTTAATTATTACTTTTATATTAGGAATGACTGCTTTTAAATCAATAATAGTTAATATATGAAATTTTATAATAGGGTATATAGTATAAAGTGTATATTACTCTTTTATTATTGCTTGTGTTATAATAATAATATTAATGAATAAGGTATAGAACACTTAATTTAGCTTTAGTATTAGAACCTTGCTGATCTACTTATTGTTATTATTTATAATATAAATCTTATATTATTCCTGAAGGTTGTCTTTATTTTTATTATATAACTTAGTTATAGTGATAATTGTTTCTTCTATTGTGTTCTCTAACTTCTTAATAGCTTTGATTGAGATGTGGTTATATTGTTTGTGCTAGGTAAGTATAGAATCTTTAAGCGTCCTTTTCTTATATAAACTGAAGGCTAATTTATTTCTTAGTTTATATATAGTATTAGACTTTGTATTCTATTTTATAAAGTAAAGATCCTTATCCTATTTGATATTGTATAAATTGGCTTTGGTATACTTGCTCTATAATTACCTGTTTTTACTATCATATAGGATGTTATTCTTTTGGAGAAGGCTTATAGATATAATATTAGTATGTATGTCTTTAATATACTAAATCTTTTTAAGTTAAATTCCTTTCTATTTTATTAAGTTATTAATTAGTTCTATTAAAAATAGATTTATTATTCCTAGTTTAACTATTTTAATTTAAGTATTGCTGACTAGTAGCTAGTATTATTTGGTTCCTATATTACATAGGTTGTTAATATTATTGGTAATATATACTAAGGACCCTATATTAAGAATAAAGCTATCCTTAAATTTATTTGCTTACTTTATGGCTGATATACTTATATTAATAGTAATACTATAGTATTTATACTTATTCTTGTTATATACTAAATTTAATTATTCTTCTTTATCACTCTTCTAGTTAGAGTTAGCTAAATTAGCAGTTTTCTTTTATTCTTTTCTTATGATATTGAGCTGTTGCTTTATATATCTTAACTTTTTAGCTTTAGAGTTATCTCTTTGCTTTTCTAGGTTTATAAACTTTTTTTTAATTCTAAGATTAGCCTTCTAATCAGTAGTGCGCTTTTCTAGGTTTATATATAGGTATTCTTTAAAGGTATGTTCCTTACTATCTATATATCTTATTATATATATATTATTTTTTTTTGCCTTATTCTCTTGCTGATCTAATTTACTAGCAAAATTAGCTATAATAATATTATAATTTAAACTTTATCTTGGTTTTAATATGGCTTTTATATATATATTAAAGGTGTCAATGATTCTGTTAATTATTAGGGCTTTAATTAAGCTACTAGTCTCTATATCTATATTAAATTTAAGCATATAGTTGCTCTAAATATTATAAAACTTTAATATAATATATTTAGATACTGTAATAAAGTCTCTTATTAATTATTCTTTAGAAATAACTTTATACTGAGCAAGCCTTATATTTATTATAAGATCTTTTTAATTCTTGGAAAGATCCTTAGGCTTTATACCTTATTTTGGTATGCTTAATTTATAGTGTTTTTTAGTAAGCCTTACCTTTTCTTAGTTTTGCTTTAGCGCAAGCTTTTATTATAGAATATCTAATATCTCTAGAATACTCTGGTTTTCTTGAATCAGATATCTGTGACTGAGATATATAATATTAAGTATAAATATATATATATCTTTTATATGTTTTTTATACTTTTAGTACTTAATTATTTTATTGTTATATAATGCTTTTTTGATTCTATATTTTTGTATTAATAACTGACTTAGTAATAGGTTATTAATATTAATAACTAGTATTATTAGTAGGTCTAGCTGAGTTCTTTCTGCTTAAATTCCTTATAGATTGATATATTACTATATATTTTCTTTTATTACTTTTGATCTGAGCTGTTTATACTACTTTCTCTAATTATCTATTAACTTTAAAATAATAGTCTTTTCTAATGTAGCTATTGCTAATAGTTTATTATTTCTTTTAGAACTTTTTTAAAAAACTGTGTTGTAAGTGAGTTGATAGTATTAAAAATAGATATTATATAGTAATATATCCTTCTATAAAGAGGTTTTTGATTCTATAAATAACTTCAAATATTATATAGAGATCTTAGACTTATAACTATTAGAGGATTTTTACTACTAGCATTAAAAAGGAGAAGGAGACAATATAGGCAGGAAAATGTTATAATATTAGTCTGTCTTTTTCTATTGCTAAATGTAATTTCTATCCCTTTTATATATATGATTCTTATATAAACAACTGACTATAATTCTTTCAATCTATATATTAGATAATCATTAAATTAGGCCTGTATTAAGGCCTTAAATATGCTTCAAATAACGTTTCAATGGTGTGTCAGTTTAGTGTCAAATAACGTGTCGAATATAGCGGATTTGTGTCAAATAGATTCACGCGCTATATCCGTTTTCAGCGTAGTGGTAAAATATGGCCAACACAAATTAGTTGCCGCTTTAACTAACGCCTGATCACGGACATACGAACGGCTTAGGTAAAACCATAATCCGCCATTCTTCCGAAGTATACAAAATTGAGCATCAGACACTTATGTCCGTTACATAGTGAAGGCACATTGTTTTGAAAGAAATGTTATGTCCGTTGACACGGACGGAGCATGATGTTTCAGAAAGCATTATATCCATGACAATAAAGTATAATTATCCGGAGTTTGAGTATTTATAAGTCTTCTTTCTCCTCCGTCCCAGACTAAACATTCATGCTTACACTGCCGAGGCGAGAAGAAAAAGAAATTCATTGTACCCGAAGACAATCTGGCTTATTCCTGCCTAAATTGCATTAATCATGGTTTCCATATTATCAGCCATGTTCCCCCCTTCACCGTCTTTCACGGAGAAGGATCTACCGTCTCTCGTCGGTAAAGTCTTCATCATAACGGGTGCGGCATCCGGGGTGGGTTTCGAACTTGCGAAGATGCTTTATGTCGCAGGTGGAACTGTATACGTTACCGCTCGCTCAGCACCACGATGCGAGGGTGCTATTGAGAAGATCAAGGACCAGACACGAGGGAAGAAACCTGAAGGCGTGCTGAAATCCATGGCCCTCGATCTAGCAGAGCTTACAACAATCAAGCCAGCCGTTGACAAATTCCTGCAACAAGAGACCCGGCTGGACGTCCTGGTCAATAATGCGGGCGTGATGAATACTCCTGTGGGAAGCAAGGGAACGCAAGTTCGTCAAATTCTGACCTCGGGAGACCTGTGATTTTGGAATCTGACTAGAATGTGATACAGGGTCACGATCTTGAAATGGTCACGAACTGTTTGGGACCGTATCTCCTCACGAAACTCCTTGAACCTATCCTCATCCAAACAGCTTCATCATGTGCTCAGTTTAGCGTCAGGGTCATCTTCGTCGTCGCACTCATGCAATTCTTTTCGCCTGCTATTGCAATGGATTTCGATAGCAATGGCAACCCTAAGGTCTTGCCAGGAGATAATCACATGAAGATTCAACCCGGGGACAACTACATGCAAACCAAGGTTGGAGGGACGTGGTTAGCAGCCGAATTCGCCAATCGTCTAGAGAGAAAAGGGATTCTTAGTGTGGTGAGTTCAGGGAATAAGAACTGTTCCCGCATAGAATTGCGCTGATTGATTATATCTAGTCGGTACATCCGGGGTTGATGCGAACTGAATTGCAACGAAACATGGCTATTTCCGCTCGAGTGATCATGGTATGTCATACTTCCACCCCACCACGATAGAGCTTTCAAAGCTAACACTCCGTGTAGAAATTGCTTTTTAAGGGCCCTATCTATGGTGCCTACTCCGAGCTTTTTGCGGCTTTTTCCCCAACGCTCAACGCAGAGAACAATGGTGTATACGTATTGGCTTGGGGCAGGATTGCGGAGCTGCCAAAATATATTACCGACGGTCTAAAGAGTAAAGCACAAGGAGGGAGTGGTGGAGCGAAGATGTTCGTCGAGTATTGCGAGCGAGAGACGAAGAGGTTTCAGTGACCGTAATACGAGAAGACGATTAAATCAACTGTATCTATACTCATGCACTAGAGTTTCCAATTTGAAAATTGTAACCGGTCTCTTCACTAAAATCAAAATTCTGAAAAGGCATGTCTACCCAAGGCTGGTCATTCGCCTGGGTCTGTCGAATACGGTTGTCAAAAACATCCTGTTAAGAAATCAGCATCATCAGGTCTAAGGTCTTTTGAGAAGGTCTCACAAACCCAATCAAAATCCAGTTGAGTGTCACCTAATTCTCCAATAACATCTAAGGGTATGAACCCCAGATCGATATTAGATTGAATTGTGGGACTCAAGAGGTGAATAGCATCACCTTCATGTAGCCCGCGACTATAAGTATTAATAGTGCCGGCTGTCAGTTCTGGAAATGGTGTCGATCTGTGCCCTCCAGTATCATAGTCTGGAGCATCATCGTAGACATTTGATTTCGCCTTATCGCGCTGGAAGATGGAGTTGAGCCGTTTCAATATATTGCTTAGCACGGAATACGCTATCCTTGTATCAACCGACATGCCTCTCGTCTTTGACCAAATCGTACATGATTTTTCCAGAGCGGCGATCATCTCTGTCTGTTGAGGATCGGGTATTTTTTGATCTCCCAAATCGCAGGTACTTTCCTGTGTTAAGCACAAGTATGTTATAACCGCCGCGAGTAGAAGGTCGTGCATGGCCAAGGATGAAATAACCCACAAGTCTTTGCACAAAACGCCCCCTGGCTGAGTAGCGTTGTGAACATCGGACTGGATTTGAAGAAGCTCTCTTGAAGCCTCCATTGCCGCTTTCTTCGAGAATGAAAATTCGGTATTCTGTTTCACTTTCGTGATATATTTACGGTGTAATATGCATCGAGATTTGTGAAAAAGCACCGCCAGGCTCAATCGTCGTATAATAAGCTCAACAGGATCGGTGATACAAAGATCCATAGGCACAATACGAAGAAAATATGGGACTGAAGAAAACGCTTGTTGTAGTTCCTGATCCAATGCCGCTACCTCAGCATAATTTGGGAGTGTTAAAAGATTTGCCTGTTCGAGTACCTTTTGAAAGACACGAGCAATTCGACCCTTGGCAAGTGCGTACGACATGCCTGTAATTTCGGTCTCGTGTCTAGGAGATGGCAATTCGGTGGAGTTTTCATCAAAATCCTGATCCTGCAGATTCAATGGTACCCGGGTATCGCTTTGGACCCCTTGAACCATTGACAGGAGGCCGTTCTCGAAGCTAATCAATAAATCCATCTGTACTAGGAGATGCCAAATTCGACGCCGTATCTCGCCTTGGTACGGTGTCATATTGCCTTCTACCTTGTCCGGATCTCGATGGAGGCCCATTCGCAATGACAAACGAACCGCAACACCAACTATCAGGTAACAGCTCATCTGGTTCCGTTTGCTGAGGACAAATTCGCTTTCTATATATAGAAGAAACGTTTCGAGAGTATATGGCCCTGGATCCTTGTCGTAGTTGGATAGCACCAAACATTGTGCACAACGTCGACGATAAATATGTACCATTTCCGACGCAGTGCCACTAGTATTTGGGTATTCCTCACCCTCTCCCAGTGAGGCAAAGGCTCCCAAACACATAACGGAGTATATTAATGCGAGAAGACCGATCGGAGAGGAATGAGGGTCTTCCCAAAACTTTCTATACTGCTCTTATTTTAGTATTGCGGCAGTCTAACTTGAAGGCAATAAACCATCACGTACGTTCTTTTGAAATGTTGGCTTATGAATGATATCTGGTAAAAACATTTAGCAAATTACCTACCGACTTTTTCAGGGTATGAGTAGGCACAACTCACGCAGCGCGGGGCTATTTGAGTTAAAGTATCGAGAGACCAGTCGGTTCACTATATTTCGCTCCGGGAGAGCTGCTAAAAGGTCTTCGTAAGTAGTTGGCGACAGGGAATTGTTCAAGAGCAAAGAAATATCAGGTCGTGCACTCTCATTACCCAGTGAGGTTTCTTCCACATTTTCGCTGAAATAATCTTTCACTTCTTCAATCTATAAAGCATTAGTCGAGCTGAGTCAATGACGGAAAACAAGTATGATTGATCTTACATCCTCCAGCATTGCAGCCCAGTGGGTGGCTCCAATGTAGGTAGCGCCATTTGGTCCTACCAACCGGCCAGAGTTGTCCTTTTCGATATCTTTATCCAGTATGGTCACACTCCCAGGATGCGAACGTTGAGGTCCATTTGACGGTTGGCCTGCCATTGCCCCTTTCACGAGACCTTCCAAATGTTTCAATCGGTTCTGCATGCTTAAAGTGGTTCTCTTTCGCGCAACTGGAGAGGGGAATGTGCATAGAGCGGATCGCCCTCTCTTGACGCACTGTGAGCATGGCTTTTCTCGATCGCATTTCAGCTTCGCATGACGACAAGGGGTACAACTGAGCTGAACCCGGTTTCGTTTTATCGGCGGGTTGTTAGAAGTATCCGGAGCAGCTGATGTAGTGCTATCCGAATTATTGATATTCATCCTGATGAATGCATTATGCCCGGGACTATTTCAGAAAGATTGAAATGATAAGAATTTTAGGCAGAAGTTAAGAGCGGCAAGGAAGAGCCTTGCATACTAATATATTTGGGGACTAACTAGATATAGCATACAAGGGTTAGGGCCGGGGTTCTCTTATTGTGTTTCTAAGTAACTCCTACCCACGAACTATGCGAGAAATTCAGAGACTGCACTTATATAAGGCTAATCCTTTATTGAGCTGACAATGTGTATACTATCTACCTCGCAGTATAACCACCATCAACGAACATGTTAGCGCCTGACACCCAGGCAGCATCATCACTAGCCAGCACAACAGCGAACTTCGCTATATCTTCAGGTTTCCCTGGCCCCCCGAATGGGTGTTTGCGACGCAAGTCATCCAGAGAGGTCATTCCGCTGCCGGTTGTTTCAGCGAATATTGCTGTTTGAGTATCTATACAAGCATTAGTACAGCTTAAAATCCAAACCCTCCTCTTCTTCATGAGAGACGGAGCATGTCATATCTTCCATGGAATCGTGGGAAACACTTACAACCAGGACTGATCGAGTTGCAATGGATTCGATGTTTTGCATATTCCACTGCGACCTGTCGCGTCAAACTGCTCACAGCACCCTTAGAGGCGCAATATGACGCTAGAAAAATTATTAGTCAGTCTAGAAAATACACATTCTGTAAAACAAAGTCGTGATAAACGTACGGTTCCCTTCAGTAGCAATGGATCCCATAATAGATGAAATGTTTATGATCCATCCCCTGTCACCGGAAGGCTGATGTGGTTCCTGCTTGAGCATTTGGGCTATTGCAAATTTTGTACCCAAAAACACAGATCTAGCGTTAACTCTCATAGTTATATCCCAAGTATCATCAGGGGTTGTATGGAGTGGCTGAGGATCATGTGCCTCAATCGAGATTCCGGCATTGTTGACCATACTAATTGGCCTACTGTTAGACATTTGGTCTGCTCAGGTGAGAAAGAAGAAATTCGATCTATAGGGTTTCACGTACACATCCAACCTGCCAAATTCCGAGACAGCGCTGTGGACAAGATTAGCCATCTCCTTGGCATCTCCAACATCTGTTGGAACAAATATGGCGGAGCCACCGTTCTTTCGAATAAGTTCATCTGTATTGATGGCGGTTTCTTCGCGAATGTGTGGTCGAGACTCAGGTCTGAGGTCGGCACAAACCACACGAGCGCCCTCACGAGCGTAAGCAATCGCAATAGCCCGACCAAGACCGGAGGAAGAGCCGGTGACAATGGCAACTTTGTTCAAAAGACGTTGTGAAATAGCCATGTTGTAAGTCTCTCAGAGGGTGTCGTGGAAAAGTAGTTTGGTTGAAAAGAGCCTACGAAGCATTCTCAATAAAGTTTGCGGGAACTGGCTTTGAATTTATACGACTCCCTCCCACGCTTTAGATTCCTTACAAGGAAAAGACCCTTTCTCCCATTCTGGAAAGACCCCCAAGCGAATACAGCAGGTATGCCGAAGAAGTGGAGACACGGAACCCCGCATCTCGGGAAGTATCCACATGTGCAAGTAGGGTTAAGGTTATCCGAGTTGGCGATCTTGGTCCAATTTCCTTTTTGGAAAGAACAGAACAAAAGATCGCGAATGCATAATCCACATAAATGCGACATCCTCGAGTCTAGAACCTTCTTTCAGTAGATACACTCGCAGCTAGATGTTGTGTGACCCAGACCATTATTAGCTCTGCCGTTTTACCTGCATCTTCATTGTCGTGAGCTATTTCATTTCAAAATTCGCTTAGCATGTAGCTATGTTCGTCAGCATGACTCTATGCAAACCATCCATGCTGGAGCTCTTTTGGCCTACAGTCTGGAGGGTAAATAAGAACAGGTAACGGAATTCCTTGATTAGAGTTATGTCAGCTGAATTTTACCCTAACCTCGCTTCCCAATTCATTCGATTGGTCAACCACTGTCGCTCACTTCCACTCGAAGATTTGGACATGTCTCTCTCTCTCATGTTCAGAGTGCAACAAAAATTGCGAATGAGCCGCATGATTAGCGATGATGGAAATCTTCTCTCTTTTAAATAGCCTACGACATTACGCTGAGCCGACACTTTCCAATTCAGATCAATGCAGTTAGTCGGTCCTGTCAGAAGAGCATCTAGCCTATCAAAAGCAGCGACGTTACGCGACATGCATAAGTATCAAACACGCACAGCCCACTCAATCGAGATCACCCTTTATGTATAGCCTATGGGAGATGCCGGAAATGCATAGTGCACACTGCACAGTTTGAGTGGGCACAGAACTATGTGTGATGAAGTTCCTACCCCGCCAACGAGGCTGTTACAATAGAGACGCGCCCGGATAACAGTAATTTTCAATTGAAGTCTACGTCCGCTAGCGAAACATTACCGGTCCAGTTGATATCATATCAATCGCAAAGAAGTGGACTCGGCATTGCAAGAGAGTGCTATGAAGGAAGAGAAAAAAAGCCGAAACCCACTTCGTGGGTTCTTTAGTCGTTCGAAAGGCAAGAGAGAAGCTGAGGTTCCAACTTCAGTACGTCCTTTACGAGTCTCTATTATAAGCAACCATGGCCAACAATTAATTAGGAGACAAAGCTTTCATCCAGTGACTCTAAGCTCAGTGTTGCGCAAAATGTCCTACCCAAACCTGTTCAGATTGAGCCCCCAACTTCCGAGCCGATACCACAGAAGTCGTTGTGGGAGCAAGCTGCAGAAAAGCTTGATCCCGAAGTCCGCCAGGCATTAAACGAAGTGAAAGAAGCACAGTTATTTAACAACGATCAGAATGAAGATAGTGAAGGAACCGCGGATGCTTCATCCCTACCAGATCTAGTGACACGCGAAGCCCAAAGGCGACTGGAAGATATGGAGCATCGACAATGGGCTCTTCCTATAGGCGTCGCGGGAAAGACAATTGAAATTCGATCACTCCTGGGGAAGTTTATCGCCTTTGCAAAAGTAGTCAAGGATAAAGGAGATGAGTTCATAGAATTGGATCCTACAGGATATGCAAAGCTCGCATGGCTGCCTTTTAGTCTCTTCGTGGACGTATGTATGCACCAGATACAATTCTCACCGTTTGAGCAGTTCGACGATCTAACCTTGAATCCTTTCGATACTCGTTTAGCTATCCGCCAAAGACCTTGAGCAGCACCAGGGTGCTCTCGATGCATTCTCGGATATTTCGTTCTTGATATACCGTTATGCACAGGTTGAGAGCATCTACCACAAAAGAAAGATTAAACAGGCAAGGTTCGAAGAGTGTCTAGTGGACTTGTATAAAGCTGTGCTGGACTGTGAAGTTGCTCTACTCCACCATTTTCTCCGACATGGATTCCGTAAGTCGCGCCTTCCCGTGATCGGGTGTTGCTCTTCTTTTTGCCCCCAATCTGACCGAAGGAAAGTACGCTTCTTGAGAGCCATCCCAGCGGTCGACGGCTGGCAAGACCGAGTCACTTCCATCAATCATTTGGATCGGCGCTGCCAGTCTCTTGTGGATATACACGTTGCAACAGGTACGCTTTTCTTCGCCTGTCTGTTAGACATTTGCAGGCTAATAGAAGATACTCTCAAGATATTCTGGATACCAGGCGAGATGTTGATGAACTCGTTGAAGCCAAAAGACGACAAGGTATTTAATGACTTGTATTGTGAACTATCGCCATCGGTTCTAACGCAGCGGCAGAGATCAATGATGTCTTACAGTGGATTATCGACCATGACCCTTCAGTCCAACGCAAACTCGTTCTAGAGAAACTCGGGAAAACGTATGCAGACATCGGGAAGTGGCTTTTTGAACACGAGACTTTTGTTTCGTGGCTTGAAGATGGCACTACAGAAGGCTCAAGCAACCAATATGGTCTAAAACTCTTATGGATGCATGGTCCAGGTAGGGATAGAATCTTGAATTACAACACACTTTAAAAGGAATTTGCTTATTTTTTTGCAGTCGGGTGTGGGAAGAGCTCTCTGACGTACGTTTTGAACAATTTAATACGTTTTTCGACGGATGCTTACATATCAAGGTCAATTCAGCACAAGAGTCATAGAGCACTTTTTAGAAGAAAGTTCAGTTCTCAAGCACCATGATGAACAAGTCTTCTATTTCTACTGTTCAAAGACGCATGGCTTAGGAAGCAAACCGATAAAGATTTTGCAGTCCATGATACGACAGCTAGCCTGGTCGCCGAAGGATTCCCAGATAGAGAAATACATCAAAGGCGAGTGGAACAGACGACAGGCCTCCAAAACAGATCGCCTTTCTCTCGATGATTGCAAGACGTTATTGTTGCAGCTCATCCCACGGCTTCGAAAAACGATCCTAATTATTGATGCCCTCGACGAGTGCGATGATCCCCGGGGGTTCTTAGAAGCCCTGAATGAATTGTCGACTTCTTTCCAAGAGAGGAAAGTGACCGTCAATATATTCATATCCAGCCGCGACGAGGTTTATTTTGCTGTCAATTCGACATTTTCTGAATACTTAGCTATAAATATCACTTCGACTGCGACTGGGCCAGATCTTCGTCAGTACATTGAACGTCGTGTCGATGAGGAATGCAAACGCTTCCGGCAAGTTACAAAGAGAGAAGACTCCAGTATCTTACAACGCTTGGTTGATGAGTTGACTGATCGTGGCCAGCTTGCGTGAGCAACAAATTCCTTGCTACTCTTTCGTGATGACTAACCTGGTCACAGTTCCGGTGGACGGAGCTTCAGCTAGCCTTATTTTTCCCATCTGGAAGACCCTTCAATCCGATAGACATCAAAAGGCGTCTTGAAAGACTGAAAGACCGATCTGGCTTGCTGGATCTCAACAACACTTACAAGGAAGTTTATGAGCATAACATCTCCGATTCGTCTTCGCGCAAAGACGACTTGCACTTCCTTTTAAAGTGGGCTCTAGCTTGTACACAGCCCGCACGTCAGACTACTCACGGACGCCATTAAATTTCATCTTGAGCAACAAGGAGAGACGACTGATCATATTGATCACATCTACATCCTCGACTTGGCCAGTAACCTACTTGTTATAGATGAATATGACACAATACAGTTTGCTCATATTTCAGTGAAGGAGTATTTCCAAGTTACTGCAGATTTCGCGGGCAAATTCTCAAATACAGAGACCAATGACCAGGTGGCTGAGACTTGTTTGCAATATTTACTGTCTTCATACCAGAATTTTCCTTATTATTCTCTGGATCGAGTCTTAACCGGTCAAATGGAGGCTGAGTTTTTTCACTACTCGCTCGCACGATGGGCTTTACACTACTCGAGATCCCGGGAGGCAAGTTCATCCACTGTCTATTTCAAAAAACTTATACCCGGGGCATCGGCTAGCAGTGAGTTTGCGGCGTGGGTAAAGGCAGGCATGGATTGGCATGGATTTGCTATGGATCACGTTAATGATGCTTTATCAACGCCTCCTCGTCCATTTTTCCTCGCATGCATCTGGGGTTTTATGGGTATAATCAATGAGGCAATTGATCAGAAACCCGAGCAGCTTAAGGCATTGAATTACAAGGGCAGGAATGGTCTACATCTTGCAGCGTACTACAACCAAAGAGACGTTGTCAAAGCCCTCATCCGTACAGATATAGACATCAATCTTCAAACTGATGATCAAGAAAGGAGAACTGCGTTACAGCAAGCGGTAATCTGCGGAAACACAGAGGTTGTCAAACTCCTACTTCTTGAGCGAGAAGATGTCGATATCAACATACTGGATAGAGGCACGCTGGGTAGAAAGTCCGCGGTTCATCACGCTATAAGACGTGGACATGTTGATATCATACGCCTCTTGCTGGACAGCCGCAAAGATCTTGATATCAATGTAGAGACGGATACAAAATGGATGTCGAACCTTCGTGGGCATACACCAATACATTTAGCGATTATCAAGGGGGATATTGAAGTCGTGACGATGCTACTTGATAAACGACACGATATTCAAATCAACTTTGACTCTTATGACGGGTCTCCATTACATGCCGCCGCAAGACTAGGCCGTGTGGATATCATTGATACGTTGTTCAGGAAGCGAGATGATATCGACATATATCAAAAAAGTATTACCGCCCTTACAGCACTCCATGTCGCTTCCATCGAGGGTCATGTCGGGGTTGTCACAGCTCTACTTCAGAAGTATGATGAGTTTCGAGTAAATGATGTTGACGGCTATGGCCGTACGGCATTGCATTGTGCGGCTCAATATGGATATGTCGACGTCGTTCACGTATTGCTCGAACGAGATGACCTGAGTTTTGATGCTCAAGATGATGCCGGATACACCGCACTCCATTTTGCAGCCGGCCAGGGCCATGTTCCAATAATTGAGGCTCTTCTTCGGGGACGCGAAAATTATCAAGTCAACAGTAAAGAAGCTCGTGGGAGAACGGCGCTTCATATAGCCAGCATAGCAGGCCACGCTGAAGTAATATCAGTGCTATTTACAATTGGTGTTTCTATTGATATTAATGTACAAGACTCTAATGGGTGTACCGCACTACATCTAGCCTGTCTATACCGGCACGCTAAGGCGGTTGAAGCATTACTACGAGGACGTCCGGATCTCAAAGTCAACATTAGAAACAAGAAGGGCGAGACAGCGCTTCACTTAGCCGTTAAGGAACTCTGTCAGGACATAGTTGAGGAGTTGATTAAGAATCCAAATGTCGACCCTAGCATCACAAATGACGATGGACAAACCGCATTGCACATAGCCGCATCAATCGGGACCGCTGCAATGCTGAAGTCTTTACTCTGGTTTTCCGACCGCATTGATATCAACGCACGCAACAACAACCAACAAACCGCATTGCACCTCACGTTAAGCTACGCAACGTACGTTGAGTATAACTATAATCCGAACCAGTGGAGATGGCAATCAGCAGAACACGTGCTAGTCTTACTTGAATACGGTATTGATCCAACGAGTCAGGATGGAACAGGAAGGACAGCACAGGAAGGACAGCACTCTATACTGCTGCCGAGGAGGGTCTTTCGGAGGTATTTGCAATGATACTTGAGAGTTGTATAGATGCCAATTTGAATGAGCAAGATGAGTCTGGATGGATTATGCTACACTGGGCTGTCCAAAATCATGAGGAGATCATGGTAGAAAGCCTGATTCGACGATGGCCTGATTGCGTGAATGTAGTCGACAACTATGGGCGAACGGCACTACATATAGCATGCTCCGAGGGTCACCTAGAATCTGTGCAGGCTCTACTAGACGGGCAATCTACGATTGACATCAACGCAGTGGACAATGAGAATGGCTGCACAGCTTTACATTTGGCCATCAAAAAAAATCAGTCGATACAGTTCGAGTGCTTCTTGATACTCGGCCAGATATTGATATCAACTTAGCGGATCACACTGGTCAGACAGCCATGCAGATGGCAATCACTGAAGAAGATGAGAGGACCCTACAGGTCTTGTTTGATAAACGAAAAGATATCGATATCAATCACGCGGATAACGAAGGGAAGACAGCTTTGCTTCTAGGCGCTTTGAGCTGTCATTCAAGATCTGTTTCTACGCTACTAGAGAATCGCAGTGACCTCGCCATCAACGCAAAACTTGAAGATGGACGAACAGCATTGCATATCATCCTAGAAAATGGACTGTTCTTTCAACCTTACTACAAGCGATTTGATGAGACGAATCAGGTAGTCAAAGAGCTTCTTGGAAAATACAAAGACGTCGTGGAGATTAATGCTCGTGACGTACATGGGCGGACAGTCTCTCATGTTGCAGCACAATTCGGCCGTTTCGATGCTCTGAATACGATCCTGGAGATCTGCCATGATATGGACGTTGACAGTGCAGATAGGGATGGCCGGACAATTCTGCACTATACAGCAGCTCGTGGCCATATGGATGTCATTGTACTTAGTCTTGGCAATCGTGATGAGGCGGATCCTGAGAGTGATGGTGAAGACAAAGATAAGGAATCTGATGAAGTCGAACGTAACTGTTCCGGGGAAGAAGAGGGCGATGATGCGCCAGAAGTGACCTGGAGTGGCATCGACTCGGTTGAGCAATATGTTTCAGGTGACAGTGAATCGGACGACGCCACTACGCATTGCAATGAGACGATGGCTCTTTTCCTCGAAAAATGCAATAACGCTACAATCAAAACCAAGGACAATCGAGGGCTGACTGCATTTCATCTAGCATCTCTTGCCAAGAATGGTCGTTTTTTCGAGGATTTGCTCAGCGACGACAGAGGAATTGATGTCAATGCCCAGGATAATTACGGATGGACGGCATTGCACATCGCAGTCTTTTATCGGTGTACTAAGGTAGTGAAAACGCTGCTCACGAAATGCGCCTCGATCAATATCAATATCCAGGACCGAAAGGGACAAACACCGTTGCATTTAGCTGCTTCCAAAGGCCGTGTGAAGATGTTGAAAACGCTGCTTGACAATGTAAAAGATGTAAACTTGAATTTGGAGGATAAAAATAACCAGACGGCCTTGGATCTGGCTGTGGAAGGAAATTATGTTGAGGTTGTGGATATGCTCAGGGCGGCAAATGGGCACGCGTTCCAGGAGGCTCATGAGGAGAATGGATCTGACTGAGGCATGGATCAGTACCTAACTACATCTGTATTGAATCTACAAAGGATACACTAAATACAAGTAGTTATATAGCACAAGTCTCGTATCCTATTATAGTCAAGCCGTCATTACTGTCTACCAAGGTACATAATACAAATGAAAGGAAAATATAACATCATGAACAAGGAAAAAACACCAAAAATCAATTAACAATAACCAACCCCGGACCCGCCAGCGTAGCATTAGCCACATCCTGGTTTGAAGTAAACCCTTTAGCAGCCGACGTTGGCACAATAGCAAGTATCGTAAGCCCATTCAACAAATGCTCCGTAAACGGGAACGGCGCCCTCACAGAAACGGTCTGCCCCTGTTGACTCAACACTGTGAAAGGCAAAACAAACGGCACATTCTGCTGATTGATATATGCAACCTCATAGTCCGTCGCTTGCGCTCCATTTGGTAGAGAAAAGCTGAGTTCAACAACTTCATCGGTACTGCTAGCGGGATCAAAGGAGGTGGTGACAGTCAAAGGCTGCATAACATGCAACTTCTTGAAAGCATCAATCTGGTCAGCGTTGGGACAGGATCCCGGCACAATAAAATTCTGGTTCAGCGCATTAAACGCAAAATCGCGCACCGAGTTTGTCAAGAACGGCAACTCGCTGGGGATTTTTCGTTCAAGCACGCGGAAAAAGCCCTGTTGTTCGCCTTCCTGCCCGATAACGGAAGAAATGTCTTGTGTTAGGGCGGCGTCGCCGTGAAGTCCCATGTTGAGGACGATGTTCTGTAAAGTTCCGAGCACGACAGAGGTGAATGTTGTGGCTAGGGTGACGGCTTCGTCGAGTGTGGAGACGGGGAAGTCGTAGAGGCATGGTTCAACGGGGGTTTGGTTGAAGTGTTTGAGGGCGGTGATGGCGTCGAGGGCGTGTAGTTCCTCTTGCTATGTGATCAGTTAGTACATGGAGTTTTTTGTATGTATGATGATGTGGCACTTACAGCGACGATGGCAGTCAACGCACTAAGTCCCAAAGTCCTTGCATTTGCGTTCTGAATCACAAATCCAGGCTCATTATTGGTGATATTTGTCAACAGCTGTTGGAAAAACGCAACCTCGAATTGCTCCTGGGCAGCAATCACTTGAAGACTAATGATTGTGTCCGGGTCAACAGAAGCCGGTGGTGTACTGTTGGAGAGGGTACCGTGAGCCCTTTGCTCGATGTCAAGGACTTGTTGATTATTCGGGATTGGAAAGCCATCGATACTTTGGAATTCGTCGCTGACGTTGTTGTTGTTTGAGCGACGTTCGACGGGCGCTGCTGTTGAGAGAGCTGCGAGGCTGCATAGAGCCAAAGTGATGATATTCTGGCGCATCGTGTTGTCTTCCTTGAAACTGGGAAGAGTACGCGGGATGAATAGATGTTGTTGCTTGAAATGGACTTTCCGCTTTTAAGCAATATTATTTCGAGTGACTGTGGCTAGCAATGACAAACAACGGGAAACAGCGGGAGTCACACTTCTACTTATACCAGATGCCATCTCATTGTACTCATTGTGCAACCTCATACAAAAACACCGTCATTCCTATTTCGACCAGACACGAAAGTCAATCTCTTGACGAGTCACCCTGGGTATTGCAGACCCAGCCTCCACAGGACTAGTCATAATCGATATCTTGACTCGTTGTATTCCGGAAGTGACTAGAACCGGTACAACGCATCGTAGATCTCGTACCTATGTTGCGATTAAGCAATGAATCACAGTGCATACAAAGAAAATCGAAACGCCGTAGCCAATCATCAGACTACCGAAACAGCCGAGCTGAAACTCAATACTAGTGTGGATATTGATCGGCTGTGCAGATAAAAAAGGAAGAAACAAAAATAAACAGTATTATGAAGCAATAATACTCTAAATTATTTTGCAAGGATCAAGAACATGTTGCGATGGCTGCTATTCGCCAGTCCGATGGCCGGAAAGGGAAGCTCGGCCAGTTGGGTGGCTTAGCTTTTTCCTTTTTGGGCGATTTTGTTGTTATTATTAATCCTGTTGTACCACATAATTCAGCTTATTGGATGATGACTGGATAACATTATACTGTTATTGATTATGAGCACTATCTTCTCTCTTTTTATTATCAATACGTATGTCATTGGACGTTGCGGCTGAAGCATAAAATATACCCAAGCAAGTACGGAGGCAGTGGGTAATTAGGGCTGATCTATTTATGGAGTACGACAGGGCTTGCGTCTGTGCATCACAACAAAGCTTGACTGCAATAGCCACGTTCTACCGACGTTAGTCCTCTTTGAGGTTCCGGAAATACAGATGAGGACAATGCTATGAATTGATGATTTGGTTATATTTGAGCCGATATTTATAGACTTTGGGAGGGCTTCAAGTTCAAAGGTTGACATACCTCCCACAGCTACCCGGGCCAACCGCTTCGATGAAACATAGCCAAGCGGAATTTACTTTGCAGTTCTTTGTACGGAAGGTCCATTTATCAACTGATTGAATTGTAAAAATCAGTAAATTCACACGCCCCAAAAATGCCCGAAATCGAATTCAAGGAAGAAAACTTCGGCCCTCTCGTTTGATCCCTCGACGTTGTGCTTAAATCAGTGAACTCGTTCTTCTCCTGTGGCCGCTTCCTCTGACTTGATCTGATTTCACCATCTTATGTTCAACACGAATATCCTTCCATCCAAGACCGGAGCTGAAGAGAAATAAACAGCGACACCGATCCCAGCACCGAAACAGAAAATTTTGTCAAGGGCTGTCAGCAGAAGACAACTGGCCTGCTTCGACGGCTTTGTTTTTCTTGTTCGAGAGAATGGGATCTGCTGCCATGTTGAGTATCGTCGTCTCAGCTCAAAATGGCCTTCAACACGCTCCAGGTACTCTTGAATGTCAATGACCTTTAGCGTATGCGCTGTGAGTCGCTAACTCGTACACAAGTATATAGGGTAATTCGAAGTAACTCGGCCCATTTTGCTTTGATATCCCTGAATCTAGCCAAGCTGTATAATCTACCTGTCGGCCTTATTTTGGACATCTGGACCGTGCATCTGCTCTCTTTTCCTGCTTCATTCGCCCGGCGCATTAGAACGGAATTTCATCACCGTGCTAGCTCTTAGAAAGACTGGCGGCGGAATTCCGCAAAGCCGTACCAAACACAGCCAAACCAGATCTATAGATCGAGGCTTTAAATAGAGAATAGTTCTTTCGCATTTGGCCCGAAGACTAATAACTTGACAGAACGTGAGAAGCATTGATATTATGTGATATTCTGAACTAGCACATGAGTCAACTAACACCACCTGAAAATGTATCCTGCCATTCATCCATTTCTAACCCCAATCATCCACGGCATGATCAGCCCTGGATCCATATTATCGCCTAGAACATCAGCCCAAGCGGTATCCTGGTCTATTTGTTCTTCAGGTGCCATTTTCGGACCAAACATTGCTCGAAGGATGCATGCCATCCGAGGGAACTGCGCAAACAGATCGTCCTCGACTTGAAGGTCTCCTTCAGTGCAGTTTAGCTTTTGTGCCATGCTATCAAGTACAAGCCCCAGGTCCACCGTGTTACATATAGCAATACGATCCCAAGATGGATCTTCCAGGACCGATAGTCGGATGAGCGTTACCAGACATCGTGCCAGTTGGGCCCAGAACAGGAATGAGAGACTACGACATGCCGGAGATGAAAGGGAAAAGGAAACGTCAAACCATGACTTGATAACATTGACCGACCGCCAGAGACTGTCAAGGCGTTCAAAGCCAGAGGTCGCTGCGCTACTCTCGATGGCACCAGTTGAAGATATAGGGAATACTGGTGCGCTGGATTTGGCAGTGTGCATTGTCTCACTAATGCAGAGTTCTACGTAGTGTGCATGTAACATCAGCATTTCTATGAAGTTGTTTATCAATTATCAGCACTTTTTCGACGGTCGGTAGGGTGTCCAGTAAGTCCTTACCGTGAGATGGTAGATGAGAGGACATGGTACTTTTTAAATCCTGCAGTTGCCTATGCAGAGGATTAAAAAGGAGTGACAGAGGCAGTGATGCTGTTCCTTGATTTAAATCCAATTGTTCCCGAGCCCGCACAGTCCCTTGAGCCATCAGCTGTAGGCGCACTTGGTACACGAATGTTGCATCAGTCCGGCAATGTTTGATAGCGGCGAGGGTACGCAGATACTTCTCCATCTGAGGGGTCCACCGCATTGCATCAATTTGTGCGAAGTAGGATAAGGTTAACCTCTTTGTTTTCTGGAGAGAATAGGTCCATCCGAGAACTTACATAGAACTGAGAAGAAAACAGGCAAGTGTAGCTCGCTGCTCCTGGAGAGAGACCTGTCCAGCCCCAACGCTTGTGGCCCGAACAGGACACGGAAAATCTGGAACAAATTGTCCAATCATATGTTCATCATGTGGTAATGGCTTATCGAGGCCAAGATCGCACACTATCGAGATGGCCATCATCATCAGGCGTGACAGGGTGTCGGACTTGGTCAGAAAATGTTCGGAACCCCATGCAATGTATGTTAATATACAGAGCAGCAGATCCAGACTTGAACGGTTTTCCACAACACATTCGTGCGCCAGCAACTTTTTCAACTCTTTGCCATGCTCCGTTTTACTCTGTACTGATGGAGAGGCAGTTGCAACAACAGCACAGGCGAAGAAAGGGCAATCCTGGCGCAGTTGTTCCATGGTCAGGTCTGGCGGGATATCTATGAATGGCAAGGATGGCAGGTTGTAAGCTCGGAAATGTACCAGACATGCCTCGGTTTCCTGGGCTGACCGCTCGTAAAGGGACGCAAAATTGCCCAATCGCACGTCGTGAGGGCCATGTGTGGATGATGGTGAACGCGAGGAAGATAATGCCGCATGAGAAGAGTTGATACTTGATCCCGGCACCGTACCACCGTTGGTTTCTTGAGCAGCAGACCCAAGCAATGGCATTAACCCTGCTATCGCTGCGCCAGGAAGTGGGACCTGGCTTGATACATTATCTTGATCCAGAAGTTTGCGTTGGGTATCCGACGAGTCATGCGAGTTGGTGACCGACTGTAGAAGAGAGACCACAAGATCGAGCTTGCGCTCGAGCTGGGTCATTCTAACATCTATGTCCTGATTCTTTTGGCCATTGCGCTTGCGAATCGAATCGGCAGGCTGGCATTGTTTATTGAGACGACGGCATCTACAACACATGGTCAATATATCTATCTCGCAGAAGCAGCATCATCAACAAGCGATCGAGCGATCAAGCTGACCTTTCGCAGCCGTTGCGGTTAGTGTGGCCAATGCACCTACACTTTGCTTTGAAGCAGTGTAGACACGCCTGGCCGTAGGGGGCTGATTGGCTCCCGTCCATATTCATGAGCGCTCAAAATTGCTCGTTAATGTCACATGGGATAGGGAGGAGAGTGGGAGAGGAATGAAAAGATCAGAGGTTGGATTTCCGTGGGAATTCCGCAGCTCAAAGTCGAACGGATTTGATCTCCGAAATCCGGTCATATATTACGTCGCCAAATTGTGCATCCATGCCTCTAATCGTGCTTGGTGATATTCTAGTATATATATAAAATTAATATATAGCTAGCTATTCTCATCCCTTATTTCTAGAGGATAGTTATAAGTTAGCTTTTTGATTGGTCTAGACACAACAAGGGTCATTCAACATGCCCTTTTTAGATCCATAATGAGCACCAGAGATAATCAAATACGATTACAGCTTCCCCGCCCTCTTTGCAGTCCAAGTAGCAATAGCATCCATCAAAGCCGGGCTCAATGCATCATACGTCTTCAACCCAAGGCTCTCAAACTTCGCCCTCACCTCATCCATCCCCTCAGGCTTGAATCCTTGCTCAATGATACTCGACACAAAAGCCGCAAACTGCGGTTCCTGCCACCCTTTCGTGTCCGAAAGCTCGGCATGCACAAAATCCAATCCCTTGAACGGATGCTCCTTATGGATGCGACCAAACATGTGAACACCGCACTGAGAGCAGGCGTTTCGCTGAATGACAGCCTCGGGGTCGATGATGGTTAACTTATCGCTGTTGGCCGTGACGGACACTTTGTCGACAGGGATGACGCCGACGACTGAGAAGAGGGAACCGGATGGCTTCCAGCATTTGGAGCAGCCGCAGGCATGGTTGTGGAGGACGTCGGAGGCGAGGGTAACCTCGATCTTGTCGCTGGGGCAGTGGCAGTAGAGCTTGCCGCCGGGAAAGTTGGGTTGGCCTTTGGTTAGGCCATTGTCGATTTGGGGGTGTAAATTCAAACCCATTGTGATAGTTGTTTAAGTGGATGAGCGGTTAGGGCTGTATATTGGATTGACTCAGCGTAGACGGATGCAAATCAGCAATTGACCTCGATATGATGATGTTGAGTTGCTTTTATATTTGAGCAATCTGTACCTATTTGCGTCTGATCCCTTCTCCAACAAAGATAGCCACTGAGGAATACATAGCATATCTAAACCCACCCAAAAAAGTCCTGCCTCACCCTAAATGTTCATCCACCACCGAAGATCGGCTTACTCCAAATGTCATCACAAGACGCTCTCTACTTCGCGATGGCTTAAACCCTTCAATGTTCCGTGGTGGCAGCCAAAAATCAAATCTCCGCAATCGCTTTCATTTCCCCAATTAGGAAATTCTCAGAGCCCTACATCACGTGCCGGTGGGGGGTCAGTATGTTTTTTCTCCAAAAGGATTTGTGATCCTAGAAGGATCAAAAGATCTTTTCACGATGTTTGCCAATAATTTTGTTTCTGACGCCATTCTAGAAGGTTTCTTAATTTGGTCCCCGCATAAACATCTGCGTGTTTTTCAGACATATAGGTTGTTGTACATTCCCCTCATGCGGAGAAGAGATGGTTTCTGTAAAGGATCGGACAGTTAGTGTTCTGAAGAGACCACCTATATGGCATACGGAGTAAATATTGGGAAATGCATGTTTGCAAGCTAGTTGGCGTTATGCACCTCCTTCTACCTTGACCATGTGTTGAGCATCGGCAAATCTAGGGTTAATATTCAAGGGCAGGGCAGCTCCGGGAAGCACCAGTTGACGATGCGTTCGCTGTTCATAACCTTAATTTTAAGGCAGTTCCCTGATTGACATGCTATCCGTTCTCGACCGACATAACGATCAATTGAGTCCGGATTTATCATGGCTGTCAATAGCATTCTTCCTTTCGATCTCGAATTCGAGGCTTTTTCAACGTATTTGCCCTTTCAATCATGCAGTCATCAATCAATTTGTACAATTTGCGATACTCCACCGCAGTGAAACAGTACACGACATCATCAAGGTAAGCTGATGAGAATTTTCTCGATACTACGTAACTAACTTATCAAGAGAAAAGCCGTTAGCCCACCCACATTAATTTTAGGTTCTCAATGGCCCGACGATGGATGACTGACTCACGCAAGAGTTAAAAACGCGAAGCTAATCCGGTTTAGTTAAGTACCTCATACGTTGACAACGTGGAATTGTATGACTGCAGAAATGCGACAGCTGAAACAGCGCCTAGGCTGGTAAGACTTGGTAAGGTACGTACGGAGTGACGCTTCCCGCGGGTCACGCCGACTCACGCGAATAGAGAGCCTTTAAATGCCATGCTATGTATTAGTAATACCGTATACATACCTTACAATACCTTAGTGTATGGCTATATCAATCTCTGATTGGCTATTTCACACTTGAAACTAGGGCTACACGTGGCTTGCGGCAGAGTCGCCTTGTATGGGCCAGTAATTTCTTTTCTTTGTTACCCCTGGTCGTTGGCTCAACGGTCAGCTTCAACAGCAAAGTCTTTCCATCAATATACTATCAAGACTTTGGTGAGTAGATAATGATTAGTAGGCTACAAAGTAGAGATAGGCGTAAGCTCTTATCATAAATCTCAGTCATCAGTCCTTAAGTACGCAGATGTGAGATCATAGTGATCGTCACCCATTAACCCGGTTCGTTTCTGTAAAATACGGATGGTACCCAGGCAGTAAGACAATACGAAACTAACAAAGCCCCTCAAGAAGCAAAAAGGACGAAGATCCTCGGACGACGTTCCTTTCTCAGTCCTCGACCAAGCCTGGCTGTTTGTGACTCTCACCATCGTCATATTCTTTTCCTCTTCGATTCTATCGCATCTACTCTTTAACGATCATATATTCAGGCAAGACTGCTTGATCACGCCCCTCGCGACGACTTAAGATATACTACGATAATTATTACGCCCGGTCTAACCCTGCTCGCCGCGTGATCGTCGCTCCTCCTCGAAGAACTACCTCGTGCGAAGAAAAGGGGAATCTTTTTCTCGACAACTTGCGCAACATCCACGGAGAACAACTGGTTTCTTCTCCACCACTTGCGAATATATATATACACGATCTTATCGATAGACGAACATTTATCACATACATAATGGCCCGTACTTCGTTGGAATCTGAGCGGCCGATCATGGCTGGATCGGTATGGATTTTACCTTTCTCCTCAGCTAGGCACTTGCCACATGACAGCTTGCGCAAGCTTAACAAAATTATTTCAACTAACTTGGTGATTATAGAACCGCAACTCAAAGCGCTTCTCGACCTACAGCGGAGTCCCCTCTCTCGCCTCCACAGACACCACCAGCACTCTCCCCAGCGGCGATCGCATGGCCGAAATCAAAGAATATACCGACGGCGTGGAACGCCTCGAGAACAAACCCCTGAGCCAGCAGCGCTTCGTGCCTTCTGCCGAAAAGACGGATAATCTGAATAAGCTCGCTCTCGGCGCCAAGGTTGAGCGCGCGCTCGGAAGGAGAATGACTGGACAAGATGCTGTTATGCGAAAGCCCGCTGTTTCTGTTCTCGATGAGAAGAAGGCGCTGGAGAACTAGATTTTCCTCTACTTTGGTTGGTTGCTGGCTATGAATATCTTCCTACTTGGCTTTGTCGTGGGCGATGGTACTGTATAATGAGAATTCGCAGACCATCATCCCATGCCTCTCGCATCTGATGCTATATGTTTCCCTTGGTTCTTTCAACGGAGTCGCATGATTCACATTTTCAATTTTTCTCTCGCTGCTCTGGTACCAGATTTCCTATGTCTATTTTCCTCGCACATTGATTACCCCGTCGTGTTGTAAATAGCACGCTTTGCATGTCCATTTTGATGTTGATTTGCTTTTACATTGGATTCACTTTTCTCTCATCTCCGCTTCTATATTTTAAATACTTGATGTCGAATGAATATAGATTTCGAAATCCTATGGGAGTCTCGAAGGTTCCGCACGACCATGGTAGGAAGTATCTGCCCAAGAGGCAGCAGTCAGTCATTACTAGGCAACACCCACACGAGAAGAGGATTCATCTTCATAGATTATTCTGAATTATCATTTTGAATGATCATTTTGAATTGATAAACTATACTATCGTCAGTCATCAATCAACATAAAAATCCAGCTTAGTCAGAGTCTTCAGAGCACGGGCCAATCAGGACGCCGCACAAGCTTCGAGATCCTCGGGCGGACTCCATCGCTGTTTCCTCTTCTCTGCTTCTTCCTCTTTTCCCTTCTCCTCCTCCATCCTCTTCATTAATCACACATCCCACTTCATCTTTCGACCATTCAGCTCATTAATTCTTCTTCTACTACATCTTCTAGAGAAAAATCCGTTCTCATTCTTACATATCGACGAAACACGTTTGCCCCATCTTTTTCCCGCTTCGCACTTTATACAACCAACTCGAATTGCCGATTCGTTGTTCTTCAATCAACCCTCTTCACAACAAATCTTTTATTCTCTCATACGAAATACCTTCGATTTGATTCTCATCGACATACGAAGATCTATTGTTATTTGATCTGATTCGAATTTTTCTCGCCGACGGGAGTTCGAATTTCTCATCGCATTTAGCGTCGCACAGTCTTGATATCATATTTTCGATTCTGTACAGACATCATCCACTGTTCCAGGTACGTGAGAAGATCGCAAATCCCTCTTTATCTAGCTGGTGGCGCATATGCTATTTACAAAAATCTTTATCCGCTTTTGGCTAACATGTTTGACGACATCCTTTCAGGTCATAAACGACGTGGTCGGTCCATTTTCTTTTTTGCCCCATTTAAATTCGACGGTCATCCCCGGTGTCTTCCACGCTACGATTGACCTTTGCTTGCCGAACACGATCTTCCCAACATCACCTAGACAAAAGTACAGCTAGATTTAATTTCAATCATTTCAGCAGAAATCATGGCGGACACAACTCAGGCTCCCGTTAACGGCACCTACGCTGCTCCTCCCAACGCCTACCCCGATATCTACATGTCTCAAAACACCATGAACAACGCTGCCCCCAGTTACCACCCTGGTCCTGTCTCTACGCCATCGAACGGACCAGCTCCCGAGAGCAAGGCTGATATTTCAAAGGACGAGGTTGGCTGGTACTTTGTTGAGCAATACTACACAACCATGAGCCGAAACCCAGAGAAGCTTCATCTTTTCTACTCTCGTCGGTCTCAGTTTGTCTCTGGCGACGAAGCTGAGAACGTCCCCGTTGTTGTTGGTCAGAAGGTGAGCATTTTTGTACAAATGATTTTATTGACGACCGTGCGCTAACATCATTCAGGCCATCAGCGACAAGATTAAGGAACTCGACTTCCAGGAGTGCAAAGTCCGTGTCTTGAACGTCGATTCTCAGGCCTCGTTTGACAACATCCTTGTTGCTGTGATTGGAGAGATCTCCAACCGCGCCGAGCCTTCCCGCAAATTCACTCAGACTTTCGTTCTCGCGCAACAGCCAAATGGCTACTATGTTTTGAACGACATCTTCCGATACCTTGCAGATGACGATGAAGAGGTCATTCCCGCTGAGGAGGTACCCGTTGTTGAGCCTGAAGTAGCTGCGGAGCCTGAGCAAGCTGAGACTGTTGCAGTTGACGCAGCTGAGACTGAAGCTGCACCTTCAGCCGATAGTGAGCAGGCGGTCGCTGAGGTTGATGCCAAACTCGAGACTATTGCTGCCAACGGTGAACCTGAGACGGTTGAGGAACCTGCTGCTCCTGCACAGGTCAATGGCGATGCTGAGCACGAGAAGCCTGCCGTTGCTGTTACTCCTGCTGTCCCTGTTGTTCCAGCTGAGCCCGAGGCCGTCAAGCCAGAGGAGCCTCAGACTCCAGAACCTTCACCAGCCGTCAGCACCCCCAAGGAAGTTGCCCCAGCCCCCAAGGAGACTGCTCCTCCTGCCAAGGCTGTTCCGAAGACATGGGCTACTATTGCCTCCAGCAACCGTGCCGCTGCTGCTGCTGCTGCTGCCGCCGCCGCCGCTACCCCGGCTGCTGCACCTCAGCCCAAGCCTGTCGCAACCGCAACCTCATCTCAGCAGCCGGCCAAGCCCCAGCAGGAACAACCTGCTGCTACCCCCGTGACAGAAGCCGTCGCTACCAGCAGCCAGGCCGCTTCAACCGACGCAGGATGGCAGACTGCTGGCCACGACCACGGCAAGAAGCAGGCTCGTTCTGAAGAAAAGTACCCTGCATACATCAAGAACGTCACTGAGAAGGTTGACGCCTCCTTGTTGCGGACTGTCCTCTCTCGTTTCGGAAAGCTTACTCACTTTGATGTCAACCGTTCAAGGGTATGTCACTTTTTTCGAGTTATCTATTGACTTCCTACCAATCAGATCATTTGCTAACATTCAATCTGCTACAGAACTGCGCTTTTGTTGACTTCGCCGACCAGGCTGCATACAACGCTGCTGTTGCAGCCAACCCCCACCAGATCGGAACCGAGCAGGTTACTGTCGAAGAGCGACGCGTTCGCGCTAGCAATGTTGGCGGTGGTTTCGCAGCTGGCCGTGGTGGTAGCGGTGCTAACCGCGGTCGTGCCGATGGCCGGGCTGGCAGCCAGGGTCGCGGTGGCAGCGGCTTTCAACGCGAGCAGGGACGTGGTGGATTCGCAGGTCGTGGCCGTGGCGGCAGCAACGTCAACAGCAACAAGCGTAGCCAGGCACAGGCTGCTTAAATGGCGACGTGTTATTCTCACGTATTGATGCCGAAATGAAACACAAGAAATACAGAAAAGCAACCTTAATAAGCATTTGGTTTGATTGTCGGTTCGCAGGTTATTTGTACGACCACGTATCTTACGGCATATACATACATCGAAAGACATTTCCATATGTCATTTTTACGACAGGCAGTGTTTTCATTTGGTGATGATTTCTTACAACGAGCATGCTAGCGGTTTGGGAAAAGTCGCTTCTTTTTAACTTCGTCTTCTTTTATTGGTTGTTCTTTTCCTATGTGTCTACAGGCGCGGGTCTTGTCTTTTGTTGAATCGATTCAATCACTGCCGGACTGCTTAGATCGATTGATTTGATTGATTCAGAGAACCTTTTTGTATCAAATTTCCCCTTCTTCTACCCACGTTCCGTTTCTCATATTAGAATACATCTCTCTGTCCTAATCGGCTTCGATGATTCGACCGCTTTGTTTCTGTTTGATTTCCATTCTACCCTTGTTTTACTTTATTTAAGCATAGCGAGTCCCAATAAAGGGGGAATTTCATTTCTCTTTCTTCTAATATTTCTATTGTGCGTTTACTTATCATCAAACCCCCTGGATGACTGGCAAGTCCATGTATAACTAACACAACTTTGATCTCTTAGAAAGGAAGAAATACCTAAATCTACTGTTTGATGTTTGATAACACCTTCCTACCTAGACATTCATTATATTTAGCCATTACAACAAACATCCCGAGGTCATATAAGAGTATTGACTGTATTGATTCACCCTATGTTGAATAGGCCCACCAATAAAACAAGTCACTGCAGTACATCGATTGATCGGATACATATGTAGGTACATAGCTTTTCCGCACTAAAGAAAAAAAAAAAAAAAATAATGAGCGACTATAGTTAACGTTAACCCGGAACCCATTCCAAATGTTGCTATGCTACATGGATGTCCTCGCCTGCCTCAGTGGAAAGAAAAGAAGTGCCGTCAATTCCGTCATTCCCGTAAACCCCTTGAAGGAAGGCTCCTTCTTTTGTTTAGATGGTAGCGGGGGGGGTGCTAAGAGTACAATTGTCGATGGTGAACGTGGCCACGGAAACGGTGCAAGGGCCGGTTGTTGCGTTGCCTGTTTTTGTGTGTGGCTATGTGTCAGACAGAAAGAAAGAAAGAAAGGGTGATGAAAAAGCTAGAGGGTTGCAGTGGATTGGAATCTTACAGGCAAAAGCCAACGTATAATCCGCGTCACAGGTAAGTGTAGGATCAATAGCGGCGGCGCCGGGGCTACCGGCGGCTTTGATGACGGCGCCCATGGTGTTTGTGTTTAGTGGCACGGGGACTTGGTAGTGGTTGTCTGCGGAGACGCCGGCGATGGCGAGGGAGATGAGGCCGAGGGCGAAGGAGACCTTCATTTTGATGGATGATGTTGGGTTGAGTTTGTTTGTTTTGGGAGGCTTAAGGGGGGAATGAATGTGGATTGTAGTAGTTGACTTTTGGAAGACTGCTTTGTGATGTCGAATGGTATGTACGTGGAATGGGAAAAGGAGTCGTTTTGATACCTATTTGATGGATGGAAAGGAGTCTTCACATGCATTGATTTTTCAAAATATGAAGTTATACAGGATCAAGTGCTACATGGGCATGTGTATGTCTTACTCTGTTACTGCTTGATGAAGTCCAAAGTAGGTATGCTACATGCTATTTGTGTATTGTGTAATTGAATATGTAGCACCAAACCCCGTCGAAATTTGTCTAATAATCTGGGGTTTGGGTTTCATGTACATCCTTAGACGAGCGAGGGAATACAGATAACAATCCGGAGCTTCCTATTTGGCCACCACAGATACCCAGGTAGGAGACCATAATGTGTCAGCTGCTTATGGGAAGGAAGAAGTGCCAAATACGACGTCTTCCAGAGGCTGAATCACAGAGGACGGTGAGAGCATCTACTTCGATCTCATATACCTCCTGCAACGAATAGGCACACTTGGACGGGAACATAAAACTATGAGTGGGATACGAGCAATCTGGGAAGTTGCGAGAGTTCAAATGTTTCAATTAGAAGTTTAACCTCTGAACGGAAGAGGGCTACCAATGCCATAAACTCCAGATACTGGGGTTGTAAATATCACATGCAGCAGATACTGGAGTGCTTTAGCAAGGCATGAGATGCCCAGGAGCAGGCATCATTTATACTATCTTCCATGTCTAAGGGCACACCAACGGTCTCCGTGAGAGCGAGCAGAATAGAGGTTTACGAATCAGATATAACAGATGACCATCAATAGCACGTTCTAATATCCCCTCCCGGACAACTTCCTCAAGTCCTATTATGTGAGTGGCTTGGAAACCGACTGCTCTCAACATAACACTATCTTGTGTTGTTCCGACTCAGCTTCAGGGATACTTCGGGAGATGAGCTTGTCGCACAATGACCCAGGATTTCATACCTTAGGTTACAGACAGCATCGATATGAGCATACTCCACCATATCAAAGTAGTACTACGGATACTGTATAACCTACAACGTAGTGTCGTGGACCTTGAGGAATATGGGTTGCAGATAATCTCAATAAGATCTGTGTGATACGTGGTATTCAATGAGAAATTATCTGTATTCTAGACCTGCTCAACCATATTCTCTCTTTGCAGGTAGTCTACATAGGTGTGTGTATGTAGCATGTATACCTAGGTATATATCAATTCTGGCATCTGAGAGCCATGACATACAGGTGAAGTCGGGTGGCGGTTGGTACCACAGAATACTATCGAACGATGTAAGCTTATACAGTATGAGATTGATACCCAGACAGCAACAGTTTCTTCCCACCCTTGTCCAAAATTCTCATCAATATTCCGTCCGTATACATCGGGTTATGTATCTGGAAAATGGCCCTGGGAGGTTTACACTTGTTTGACATCGACCAGATCTATTGCTACATACCTAGTGTATATCCGGAACTGACTTCAATGCTCAGAACGTAAATGGGATTGATTAAAACAGCCTTGCTCTTGACTGGAAACTAGAGACTAGAACTCAAAACTAGAAACCATACAACAGTTGATCGCCGGCAAGAGCTAGATCCTCATGTTTGAAACGTAACTCTGTCGAGGCATGTAACTTGGCAGTCACAAGAGGCTCTTCTCGAACCAGCAAAACCAGACCAAATCACCAATCCCATCCTACATAACCATTCGAATACCTAGGTATTATGTGTGGCAAACAAACTCAAAAAAAGTCGGCACCAACTCGCACGGATTGGAATCTATCTCTCATCAGCTTAGCTTCCCTCCCTTCAACCCAAAACTTTGAATATTATATTTTGGGACAATGGGCAACACTAACGACATGAAAACCCCCAATCAGTAAGAATACACGTTTCGCTCAGCAATGACCTCTCCGTCTGATTGTTGATCAAGTCAGCGTTCGTAAAGTGTGTAGTGATGCTCGTGCTGAAATTGTATGATACCACGCTTCCGGGGACTGGGACGGGGACGGAGATGGACGACGCCGTTGCTAGAGTTGCAGATATAGTGGCGATGGAGAGGATTTGGAGCTTCATTTTCTTTTTCTTTTTTTTGTTTTTTGTTTAATAGCTATGCAATGTAATGTTCTTGATATGTAGTGAGTGAATTCAAAGCTTCTTAGGTCATTGATACTGTTGATGAGAAAGTTAATCTGGTATAAACATTTGAATCCTTTATATATGACAATATCGGTGTAACTTGCATGCCTGGATTTTTATGACCTCAGATCCATCGCCATATGTGCAGAGATGGGTAGCATTCGAAAAATTCCCCACACCCTCCAATTTATTCTAAATGACGGGTTACAATTCATATGTTACCTACGAACTTGATTTTTCCTGACATGCGGGAATACTAGCATCCATATGATGTTAGCCATTATCCACATATTCCCAAGCTAGGTGAAGCCACTCAAGCCTCCCTAATAATAAGATGAACGAATCTCAAAGGCCGCCAATACTGATAGATCGGGTTATCTGACTTTGAGCATGGCGACGATGCATCCACAAAGCGTGGGAAAGAAGCAACTCCGAGTTCAGCGCCGTCTAGCAAAGCAGAAATACTCATTTCTCTATATGTTTTCTAACCAGGGCGGTTTTCTCTATAGAACCCTTCTTGGACTAGAAGTACTGAGGGTTTTCAGTTAACCTAACTTAGAGCTATAAATACTCTAGATGCTATAGTCTGCCATCTCCGTAGTAAAACATCTCAATCCAAGTACCTGTGATAATATAGGGATTGAAGTTACGAGTATAATCAGATCACAATGAGATTCTTAGTCAGTCATCTGAGAAAGCTCGTTCCGTAAGTCAGAAGAAAGCTCCTCCACTAGAAGATCTAGCATCCATGAGATATCATCATTCCTTTCTTCACTATCAGACTTTACAGACGCAAATATTGGCGTGATCTCAGACAAGTTGCCAGCCTTGCCTCTGGCCTGAAGCAGAGAGATGATCCTCGACCATGTGCAACAGAGCTTTTCCTGATCTTCAAGAGACACATCCTTTTTTATGAGAATAATAAGGTTTCCGATTTCTTCTGAGAGCAAAAGTCGATATTGCGTCGAAGCCTTCCTAGATAGCTCGTTCCCATCGAAATTTCTTTTTTTATTACTCTCTTGCGCAGCTGGTGAGCCGTTCCTGGTCTCTAAATCACCTTGGGTCTGGCTTTCAAGATCGTGATCAGAATCTCGTGACCTCAGTTTCGACGACTTGTCTGTCACAACTGACCCCAATATATCCCGGTAAGCACAGACGTTCTTATGGTCATGATGCTCTCTTGGGTGCCTTATACGAAACGCATGCCACCAGATCCAGTCAGAGCAGAAAACCAGCCATATACGAATAATCTTTCCTATAGCCGTGACGAGATTTGTCAAAATCGGTATGGCAAGTAATGACCAGAAAATGAAGAAAGCTTTTCCGAAACTGCTCGTGGGAAAGTAGTCCCCATACCCGATCGTAGTGAGCGATGTGTAGGTGAAATAAAGGGAAATGAAATAGGTCCAATTATCTTCCTTTTCGGATTTTCGAAAAACACCTGCACTCACGAACCACAGGACGAACCATGCAGCAAAGAATAACCCCAGCTCGATCCACCTCCGACGTTTATAGAATGCAGATTTGACGTTGCGTACTTTGATGATCTCTTCACCATTGCGGATACGGTTTTTGACTAAAGTGACTTGCAATTGGACTCCGTCGGCTGTTGATAAAGAATCTACTGTGTTCTCCAAGGAAGCTATATTATCATCCTCCCTAAGAGCATCCTCAATTTTGTACTTGAGCTTCAACTCCCTCATCTGATCCGTAAAGGAAGCCACAGCGGTGACAGTGAGACCCAAGCTAGTGATACCCAAAGTAGCGTAGGGAAACACCAAGCAGCGGCCTAGATGACTTGTGGGGACTAGATTTCCCAGACCAATGGTTAGGAGGGTGTAGTCGGTAAAGTAGAGGCCATCCATTAATGACCAGCCTTCAATGGTGCTGAATATTGCGGCTCCACTGAGAAGTAGAATCATAAAAGTGGTAATTCGGGACACGAGGCTTGTACATTCAATCTTTCGCCTATCTGCCCGAGTAAACGGAGACACTCGCACGCTGATCATGTAGATAGAGACGAGTCCTGCTATCAGAACATAGAGACTAGCGGATATAACCCCGGCGAAAAAATTTTCGGTATATACGTAAGCTTCGTGGCCATGGGCTTGTAAATGCTTTCGGACCTCAACGCCAATGAGACTGAACAGGATAATAGCTGAGGCGAGCCAACCAATCACCGCTACTATGTATCCTTTGATTGATCCAATGTGGAGACTCATCGTGATTAGATGTGCCATATAAGCGGCAGTAGACAGAGCCACTGAAGTTGCTTTGAGTCCTACAGTCCTGAACATCCGTTAATAGCCAGATGGAATTGGAAATAAGGTGCGAGGTGCCTTTACCAGGTGGGTGTGCGTAGCTCAGATACTGATCCGTTATCCAAAACACCTTGTTGCCATCCCTTAACTAGTGCACAGATATCGAACATAACAGCCATAGAACCAAAAGCGCCCTTCTCTTTCATTAGCAACGTGTTCATGGTGTCGAAGGGGGATTATTTTCATACCGCAAGAACAGGGCAACCGGTCGAGATGTCCCACCAGTGGCTGCTATTACCGGTATTAGAGGGAAACCGAAGCAGAGAATGCAGGGTGACTTGCCTTGATCTTATCCGATTTCTGGTCGTCGACACATCGACCTCCCCATGACGACCTGATGAAGCCGGCATCGTTGTCTTTAGCCAATTTGGCGGTCCGCCGGAGATATTTACATAAGCAAACAAACAGCGTTGCGAGAATCAGGATACTATATTGAGCCGCGATCGTATGATTTATGAGTATGCTGGACAGTCCTCAGGCTCCTCACAAATGACTCTGGCCGCGATATCCTGCATCCGGCATCTGGCATGCTGTATTTCGGCTAAGGTTGAGGATGGTTTACTTGAACGTTAGGCTAGGTTGTGTGCTATGATTTGCATTAGCTAGTGTAGACATTTAAAACACCTTCGTCCATGGACCCTAGTGATGGACGTAATAAAGCGTCATAATGCGATGGAACGACCACGTGACCTGTAAGAATTGAAAGACCGACATCATATGATGCATCCTAAGCAAGACAATTATGAGAAGGAAAAATATGAATCTTGTGATCAAGTACGAGCGCAGGGAATAACTAAGTTCGTTGACACTCTGACTATTATTACGGAAGAATGTGACTAATCCCGGGAGTTAGAGTTATTGTATGGGCAACATTAATGATTTTACCCTTCATGGTGCTTAAGTCGACGTATACTACAATCCATTACCGAGTAACTTCCAAGCCGTCTGAGCATTAAGCCGCACTTGTCTACCTCGTGGAAGAAGTCAATGACGTTAGTCTATTCTTTGTGCCATGGGAAAAGGAGAATTGATATCACCATTTCCGCGTGTTTAATCGGCGGGCAAAGTCAGAGTTGTCATGTGATAGATGATTGTTACATGACAAGGAGATCTTGAAAGCCCCCATTGTTACATTTATAAAGTCTGCGTACCCTCGTGGCGCAAAGGTAGAGAGTGTTATCAATGAAAGAACGTACAAGCATATTCAAGATCAAATAAATCATCATCAATCATCAATCTCTTCAACATGGCCGATACAAGCGAAGGTCCACTCTTTGAAGTTATGTGGGACATCATCCTGTCCTTTTATGTTTTGAGTGGCGCTGCCCACTATTTTGCTTGGACGTTTTGCTGCAGCCTTCCCTTGGCCGGGAGCAGCCTTCTTCTCAGTTACCCTATGTTTAATCTGACACCGCCTCAAATACGAGCGATCATTATATTTCTTGGCATAGGCATACTCATACGCTGTGCCCAACACTCCGTCCGGGTATATAAAGTCCCACAACATCTAGGCTATCGATTATCTATTGGGTTGTTGGCAGCTGGGTTTCTACTCATTGGAGAGATGTTGGTATGGCCGGCTCTATACGGGCGGTGGAGCATCTGGAAGGATTTTTACGAGCAAAGTGACAGGGTCGCTATCAGTCTTTTTGGGACAATGACTGTACTGGTCGCAATGATGCCTTCTTTGCTGATTTTGATGGAGGAAGCAGAAACTGGTCGACAGGTGAAGGCATGATGTATCTATATTCCTATAGCGATCGCCACGAGACTGGATATAACGACTAAGACCAAGATGCTCTTTGATACAGGAGTTTGCACCTTTGGAGTAACAACTGACACTCTCATTCTCTTTCCTCTAAAATAGTGCCAAGAAGAGGCTATTATAAATATAGAATAGTGTAGGAATAATATTAATGCGGAAATATTACTGGAAGACGCGCGCATCGCGCGCTGCTAGCCCTGAAACGATGAAGTAGATGGTAATGAGGAATTGTGAATTGACTAAGAAGGCGAAATTGAATACAAGCTCGAGAAAATTGTGCACTTTAGAGGTGTAAATGCAGAAAGGGAGCAGGCAATGACTAGTGGGGGATGTATATATATAAGTTGTGGAAGAGTTATACTGAGGCTATCTTGATTGGACAGAGTATGTTGGCGTAGGAGGTTTTTTTGTGGTCTTTGAGAACGCCGTTCAAGCGCAGGAGAGGTTGTCTAGGGAGGTGATTTGGCTTTATCCGCTGATTTAGGCTATATTATGTTATAGTCTTTATCGAGCTGAATTCCCAAAGGGTCAACCCTTGTGTCATTGTCTCGAGAGAGAGTGTGTACTTTCGGGTCGATGATGAGGCGAGGTTAAGGATACTCTATTTGATAAAGGAATTGAGTTGGAAGGAGTGCTAGGACTAGCATGCTGTATCTAATGGTTGGGCTGTTTTCGCTTGCTTGGAGGCGAATATGAGAGGAGAGAAATTGATCTAGCGAGGCCCTTTTCTGAGGTAGGCAGTGATGGGAAAAGTATATTCAGTTTGACTGGAGTTGTTGTAAACCGAAGTAGTGTGGAGCCATTGTTTACCGTACAGTACACGTCCTGAGTAAATAGATCGAAGTTACCGGGGAAAATCGGCTAAAATCAATGGAGTATAGAAAAGTTGTGGGGTATGTAGGTACAGATGCCAAATAGAGCCTATTATCCTGGACCTCTGTTCGCCCGACTCCTGCGGGTAGGTATCGAGGAAAGACCTCTATGCTTGTGAAATCCTTCGTGTTTCAATCGATGTAGGAGGAATGAAGTGTATAATAGGCAATATTTGGTATAGTGTCCTGCTGAGAAAGCTAACACTCTGGGACATTAGTGGAGCTGCTTTAGGTTGAGGACTCCGTTTTAGAGTTGTTGATCATAAACGTGGCGCTCGGTTGTGGGTTTGAAGAGATCTAAATGGACGGAGTACTTCAGCCTTGAGGCCGCTGAATTACTTCCATTGGCTGGGCCATACCGCTTTATATCCATCTCTGTAGAGATTGAACCCCGCTCGACACTTGACCATCTTCATTCTCCTCCGCAATCAAGGATAAAGTCGTCGGCCCGCGAGTTCCACTCGTTCCAGGTATGGAAACATATCGTATTGTATCAGGCAATGTGGCTTCCTTGTAAGCTCAGAACTCTGCGCCTGCAATGCGGAGCTGTATACCTCAGCCTAGTTCCCGACTATCTCCTGTCTCGGATGAAGAATCCACAGACGGGCATCGGAAATACCCGCACATACTCAAAGTATTTTCCAAGGAAAATTATTTAAGGACACTAGTCCGTCCTTGAGTGATGCCATGTCGAAGCTCGATCATCTGGTAATCCCTAGAAGCATAGCCCAGAATCAAAGTCCTGCCCTCGTTTTCAAAAATGAAGCTTTCAGGTTTTGCGCTCTTTGCTGGCCTTACGTCCAGTACGGCCGCACAAGCGGTCAAAGTCAGTGAGTAAGCACCTCGCGGCAGCAGCTTACCTTCGTGAAACAGGTTAACATATCGGGTGGGGTTAATTAGTGCTGCTCGGCGACTCTATTACTGAGATCACCTGCTGGAGACCCCTTGTGTGGGAACAAATCACATCCGCTGGGTTGGCGGGCAGTGTCGATTTTGTCGGCAGTATGAATGACCTCCAACCACAGTGCTCGCGGCCCCAGGGTTTTGATCCGGACCATGAAGGCCATTCGGGCTGGCAGGCGTATGATATTGCCAGAAACAACATCGTCGGCTGGGTTCAGAATACCAAGCCCGATATCGTTCAATTCATGCTCGGCACCAACGATGTTAACATCGGCCACCGGAACGCCGATAGCATCATTGGCTCGTATACAATCATGCTCAATGCAATGCGTGCCGCAAACCCTAGGGTCAAGGTTATCGTAAGTTGTGCTTTCTGATCATCGTATGACTCTTGTCTTCTTGGTCAAACGCTGACGCGCATCCTCCTAGGTTGATAAGATGATACCGACGAGCTGGAGCGACGCGACCATTGAGGCCGTCAACAACGCCATCCCGGGCTGGGTACTGCAGCAAACAACAGCGGAGTCGCCTGTTGTCATTGCTGACTGCTCACGGGCCGCTGGTTTCACAAATGACATGCTGCGGGATGATGGTGTCCATCCTAACAGCAAGGGTGATCAGTTCATAGCAGGACAAATTGGCCCTAAGCTGATACAGCTCATCAAGGACGTCTCTACAGGCACCACGAGCTCCACTTCGACCAGCTCCACTTCCCCCACTTCGACGAGCGGCGGATCGGGCACCGGCGCTGCACACTGGGGACAGTGCGGTGGTATCGGCTGGAATGGTCCCACCACTTGTGTTTCGCCTTATACTTGCCAGCAAATAAACACGTACTACTATCAATGCTTGTAGATGAATGCCTTCTCATTAGGAGAGAGGATGTAGGTAATCAGGAAGATGGGAGGAGGAAGATTGAATTCAGTTTTTTGTCCTTAACCGCTTTCATCACTGTTTTATACTTCAACTATGTACGTATGGACAGTTTAGTTTGCCTTTAGTTTCCTTTCCAATTTTTACTTTGTGTGACGGGCTGAAGCTATCAACAAGGCGATTACTAGAATTAGGGTTGTGTGAAATACAGACGTGTCTGTCTAGTTATTCTGGTAACCTAGCAGCCTGTCATTACGAATTATCTTGTATTCCATTGCTATCATAAGATACTGAAGTATTGACCTTTAGAACAGTGTTCTTTTTTTTTTTTTTGAATCATACGCAGACAGCTAGTGCTCTGGAGCACTAGTTGTGGCAGAACAGGCAATTCATGCAGCTGCTAGCCATTCCTTTTAGCCTTCAGCTCCAGGCCACGCAATGATGTGGCTCCGAAACTAACATATCACTAATATTAGGCTCGCTAGCACACTCTAAGGTTATGAGTTATAGATCCCATCAAGACGATAATATACTATCTCTGCCTTTCGATTTATGGGATAATGACCTCTTATATGCCCCCGGCCCTAGTAATTTTAGTGCAAGTTCGTCGCCATATATACATAGTCCCCAGCCCAGCATATTCCTTGAGTATCCTTCCCAGTGAGAACCATGATCTGATCAATGATGTTTTATTCCTCCATTGTTATGGATAAGGATAAAGCTTGTAATGAGCATCCGCCAATCTATCTCCATTATCTCATTGACTGGAAGGTTTACCTGAACAACAGAATAATTATAAAAAGTGGTTTTTGCACCTGATGTATATTGTGTATTGGCAAAAAGTTTGAGAGAGAAGGTTGAACACGTGAAAAGCTGAAAATTATTTAGCAACCGACGTGCTCAGTTAGAGAATATTACAGCCATGGCTTCCATATTGAACGATCGTTCACAGAAACTTCACCAACAAGCTGGGGGATCGATATCAATTGGGAAATGACAGAAAAGCAACTCCTCAAGTGGAAAGAGCTATGTATAATATCGTCCACGAAGCACCGCGAAATATTCTACAAACCTATTTCACGCCCGCAATAAACCCATCGACGCGGTCCGAAAACCGACTGTAGGTCTCTCCAAACGTATCATCCTCACCGACACATATCTTATAAGTTGTTCTCGCATATTCCTCCGCTTGATCAGCCAATTCGGGTGCTGTGTCGCAGTACATGCGGCAAAGAATCATCCAGCACCCAACAAGACCATCCATCATCAAGCCCCACCTCTTGACAAGTAAAGTCACGCCAGGTGTATGCGGAAGTTGCCCACCTTCAATCGCATAACCGAGTGACTCCAACGTCTTGAAAGCAAATTCAATAGCATTTTGCTGCTGGCCGCCTGTTGCATGCACCGCCGCCAAGGACAAGTATGCTTTCCAGATTCCGAGACGCGGCACTTCAGACGATTGTCGACTATATGTTTTCTCGAGCGTAGCAACTGTTTGCTCGATTTTAGCGATCGTAGCACTCTGTGTTCGGGTGCGGGATAGGGTCTGGAAGGCCTTCACCAAGTTAGCAACGAGTTGTCTCCGCTTCGTTAAATTTATTTTCTCTGTTTCGTGGAGGTCTTGACAGATAATACAGCTGCATTCGAACCCCCAGTGCCGCAGGTCCAAGTGCTCTGTCTTATTTCCATAATCGAGTGGTGCTTTGTACCAGAACGTGAGCTCGGTATTTACGGGGAGGTCTCGTGTGGCGCGAACCACCATCATATCCCCGATAAAGGAACGGCGGGCATTGGTGTAGCAGGAGTGATTAATGTATGACGCTAAAGGCCAAATTCCGCAAGAATGAAATTCCTTCTTGGTCGTTTTGAGCTTTTGCGTCTCGTCTTCTTTCATGGTGACTATGTGGGATTCACGCGAGGACACCGGACAGCCGAAACAGTTTAGTGACATTGTTCGCTCGACCAAGAATCTGGCGGCATCAGTCGGTATAACATTGCTCTTTCGGTGAACAAAACTTACGTATCAACGACGGGTATACCGTCGACTTCGGAGACGTCGACCGGTGTATAGGAGCCGTGGTACAGATCGGTGAAGGTTGACATCAACGATGGGTTCTTATACAGCTTTTGTGCGATGAGGCCGATCAGCTCCGCTTGGGTACCCATCGTCATGGTCTGCGTTTCAGTGTTCATCAATAACGAGATGTTTTGTAAATCGCCATTCTCGTCATGGAAGGCGTGTGCAAAGGCTTTTTCGCAAAAGAGGAGATCACCAGCTCGAACCGCTGCAGTAGTAAATAAACCACGTCCACGCGATTCGGTAGATCTTACAGAGACTGGGCCAACATATGTCGCGCGATCAAGATGAGGTGGGCGACGTTTCATTGCTTCTCGTTGCAGTCGTCTGAATGGATATTCGCCACTCCGCACCTCCGCCAGTCGGGCGGTGGCCCGATCGAACTCTTTTTTAGCGACAGTATTATTCGGGTATTCCTTGTTGAGCAATACGTGCACTTCGTAGGACTCTCGAACTCTCTGGAGGTAGTAGAGGGCCTGGGATTTGCGAAACAACGCCTTTGAGGAATTGTTGTATGACAATGTCAGTTCGACATCACTAAGGGCTGCGTCGAATTGGTGGGTTTTGAGGCAAGCCAGAGCACGGTTAAGCCTGATGATTAGGCCTTCCTCTAGAGTTGGGGATAAATTTAGAGCCTTGGTATAACTGCATCGTGGTTAGCTTGTCTTCTCGCAACCATCAAATCATACTGTACCAGCCAATAGCGAGATAGTACGCGGATTGGTTAAAGAAATCATTCCCTTTTGTCTTCCATTGAATTGCAGATGTATGATTTTGTGACCGAGTTGTCCATACTGAAGGGACGAGAGGGTCATGTTCTGGGATGAACCTAATATCGGAGAGATGATCAACTCGTAGACCATAATCACCATCAGCCATCATCTTCAAGTAAGGTTCTTTTATAAGCATGACTGTTCCTTCAACAAGCCGGCCATCAGTAGCAAGATCAGCTTCCTGGTTATATAACTGCAGCATGAGAACATCCCCTCTCTGATCCTCCACAACGGCCATGATCGCAGTCATTTTATCCGTCGGAGTCACCGCTCTCACTAGAATGTACGAGCCACGATGATGAGTCTCAAGGGTGAGATCTGAGATCAGGGCGTACTTGAGATCGCCTAACGCCGCAACAGAGGGGTGGTAGGGTTGGGGCACGAAAGAGGATCGAATAGCATGCTTATCTACAGCTCTGCTATTGCTCATCATTCGGCGAAACATGAATTGCATTATGATCTCGTCGCGAGACTTGGTCGGCTTGGGAACCTGGCCCTTGCGAGACAGGGCATTCTGAAGAGCTCGCTTTTGTCTCTGCAGTTGTTGCAGGTATTCAGATACCTGCGAAACATCATGAGTGTCCATATTTCGGGTCTTGCTAAGAGGCTGTTGGTGCAATTTGGCTGCTAATTACTCTCTCTACTGTTGAAGGACAAAGGTTTTGAGCAGTTATGAGGAGGAGGAGGAGGAGGAGGAGGAGGAGGAGGGGAAGGGGAAACCGGTTTGTTAAAGGGGGGGAGGGGTTATGGTAACACCAGTTTAGGAGGAAGATTGCATAGCATCATCGACAACGCTAAGACATATCTCGTCTTTTCCACAACGATTTCTGCAAAACGCCTTGAAAAATTCAGTATGTACTATAGTAACTTTATATCACATTATCTCTGAGAGCAGTGAAAGAGCGAGTCGGCATGCGGCTTGTATGGTTACTTTCAGCCTAATCCATATATTATCCCATCGGTGCCACGTAGTCAGACCCCAGTCGTTGCCTCACTTAAAAGACGCCTTTTTAGGGTAAGACCTACTTCGCAACTAGGGTCATTGGATACGTAATTGGTTCTTTGAGGTCAATGTAATACATAGTCCGATGTGATGCTTTGTCGGCCTCATAGTGAGTGCCCACCTGTACAGAATTTGGAGGTGGTGTCATAATATTAAACGGGAGTAAATTGGAGCGTTGGGTTCTGATTATACTTTGATTGCACTTGATAGCTACCTCAATCTAAACGATGGTGAGCGCATTACTTGTAATCATAACGCGTGTGAATCCTCGGGATGACGATGCTAGTCTTAGAGCCCTTTGGATTGTGCAATAGTTCTCAGCCAAGAAGGATGATTAAAGTTATGGGTCTCCGGGAGGATCTCCCGCCAGATAGAAGCGCGTTCATGTGGGTAGCATCTGTAATAATACACCCAATCTACTGTTGTACTGCTCTGAGTCATAAATACTCTCATACCGTCGTCTCATGCCCTGAAACGACCGAAGGGAGTGGAAGGGAGTAGGGCCGTGGGCGCGAGAGCCACACACAAAAACGCTGCTGGAAGCTAGCACAAAGACTTTCCTCTCCTTTGAACCTCGTTCATCTTGGCTGCATGGGGCTAGGACTCGCGTCATTGGCTGGAACTGTCTATATTCCGCAATTCACTTATTTTCGCCTTTAAGTCTTTTCGAGTAAATCATACCTGCCTAACCGCTATCTATCTCGAACGCAACCCATGTAGTGATCTAGTTTCGTATCATAGAATTTGACAAGAAGCTGTAATAGCGTACGATATATACTTCTTATTACAATCACGATAATATCTACTAAGCTCAATTGTCTTCGTACGTTCTAACAATCATCAACATAGGGACAATTCCGCGAATTGTATAACAGCAACTGGATGTAAATTGCTGGCAAGTTTTTCTAGAGATAATCATTAGTCTGCCTCGTGAGTGATTTTCCTCGACTCCGGCGCCACGACTAACTATGTTACACTAGATTCTTTATGTAAACTCTATGTCTATAACGCTGGTCCAATTAAGAAACTGACTCTGTGGTGTCTATGCTCTGGTGAGACAGGAGGTGCAGTCTCTCAATTCATCGCATACAGCCAGACACGCGTACCAATTGAACAACGTAGAACTCTGGAGGTCCAACCGCTTGCCTTAACTCCATCACTTTCCATACCGTAGGTTGATACTCAATTGTACAATGGCAATCTCCTCCATAAGTGGTCACCTCCCTGGAAACAATAGACTAGTAGTTCAAGGCAGGATCTGTAGCGAACGGCTTTGAATATTTTATAACGCCTAAAAGAGCCTTTGATGTCTTTATTATATACCGGTACATTTCCTAATACAGAAATAGCTCCATATATTTATACAAACTCCTGTATCAAGCTTTCTATCCTAGTTATACTCTGATGGTGTTCAACCGAAGTTTCCGACAGTGAGTAGGACTATAAGTGCTCTTATAAAAGTGGTAGCAGCTGAAGAAGGAAAGCCCCATCTGGCAGGAAAAATCAAGTTTGTATAGTCACCTAGGTATATCACATCTCGGCACATTTTCAGACTTCAATGTTTCGTGGTACCATCACAATGCAATGCTGTGTGCTACATACCTATCTAGGCAATATCTCTATGGACCCATCTCCGAGCTATAAGGGTCTATCCCTGAAAAAAAAAAAAAAAATGTGACCATCAATGTAACAAAGCCGAATCGACAAGAGGAATGAGTAACTGCAGAACTGGCCCGATCCTTGCTGTAAGATGATGGATGGATGTTGTATTGCGGAGGTTGGTTAGGGCTTTCTTCCCCGCAACAATACCTCTGCACTCACTGTATGGACAGTAAACAAGTAACATTGAACTGATGCGGTTACACATCGTGACCAGACATGATCGCCATGAAGACGCCGGGTAAGATCGACTAAGAAAGATACTGAGATGGATCTTGGCTACCTAGATGAGACGAGATAGCCAAAAGATAAGGGTGCGATGGGTAGTCCTTGTTATAAAAATGACTTAAAACACTACATATATAAGTTAGTCAGCGTAAGGGAAATAACTAAGAGGCTTGTGATCAGATTAACTCAATGTTTTCTCTCAATTCCAACATTGAAGGTTCTCGGCTGCTAGATAGATACTAAATAGAGTGTTTGCTCCTAGATATAGTCAACTACGCGTAACCTACGGTAGTTGATGGGATTTGTCAAGGCTTTCCTTGATCTACGTAGATGTGGACTTATTACGAGGAGAAGATGTATGAACGAGTATTATTGAGCAATACTATTTTATCTTAAACAAGACAGAGAAGCAAAGTGTAAAACGCTCAAACGCCGATCACAATCCGCCACTTGGACCATGACCCTGATTTTCGTCCAGAGAAAAAATACATTCCAGAAAGTTTCGTTGTCACATCAACCCGTAATCAGCTTGTTGCTACAGAAAATTTAGTCAACCTCCTCCATGGCGCTCTCGCCGGTGGCTTCGGCAGCGGGGGCTTCTTCGGTCGCCTTCTCCTCGGCGGTCTCGGCGTCCTCGTCGACGTTCAAGCCGAGAGAGACGAGCTTGTGAATGCGCTCGGCGAAGCTGGCGGGCTCTTCAATGGTGAATCCAGAAACCAAGAGAGAGGTCTCGAAGAGGAGCTGAGTGATGGACTTGACGGTGCGGTCGTTCTCGCCATCGGCCTCGACCTTCTTCTTGAGCTCCTTGATGATAGGAGACTTGGGAGAGATCTCAAAGGTCTTCTTGGAAGCCATGTAAGAGCTCATGGAGGTGTCACGAAGAGCCTGAGCCTTCATGATACGCTCCATGTTGGCAGACCAACCGAACTGGCCGGTACGGATGGCGCAAGGAGCACCGACGAGCTTGTGAGAGACAACAACCTTCTCGACCTTGTCGCCGAGGATGTTCTTGAGGCTCTTGGCGAGCTCCTCGTATTCCTTCTCCTCCTTCTCACGCTCAGCCTTCTCCTCGTCGGTCTCCTCGAGCTCGAAGTCCTTGGTGATATCGACGAGCTTCTTGCCATCGAACTCCTTCAACTGAGTGAAGGCATACTCGTCGATGGGGTCAACAAGGAACAAGACTTCGAAGTTCTTCTGCTTGAGGGTGTCGAGGAAAGGAGACTTCTGGACAGCCTTGAGGGACTCGCCAGTGATGTAGTAGATCTGCTTCTGGTGCTCGGGCATGCGAGTAACGTAGTCAGTGAGAGAGGTAGTCTCGTCACCAGACTTGGTGGAGTTGTAGCGAAGGAGCTTGGCGAGAGCCTGGCGGTTCTGGGTGTCTTCGTGGATACCGAGCTTGATGTTCTTGCTGAAAGCAGTGTAGAACTTGTCGAACTGCTCACGGTCCTCAGCGATCTCGTTGAAGAGCTCAAGAGTCTTCTTGACGATGTTCTTCTTGATGACCTTCATGATCTTGTTCTGCTGGAGAGTCTCACGAGACAAGTTGAGAGGAAGATCCTCAGAGTCGACAACACCCTTGACGAAGCTGAGCCACTCGGGGATGAGGTCGGTAGCATCGTCAGTGATGAAGACACGGCGGACGTACAACTTGATGTTGTTCTTGGTCTTCTTGGTCTCGAAAAGATCGAAGGGAGCGCGCTTGGGAACGAAGAGGATGGCACGGAACTCGAGCTGACCCTCAACAGAGAAGTGCTTGACGGCAAGGTGGTCCTCCCAGTCGTTGGAGAGGGACTTGTAGAAGGAAGCGTATTCCTCCTGGGTGATATCAGCAGGGTTGCGAGTCCAGATGGGCTTGGTCTTGTTGAGCTCCTCCTCCTCGATCTTGGTCTCCTTGACCTTCTTGGTCTTGGGCTTCTTCTCTTCCTCCTCGTCATCGACCTCCTCGACCTTGGGCTTCTTCTCAGCGTCTTCCTCCTTCTCCTCAGCGTCCTCATCGGGGACCTCCTTCTCGGTCTCCTTCAAGACGTGGAGGTAGATGGGGTAGGAGATGAACTCGGAGTGCTTCTTCACGATCTCCTTGATCTTGCTCTCCTGGAGGTATTCAGTCTGCTCATCCTTCAAGTGAAGGATCATCTTGGTACCACGGCCAAGAGGTTCACCCTCAGTGTCCTGGGTGAGAGTGAAGGTACCACCGGCGCTGGATTCCCAGATGTACTGCTCGTCATCGTTGTGCTTGGAGATGACGGTGACCTTGTCGGCGACGAGGTATGCAGAGTAGAAACCGACACCGAACTGACCGATCATGGAAATATCGGCACCAGCAGTCAGAGCCTCCATGAACTGCTTGGTACCGGAGCGGGCAATTGTACCGAGGTTGTTGATGAGATCCTGCAATCATTAGCAACTCGTCATTTTCAAAATGTGGCATTGAGAACTTACAGCCTTGGTCATACCAATACCGGTATCGCGGATGGTGATGGTTTTGTTCTCCTTGTCGGGGATAATGTCGATACGGAGATCCTTGCCCGAATCGAGCTTGGATGGGTCTGAAAGGGACTCATAGCGAATCTTGTCCAAGGCATCGGAACAGTTGGAGATGAGTTCTCGCAAGAAGATCTCCTTGTTGGAGTAGACGGTGTTGATGATGAGGGACAAGAGCTGAGAGATCTCAGCCTGGAACTCGAAAGTCTCCGACATTTTGATGGATGTGATGTGACGTGAGCGAAGGGGTATCCTTTCAGACAGGAAGTCAGTTGATGGTTCTCAGATCAGAGTTTTCTCCGCACCATCGATCAGGAGATGGTACTCACAAAGTAGAAATGGATAGGAAGTGAGAGTCACAGAGATAAGAGAAGCTAGAGGGAGAGGATGTCTAGCAACGCAGGGTGAGTAGGTAAGTTTGACAGAAGAAAGATGGATGTATGGAGGAAAGAAGAAAGTCAGGAAGGAAAGAGGACTGAAGCTAAAATACTCTGAGGTGGAGGACTGGCCAGGCTGAGAGGCAGTTCCGGTAGCTTCGACTCGATTCTATTCTACCGCCAGCCGCTAGTCTGTTTCGGGGATAGCGCCCCAGAGGGCAGTTTTTCGATTTCTTTCGATGCTTTCTCCAGAACGTCCTGGCAGCCTGTAAGGCGTTTCTATTTTGGATGTCTGTCCTTTGTAGCGACTTTGTACAGACATGTTTCGGATAATCCCCGTCAATTGCCACAAAGAGAGAGACATGTCGGACGTTGCCTTAGTCCCTGCCGCAGTTCTGCCTTAATTTTTAGGTTAACAACGCCCCACTTCCGCTGTTCTAGAACCAATGAGAATGACTACAGTCTGAGAAGATTCTGCAATCAATCTTGATCTTTGTATTCACTTCTACTATCTACTACGTATTTGCAGCAAAGCTAGGAGAAAATTCAGTATCGATGTGTTCTCCGGTCAGAGCTATCCGGGCCATGTGGCGGTCAACAGAACAGAGCAAAATAGAGGGGTGGCGTTGCCTGGGCAGCTCAGAAAGCTAAGCATCCATCTGCGTCCCAAAAGGGTTAAATTGGTTTTTCTTAGCGCCGAGCTCGGGCTCTACGTTGGCATGAAACAAGCAAAAAAGCCATCAATTGTCATTGCGTTTCTAGTTTAGAGGCCAGCTACCTCTAATTTGTTCATCATGTCGTTTCTTCTTAACGCATTCCTGGTGGTACATTGGAGCAGGTTGAATCATATCTAAGTCGTCAACTGGCGTGGATAGCAGCTTTATATGTTCCCGTCATCATGCTCAAGCTCCGAGTTAGGGCTATCAAGCCGGGCGGCCGTAAGACAGCCGTAACAGCACCGGCTTGAGTCGTTGTTCCTACGAACCAGTGATCGGCTTCTCCAAGGTCCCTGTTTCTGGGTCGCGTCTGCGTCAGTTGGAGCTGCCATGACTGCAAGCTAATCGTGCGGATCAATCCAATGAAAGTGCCATTCAGACAGACTCTGCGATGGGAACCCCCAGAGTTTGGCTAGCCAAAGCGCCAGACCACCCACAACTCCGAAACTGCCAACTACCTGTACAATCGCCCAACCACGGCGCCGAATGTCTTCATTCCATCGAACCAACCCCAAGGGATCCTCAGGGTTGAGCTTGGTGAGACGATACTTTGCGGTCTGTCCATTTGACGTCCGTACCACAATCGCCCCTGAATGCTTGTCGGTGTCAACGTCCCATCGTGGAAAGCCAGGTGTCTGCTGAAGCGGGACAAGTGTGCCATCAATCACACATTCCCCAAGACGCTCGGTCAGCCAGGCTGCTCTTTCCCCTCGCGCAAGTGCAGCATATCGTTCGCGTTCGTTTTGTAGACTCTGCTGTAGATCGGCGGCCCATTTTGCCAATCGTACTTGAGCCAATTTTTCTTCATGTTGGGTGTAATCGTTTACTCGTGCCAAAGCATAATTGGGAGCTCCGCCAAAATTACCAAAGGGAGCCAGCATTGTATTGGTCGAAACTGGTTTAGGTGCGGCAACGACATTTCCAGGACTCTTAGATCGCGTACGTTTGACAGCCGTATCGGCACGCTGGGTAGCCAGAACGGCACCACTTCGAGTCAGCTTTTTAGCTGCAGTATGACGGAGCCAAGACATGTTATCGCTATCGAAAATCTTATCAATCAAATCGCCCATCTCAGACGCAACCAGAGGTGGGACATAGTCTGGGCTCATCAGCACACTGGCGTCCATATTGTCCTCGTCACTAGATTGCATCGAGGAGATGGCGAATGGCGACTGAGAGCGCTCGCCCTCTGGTACATTTCGGTCTTCGAAGGAGAATAACCGCACGCTTTGCTGCGAGATTTGATTACGAAAAGAACTTTTAAGCGATGTTATCTGAGATTCTGACAGCAAATCTGCTTTCGATATTAGAGGGATGACGTTGCTAAAGTCGGATAATTTGCGGATGCATTCAATATCATTTAAAAGGGTATCTATCACTCGTTAGATACCTTGAACCAGCACAGCTATAGTCAAGAGCAAGCAAACCTTCGGAGATGAGATAAAGGACCAAGTCGACCTGAGAGCCGCCATTCCCTCCCAGCATATTTTGAAGATCGGAGCTAGGATGGCTGACGGAAGCAATAGCACGGGATAGTTGCTGTTGCATATATTGTATGATAACCTCCGTGGTCTGGTCAGGTTGGCTTTTATCGTTCTTTGCCCAGGTATCGACAAAACATAGGTTCCGTTCCAGTACGGTCTCTCCACTATTCTTCCGTCGTTTGAGGATACGCGAATCCTCGAGATCAGACCACCATGGTGGATACGGTTTTGTGCTTGCATGGATCTCGGAGATCATGGTTGCATTAGACTTTTTCGAATTTGCTTTTGAATTAAATCGACCATGTTCAAGTGAATTTGAGCTTTCGACAGGGTCGACATGGACAATGTCATCGCATGCTTGGACAATGGACTTGATCAATGACGACTTTCCGGAGCCTAAAATTATGAATGTTAGATATCTCTACGATATATCGCCTAGATGGAGAGTCTACCTTTTGACCCAGCTACAAGAATCTTGAAACGACCTATGTTCTTGCCTCTTTCGGTAAACGGGCGTCGGCTTGGCATCCGAATGCTCGGCATAATCAATTGTGACGAGCTATCGCCGAGTCCATGATGAGGTTGCTCACTCATCTCCGGAGTGTCTTCCTCTTCACCGCTTGACACCAGTGCTTGGCTGCTGATTTCATCTGTGATTGAAATGTCATCTAACGGTTTGAAGGACCGGATCGATATCGACTTGGGGCTACTCGGCATGGAAGACGGATCATCATTGAGGTTGAACGGAGTCAGCGGACGTGAAGGTACTGGTGAAGCTCGAGAAATGGCTTTGGATAATGGCGTATCCAGTCGATCGATGTGGTGGAGTAGATCTGATGGTTTAAGAGTTGTCCTACGTTTCAAGATTGGATCGGTGGATTCATTGTTGGTATCACGACGATAAGAATCGTCTTTGAAGGACGAAGAGATATCCGCAACGCTGATCGTATCTTCTAGACTCTGGACTCCGAAGGTACTATCCCTTGAAGAAACCATGTCATCACCAATATCTCGAGCCAGAAAGAATGAGGTCGGGACACCAGGTCCGGACTGGGCGTCGGACCATGATGGAGCGGGCGGGTCTGCGGATGAGAGCTTGCGAGGGGGTGAGGGGGGGAACTCGGGGACGACAGGGCGCATTCTGAAGGCATCTAGACTGACAGGATATTCGATCTGAAACAAAAGCCCATCGTCGTGAATAAACAGAGGTCAGTACATAGTTTGTTGGGCACTTGTCCGGTGATGCGGTGTTGTTATCGGCTGACATGATAAGGTCACGTGTAGGTGGGCTGTGGTGGCCCTGCCAATGAGATGCCATCAAGCAGTTCTCCCCGCAGTGGACATTTTGTATTACTCCGTATTATTATTACATGCATAATATGCACTGCGCTATTATATGCAGCCAATCGCAGTCCTCTCCACGCTTTTGCTCATAGAACCATTTCCAGAACGAGTATCGTCGATACAGCACCATACCAACAATACCAGCCAAAAGAGGCCGATGCAACAGTCCTATGCCATCATGATTTGTCTTTCATTAAGTGCAGCTTTCTATCTGAAGTACATGGTCTAATGCACACCCCTGGAGGTTATTTCCAGTCTAGATTTACACCCAGTCTGTGCATTATGCAGTGCTCAATCGCAGACTAGGATAGCAGAGTATCGCACTAAGAGGGTCTATTACTAGCGTTGGCGCAGTTGCCGCGATTCGAGGAATCAGAAATTAGCCCACCTCCAGCTCGTGGTCCCTTGATCCTTCCATGCATGCGTCTATAAAGATCAGTTGATAGTCTGCGAGGGTCGATATTCTTTGCGAGTACGTTGTATGTATAGTAGTATAGAATATATAATATGTGTAAAAAAGAAGGAATCAACCAGACCCGCTACGGACACAGTAGAAATGTGTCGTAGTCCGGGCTCCACTGCGAACTTTGCTTTACTCTACAGAGTACGGCGGGATTTAGCCGGGTTGGACCAAGAAGGAAAGAGCGAACGAGTTTAGATTTTCTCTCGTTCCTCCTCTTCGTCTTTCTCTTTTTTAACCACCACCACAATTCTCTCTTCTCTTCTGTTACTGTCTCTCGTTCACACACGATCTTTTACCTGATTGAGGATTCTCTCCCTCTCAGTCCCCCATTTACGACTACAACCGCAGTGCCACCTGCGGCACATTCGAAGAAAAAAGAAAAGTCAGGCCATTATTCGTCGCCGGAACATTAATTAGCGGTAATTACTCGCGATAATCGGAGCCTTCCCGAGTCCCCCTCCCACGACCACCACCTTTATCATCCTGCCCACGCTATCGTATCGCTCCTATCTACAATCCAATCGCCATCGGGCTAGCCAGAATTGATTTACAATGGCAATGGATCACGATACTGCCATGACCTGGTCGGAACAACTGCCAGAGGAGACATTGATGGCAGCCGGCAACGAGGATGACTTTTCTAACTTCCTCGAGTTCGGAATCGAATTCGACTTGGACAGCCACAATGCCGCAGCCGCCGTCCAACATCAGCAAGCAATGCAGCATGCCAATCAACATATCGCAACCACCTTGGCAGACGACGTTCGTATGGCTGCGACGACTCAAGCACCTCAATACGCTTCCATGATGGGCGAGCATCTAGGACTCAGCATCCCGAACAATCGTCCCGTAGAAGATCCGTCTTATCATTTTTCACAGGGGCAGCACCAACAGCAGTATCCCCAGCAGCTCTCCCAACAACAACACCAACATCAAGAAAAGCTCGTACACCAACATCAACATCAACATCAACAACAACAACACCAAATCCCACATCCGCACTCGCATTCGCAAATGGCTTCGCATTCGTACCAGGAAGGACAGCACATAATTCCCCCAACGCCAAATAGTGTTGAACTTCACGGTGGTGCGGCTCGTTACATGCAGCGAGTTGACCAGAATAATAATGATATGTACGAACGCTACGGACAAATGAGCGATGAGCAGGTAACACAATATTTACCTATCTTTGAATTACTTCGTGCTTCTGGACCTGGACCTCGGACTAATTGATTCTCTCCGTTACAGGCCGCTGCTTTCTATACCCCTCTCGTATCACCAGCAATGACGCCATTGGAGAGCCAATTCCGTCTACCAGAATATACCATACCGGGCGAATACTTCACTCCGCTCACATCACCTGCATTAGAAGCTCAGAATCACAGTTCGAACAACTATCCGTTTCAGACAACGCAGCCACATCAAAATGCTGGATACACCACCTCACCACTTGATCCCAATGGGCTTACAATGACATCTGCTCCCCCATCGCCCGCCGTGTTCAAAAAACAGCGACAGGGACGTAGGCCATCTACTGCAACACGCGCTGGCGGCCGCGCTGCGAAAGCATCGCCGTCAATTCAAGCGAAAAATTGGAAGAAACAAACCCGGAATTCTCAACTCATATCGGAGGATATTGCTAATAATAATAACAACGCCAACGTGCAGGAACCAGGCTCCAATCGGTTTGCCAACAATGGACTCAGCTCACTACGTTACAGCAGCAATGAGAGCTCTCAGGATTCTGTATCACCCGAGCCTATCTCCGAACCGCTTATGCCACCACCCGCCTTACCACACAAGTCACCAGCAATACTGCCACAAGTTTCGAACCCCAGTACAAGCGCGCCCGCAACACCCGCGACATTGATGAGAATCACGAATCGTCCGCAGCACTCGCAGGATCCATCCGGACAATTCTCAGGACAGGCGAGTCTAGTCACGAGTGAGTCGCAGGATGAGCCAATGGAAGATATGGTGTTACCCGAGGCAGCGGCCGACATTCGACCCCGACCCAGCCGCCTCAACACCGCTATTGTTACGAAAGAACCATCAAGTAACAAATCCGCCTCAAATACTCCATTGATGGGGCCGCTATCTCGCCAGCCATCCGGCTCTTTGACACCGGGACCACGCTCGAGTACTATGCCCTCGCCTAGCGGTCCAGTGCCTAAAAAGTCCGACTCGAAAGCTTCAACAACTCGTAAAAGACAGAGCATCAGTTCCTCACACGCAAGTCCAGCTCTTCGGCCAAGGATAAGTCCTAGCATACAGCCTCTTGTACGGGGAGATGGTAATTATCTACTCTTCTAGTTCGAATATAGAAGGAGTACTGACATTCACTAGGCATGACGAGTGAATCATCAGCGTTATATCTTGCGTCAAAATCGAATTATCAGCACATTCTAGACGGCACTGTTCTTCCAGGTGTATCATATCCAGAAACTCTTGCCGAGAATCTGAGCAGCAAACGTACAAACCACAAGCTAGCAGAACAAGGACGTCGAAATCGTATCAATACCGCCTTGAAAGAAATCGAAGCGCTCCTCCCGCCGGCTTTCGCCCAAGAACGGGCAATTAAGGAGGGCAAAGAGACGAATGGCGTAGCCAAGAACAGTGACGGCAAGGACACAAAAGACACCAAGGAAAAGGCCACGCCCCCTACAATCAGCAAAGCCAGTACCGTGGAAATGGCCATTGATTACATCAAAGCGCTTAAAAAGGAATTGGAAGAGACCAAGGCACAGTTACACGCTGCCGAAAGCAAACTGTCCGGTGGTTCCGTGCAGCCTGACAGTGCCGTCGCTACTGTCGATGATAATCCTACCAAAGCCGATACCTCCACTACCGATTAATACTGTTTTCTTTAAACAAGATTGCATTCATATGGGAGGCTTTTTTCTATTTCTTTCTCCAAGAGAATTGATACCTGCAAGTCATTTATTTATCGATAATTTCTATTTTCAGCACAGCAACTGTATACGTGGAAAGAGGCGTTTTTAGTAATCCCGGCTCGTGGTGTGTGTGCATGTGGAATATTTGCAGCTCCTATATTTCGATGTTTATTTTTTTAGATCTTGTTTGACGAATGTTCCGGTGTATACGATGAACGATTTTGGTGGCTCTCTGTCTGATTTTGAACGACTACCTTTTTATTCTTGTTGTTGTTGTCTTCAATTCGATGGTTGATAGTTTAGGTAATATACTTATTCTTTTTTTTTTCCTTCTGATATCGCATTCAAAGGTGCATACACCTGGGCATGGACATCAAAACGCATGGTGTATATTGTATATATAATTATTGTAGTATATTAATTGATCCATGGATGTATCTACCCGTGGACGGATCATTATATACCTAACGGATTGGTACGATTTATAACAAATCTCACCATTTTTCTATCAATCATTTCCATAAAATAACCAAACGGAGAAAACTCCTGACTCAAGAACTGCTCGCACAAGACATAACGCAAAGGGAAGAGACGATACACGACTTGCGTCGATCCTTCTATTTAACTTAACGCTCTCAGCAATCTTCTTTTTATAACCTCCCATACATAAACGAGGGAACCCCCCAACAAAAACGAAAACACCGGCTGTAAAATTTTCAAGTTAAGCATCTAACTCCATGGCATCAACACTGTCATGCGTAGAAGATGTCGAGGCGGAAATCCACTGTACGCCTTTGATAAGACTGTCGATTGATACAGATTGTTCGATGAGTGGTTTCCATGCTTCATCGTCGCTACTGTCGGAAGGGTCTGTTGCGTGGAGGAGGTTGCAGTGCCATGTCTCGGTTGAGGATGAGGATTGCAACTGGGTGATGATGTCTTCTCTCATCCAGAACTGGACGCGTGCATGACCATCGCTTGGTGTGTACGTGAGTGTCGATATAATAATACAACCTTCTTCAGGAAACGAGAGAGTTGTCGCGGGAATATAGGCATGCGAGTTGTAGACTATCAATGCCATTGGTGTTCGTGACAGACAGGTATTGTCGGTCTTGAAATCGATGTTATATTCATATATCGTACTGAGAGGAGGAAGTGCAGCAATCGGATTGAACGGCAAAAGACGCTGAAACATGCTGGCCAGTGTCGACGTTTCAGGAAGAAACGGTGCTACGCTACCATGTGCACCTCTCATTGTCGTATTAGTAGATAGATGGTTTCGCGGGGCGGCCTCGTCTGGCGTCCTGGGTGGAGAAGGAGAAGCATTGACACCATCACCCAGTATCTTTGCAAGAGCGTCTGCTAGCCAATGGGCTGGGTAGCCGATTGAGTGCAAATGAATCAGCAAGTCGAAGAAATAGGTCAGGTTGGCTGACGCGGATGTTGCATTTGCTCTGGCTGGCAAAGCTAGCTTGAAGAATTGAGAGGACAAGAAGCGTGAGAGCTCTGCGCGCGAAAGCAACTGTTCATATGGAAATGGCGCCAGTCTGTCGCGGCGCATCTCCAGTAAATATTCGTTCGATGAGAGGGAAGATCCGTATTGGCTTTTCTTCAGAATTGTTTGCATTTGAGTGGTTTTATACAGTGTTGTCGAGTCATTCGTAGGGAAAGAGTCACGTTCTCCAAGGTCAAAGTCGGAATTTGGCGCGCTGATCATCAGTCTGGCGGCTTGAGACTCGTTCAGAGTCTTACTTGCACTGATGACCGTTGGGATATCGCAAGAACCAGATAAATGAATCAGATCATAACTGGCAGACGTTGCGCTATGCCCGCCTTGTCCCAGACCATACCGTATTCCATCAATGGCCAATAAAGCATCACCAAGAACATACTCAACGCTAAGCCGGCCGCGAATCTTGCGAAGAGCGACTACCACCATCTGAAAGAAAGACGACGCATATTCGAACAGCTTGGTCTTCTTAGGGCCTCCTCTTTCTTGGATAGAGACTATGTTGTATAGTGCCCGGCAAATATCGAACGGATTAGACGCATTGGTCTGTTCAGTCGCATCCAAAGTTGGATTAATACACCATTTTCCGGCCACGTAGGTTCGTAGATCTTCGACCGGAGCGTTTGTCTCTATGAGTTGAAGAAGCTCGGGTTCGTGCTCCCTCATAACACTGCGTGGAGCTTGCAGGAGTGGGAGGTTGAAGTACGTCTCGAATTCCTTTTGACAACCTGGTGGCGCTCTTGGACAGCCATCGAAGTCACATCCGCTTTTACGTGACATGCTGGTATTATATTGACTCTGCACCGTTCTGTCTATGACATTGTTCGTAGAAAGTCGATCGTTCGGTTCGATATCCAGCCACGATTCCAGAGCACTAATTAAGTGCAAACGATCCGAGTCATGGATCCGTAACCATGGAAGCACCGGCTCATTGTTCCGTAATCGGCCAACAAGCGAATTAACGGTGTGGAGAAGACGATCCAATGCGTAGTGTGGCATAATCACCCCGGCGAATATGTAATACACGGTCGTATATATTTCCGTCCGTTCAGCTTGTGGAATATCTGTCAGACAAGCCAGCTCATCCAACAGTACAAGAAGAACGAGGTTTCGTGAGACAGCCGCACGATTGCTGTCGTTCAAGGTGAACTGATATTTACGTTTCAGGGGTGATGTAGTATGCATAACCATGCGTTCCGTGACGCCGAGAATGGCGATTTGAGCATAGAAATGGCGCGCATCACCAAGGCCTCCGAGAAACACAGACAGATTTCTATCGACATTGGAATGAACGGCAAAGTCAACCAAGGCAGTGACATGGTCAAGGTTGACATTTTTGCTCGGTTCCGGTTTGCTGTCTATTTGTATGGAAGCCGGGTGATAGCGCGGCAACTCGGCGGAAAGTCGCAATCTATACGCTTCTTCGTCCGGGATAGCTTGCCATACTGACTCGGCGTGAACAAGAGCTTCTTGATACTGACGTAGGTCGTCTACCGAAGATGGGCTTTGTATGTCTGCTAGTCGATGGAGTCGAAGGAGCCATTGCCTCGCAGCATCGAATTGGTGAGTGTGTAGATAGCCTCGAAATATCCGAGGAATCAGTTTCAGCTCTGTGGCTGTACTGGAGGTGCCATTTTCATTGCCATGGCTCTGACAAATAGCTAATGCTCGCTGGGCACATTGAATAGACTCGTGGAGGCTCCCGACCTCATAGTAGGCTGCCGAGAGATTCGACCATGGCAGATAATCGTCTGGCTCGGCACGACGGGCGGCTTCTTGGTAAGCTTTGATAGCTGCAGTCGTCAGTTAGCCATTTAGACAGTCGTTCAATAAAAAGAGAGAAGATATTCAGGTGGTGGTGTATTTCGAGCTGAGCTCTTAACATAAGGAAGGCCCACTCCTCGGTACGAGCTAGCCTCTTCAAGCCTAGACTAACCTTCAGTCAGGTGACCTCTCTTGTACAAAGCGTTGCCTCGTTCTCGCTCTTGCACTCCTTTCATTCTGTAAGTCACTTGCATACAAAAACACTGGCAACAAGAACAGAGAATTTGCGAGGGAACATCATCTGTTTAAATTGACTGAAAGAAACGAAAAAAGAAACGAACCGGTTGGCCCCAGCTTCTGGCGTTTGCGTTCTTGCGGTGTCTCTTCTCTCCAGCTCTGGATCAGTTGGCGGCCGCCAAGGCACAGAGACATACAAATCAGAGCTGATCAGTCTGGCGCTCACCGCTAATTCTCTCGACAAGAGGATCCAATGGTCTGGTAACCTAAATCTATCGGTCAGGCCTGGATTCTGCATCCTGGTCGGTTTCCAGGGGAAATCTAATAGAAAGGATTTTCTATTCATGAACGGAGTGCAGCAGATTCTGCGCCATTTTGGCGGTAGCCAAAGGAACAGCGCATGAATGAAGTTGTACTAGACGTACTAGATGTGCCAATCAATGCTCTCGGACGATTTGACTCCATAGCAGTATCGGCTTTTACGTGAGATATATTTTATATTTGATTTCAACAATAATCGGTGGTACCTAATCTGTCCCGAGAATGTAGACAGCGATACGTTGGGCTTTGCCGGGGCGAAGCGGACTATTTCACGATTTATTGACTCATCAATGACATAAACATTCCGGTAGTTATATAGTTAACTAGTTAACTAGTTATTATTCATTACTAAGAAAAGGAACCTTGGAAGCTCGGATTGATATACGTACATAATAAGATGGGAAGAGATTGTACATCTATTACTCTCTACCTCGGTCCTTTATAGGTCGGGTCAAACAATAGATGTGTTACCTAGATTGCGCGTGATGAGATCAACTAATATTGGCAACCCAACGGAAAACTAATTGAGAAAGACCACAGTACAGCCTTCAAATGTTCTCTCCATAGCATCTTTTTGTGTTACCTGATGCTTTCTACGTATATCCGCCTGACCGCACATCGGCTGATGATAGCCCTAACCTTAACCCTATTCGAGAGACACATGACTGTACAAGAATTAACAGAGGTAAAAACCCGAAAATCATTAGAAAAACAAATTGAAACACTTGAGTAGAAATGACTATAACCAGTAGCGAGCCAAGAAGCGAAGTCGCAGAATTGATACAGGGCTAATTACAAAGTCTCTCAGTACCTAATCGTACCAGTCAATCCGCTCTGTGGCAGATCCATCTTATACTTACTGCTTTCTCTCCCACCAATGTAAAACTAGTTGTCAATTATTTTTAGGTCAATTTCATTTGAAGAACACAGGAGTCTGTCATAGAGCTGTCGATGGCTGATTTTGGACGACTGTATTACTTGGCGATAGTGTCTTACAACTACATAGCATTTCTCGAATCGACTATTAAAGTAGATTTCATCTAAATTTGAATATGACTCACCGTAGTAGAGCTACATTGAGGTAGTACTTGAGGAGTTGAGGTCTAAATCTGTGGGACACTTGAGACACTGAAAAATAGGGGGTGAGGTGTCTTCTCAACTTATCTAGCAGCCAGAACAACCACTGAAATCGATTTTTGGTATTTCAAAATATTCGGAGTAGTATCTATCTTTCATCTTCTGTCTTTGGATCCTAGCAGTTGTGCGCTACACAGCACCTTTAGATTCCAATAAGCGTAGTTATGACATGACTTGTAGTTCATTCAGACGAACAAGAGTCACACCTAGCTACTATAGCATTGGTAGAAGCGAATATTGGGATAATTTCACAAACAAGAGATGATATTATGACTCAAATAAAAAAATTGTGTCATAGAAGACGAGCTCAAGGACATAAATAGAAAGGAAATTGAAGCGTTCGCTACCAGTTCTCACCAAGACCAAAATTCATCATCTACCCACGTCAGTCCTTACTACTATTGCCAATACCATTTCGCTGAATACTCCCTTTTATCTATCAGCCAGTCCGCAAGAGAAAGTTGAAATGTCAGCAACGCAGGACCAGATAGCAACTAGTTCACCTCCTGCAAAGGGAGGGCGGACACCATCTATTCCCCCTCATACAGAGGAGGACAAAATCCGTATTGCGAAAGTCGAACACGCGTATTTCAAAGAAAGGAGAAAACTTTTCGATCGCAAGATACTGAAGAAGATCTCAGAGATCCTTGCTGATTACAGAGCTGATAAATATGCAGGTTTACCACCACCCACTCTCGAGATCCCAGATTTCGTTGAAGAAGACAAAAGCCCATACACTATCAACCTTGATCTAGGACTTCATGGAAACGAGTAAGTCAATCAGCTGTTGACCACATATAAGACATAAATACCGTTGGATTGCTTGAACTAACATTTGATGTAAGTCTAATCTTACTGCAATACCACCCTATTCAGATGCTCATAAACCCTTACTGGTATCGATTCCAAACTAGTTCCATTGATCCTCCAAACCCTATCAGAAATGATTTAGCGCTTCCGTTCGCCGGAGAAATCATGGGAGACCATTCATCAGAAGAGCTCGCTGAGTTTATAACTATGCGGGATGAGGCCCACGAGAGGTGGAAGAAGAATGTTGCGTGGGAATCAGTTATAAAGACCTTTCAGAAGGAGGACGTTAGGGAACAACTCCAGAAAGTAACGAAAATTATTGCGTTCGGTAATGGCTCACCGTGGCACGTATTCAGATGCAACAAGGGAGATTGGACTTTTACAAAGTGGGTGGTCCAACACGCTGTGATTGCAGGGATGCGGACATACATTGAGGAAACGTTCGATCGTAAGGTCTCATCATATGCGCAAGATACCCACTATGTCCCAATGGACGTGGAGGGATGCCTCAATCATTTTGGAATAGAGCAACTGCATGATCCTGATGGAACCCTAGAAATTGACGGCGGGACGCTTGTTTTCGCCATGAAACCCGACTTCCCTCTTTTGCAGTTTATTGCCGACCTGGCACTTGAAAAACCGCCAATAATCTTCCTCGATGAAATCAAAAGAAATGAGAAGTGGCAAGATTACAAGGACGCCGTGTTGCTTGCTAATGGCAAAACTTGCCCGAAGAAAGGTACGGAACGCAATTCGACCTCTCCTAGGGTCGAAGATTTCATTCGGCATTACAAAGAATATTCAATCGACGACCCTGATGAGCTACTGAGGGGCAATGAAACAAGGCTCTACGTTCTAGAAGGAGGTCAGGTGTAATTGCAAGATCCCATTCGAAGATGGGTAATTATCCAAATCCAAGGACTACAGCCAATGGAACGATGCTTTCAATCACCACAACCAACTACGACTAGGCACCCAGATATTTATCCAACTACTTATTTATTCTCCTATCATACAACTTATATTGAATGAATATTTCGGAAATCTGATCGGAAATGATGTCGTTACAGCCAAGGGCTAGTTATATCATTATCTAGAAGACCATTCTAACGCAAGCCCTAAGACTAAGCCTAATCGAGAACATGTGTCCCTCTACGTCTTAATTTCACACGACGTAATTCACGAAATCAACGCTTTCGGCGTTTCCGAAGCTTACCCTGTCTTCTTATCTTGGCAGTCTCCTTTTTCTTTTCAGCAAGTCCATAGCTACTACCCAATTTCGAAAGGATCCTAGGGGTCTTCTTCTAAGATTCAGTAGGAAATAGTAGGAACGCCTAGATTGATTATCTATATTAAGCAAGAGCACGAGTAATTGCAGTGAGGTAACCAAGTATGACTAGCTTCTGGCACCTCTGGAGATAAGTTATGCCTACCCTGAGTAAGCCCTTTATATATATATATACATATAGAGTTTCATATTAGGAAAAGCACAGCGGAATCCCTAGGATGATTTTTGATATGGCAAGGGGAAATCCATTTCTTCATAATAGTTTGTTCGGATGAAAAGCGTCACACACAGCTACTATAGCATTGATAGGAGTAAATTTTGCAAAGATCCCACCAGTTGACGAACAAGAGTTGATATTATGACTCAAATCAAAACTGTCATAAAGGCGAACTCAAAGGTATAAATTGGAAAGAGCCTCTCTACCTGCTCTTGCTTTTCTAATTTTTTACTAAGCTCAATCATTATTTTCCATCACTATCAAGTACTGTTTTCGGATATCAAATTTGACCTTTGCAGCTAATATCAATTTCTTTAAACTCAATACTAGAAATGTCATCTAGGCCGGGCTTGCTGAAAGCTGGGCCCATCTCATACAGAAAAGGACCAACTTTGTATTGCAAAAGTTGAACACGCTTACAGACAGAAAGGTGCTCTTCGATCGTGGGACACTTGAGAAGATCTCAAAGATACTCGCTGATTACAGAGGGCGGGAATCTGAAGATGAGGATGAGGATCCCCCTACTCTTGGGATTCCAGACTATGTCGATGGAATGGAACGTCCATACAAGATCATGCTAGATCTAGATCTTGTTGGTGAAAGGTAAGATGATCTTTTGACCACGTACCATAACTTACATGACTCCTATATATACTAAACTGACCTCCCTTCTGATTGGTCAACGTAAGTTAAACATCTTGATTGGTGGCAATCTCTTGACAAACCCTGCTTTTTTAAATTAGACATGTAGTGATGGTAGGCCTACAGAAACCAAGGTTCGTTTTAAACGCTATGTTACATTAAATCGTTGGTCTGCATTGTGTAAAGATTGGTATTCTCTCCACATCGCACTTGTCGTATGAGAGTTGATGGGAGATGGTTTATCCGTGTGCTTATATAGTTCAACCCAGGGAGGTAGGGCTAGCAGTTGTGAAACCGCTCTTCTGATTGATGGTCGAGATTGCAATGTTTAAAAGCAAATCTGCAAAGGCAGTCATACGTCCATCCATAATAGATTTGGTTACCGAGGTGGGTGCTTGTGGTAACTTCTTATATAGCTGCAAATACGAAATGTCGGATCGCGCTTCGCTCAAAATTGGATTGCTAACAACGTGAACGAAAATCAACAGAGCGGCTACCAACAGGTAGAAACACATCGGCCCATTTATTAAGTCAGGAATAAGTCTCATTGTTTGTAGGGGGATAAGACAGGTGCTCACTTACCAGGACGCAATGGGATTTACGGCAAGAGCGTAATCGCCATTCCAGAATAGATCGAGGGTAGCCCTGGCAGCTGACAGACAGATCTTTGCACTTGCTTCAAACTGATCTGAATAATATCTGCACTGCTCTTTTGCCGTATCCGTCTGTTCGGGTGGCATGAAAATCTCCAATGACACTCGATGTATTGTGGATAATGAGTAATAGTAAGCCATATGGAGGTGCATGACAGGATTCATTCCCGACTCATGACATTGACCGTCTTGGCCAATTTGCCATTGTGCCGGGATGGATTCCTTCCATGTTTCCAATAAACGATCCAGCTGTTGTATCAGATAAGCCTGCTGCTTTACTGGCTTCGTGCAGAAATGAGATGAATAAAGCCATTTGCATATCTTGGCCTGGATAAGTGCCAGGTCAACCGCGAGGGGAAAGTACGAGGTATCCTTCGAATCTGATGCTGTTCCGTTACTTGAGAATGCATCATCCGTAGAAGGCATACTAATCCCAATATGATCATCGTCAATTAGGGCGGGTAGACCAGTTCGAAGAGACATCTCTCTATCCATTAAGTACGCAACCCAAAACATATTCTTTCGTTTAATTGCAGTTTCGGTTGTCACAACTTGCCCGGACACTGGTCGATGGAAGCCTTTTCCCAATATAGCACGAACAACTATGGACAGCAGCAACGATGATGTCTGGAATAATAAAAAAGACTGAAGGGCGACTATCTATAACCCAGGAGTCAGTATGAAGGACAATGGAGATAGACGTGCCTCATACCATCATTAGAAGGGCCTGAATAGCCATATCATCAATATTTCCAAAAGTCAGCTCCGGAAGAACCGTCGTTGCGTTTTTGAAAAAGCTCAAGCCCACAATCTGATGCTCAGCACTATGAGGGGGCTTCTGCAAGGCATAGTATCCGAGGCATAAGATCATGTTAAATACGGCATACCATGATGCTTCCAATGGCGGATTATCGGAGTATTGCTTTTCAAAGAACAGGTCGAATTCCGACATATCGTACAGAGGTACCCAGGCATTTATATCACGGAAGAAACCTTTGAACATTATTTCTCAACCCTAAAATAAGTAGCCAAAGTACTCACTGTCCACATAAACTCTAGCGACGTGCTTTGCAGGCGGGTTCTGTCGACTCGTCGATTTCATAGTGAGGGAAATATTGGCGAGCCAAAGGGAAAGTGATTGGTTGATATTGGCTAGGCCGCCCATCATCTTTTTAGCGTTGTTGGCTCCTATATGCGTGGACAGCCACTGTAGGCCACCAGGCGATAAGACAGATAATGCGGATGTTGTTCCTATTTTCTCATGGACGTTAGCAGTGAACACTTTCCAGAATGCTATAGTCCCATAACCCTCTCGTGAAGGCAAAGCGTACCTATGAACTGAGTTTCTCCATCATTTCCAACTAGAATAAGTGGCAACGTATCAGATGGACTGACTTGCGATTGAATGTTGGATCCTGGCGAGCTGTTATCTTGAGAAAATACAGGCCCTGTACAAAGACGTTCAACGGTTGATTCTATTCGATCAAGACGTCGTTCCAACAATCTAAAATCGTCAATTCTATAGAGCAAGGTCAGTGTACTGGGCCGACTTCATTTTCATCCCAGCCAGTTAGTTGAATTGTAAGTGTCAACCGACCTCGAACGTCTGTGGGGCTTTTCTTTGAATGTTGCAGAGGCACATGTTGCGTTTGCAATTCGGCAGGGAGTGCAAGGTTTATCGTTCGTCCTATTGCACCTCACCTGGAAATACATAGTCTGTCAATTCCTCGAGGTGTCCAGGTGTTTGATCCCAAGAATAGCAAGAGACAGGTCTGGAATATGTTACCTTTCGATTCTTGCACCTTTCACAAGCATCTCCACGGCGCACCGAGTGCGGCGCAGAACCCATATTCGAGACAGACGCTAACAGTATTGAATAGCGTCGCTAGGTATGTATTAAAGAGCATTAGATGGGTATCAGCCTGAATAATTAGAAAATCGATGCATTTGAGTTTTAATGTTTGCCAAACCCGAAGAAACTCAACTCAGCATCTATCTCGCACTATATACAACAAGTCTACCAGGCTGCGGGCCTGGCAATGGCTGGCCCAAGGTCCTCTTCCACCCCCCAAACAGCGAAGACAAATTATTGTCTTCGGGATGTCTAAGTTCCGGCCGCCAAAAGACATCGCCTTAGTATCACTTGTGCCTTTGCCCCCAATCCCCATGGGGAAGAATCGATGGAGGAGCAAACATCCGCTCTCATCCTGCCTCGGTCATCACGAATCCGAGCCGACAGTTCGGTCGAATTCGTCCGTCCTGTCAGGCGTGCCCCAAGCACTGACATACACAGCCCCGAGATATACCGTCCACCTTGCATTCTCAAAGCGAGTATCCGAGTGTCGCGATTAGTATAGAGAAGTTCTCTAATCGATCTTAGTAGATCTTCTCTTCCAAGCTCACATTTGAATTTCGGCATCCCTGGTCTTCCGGTCCCGGACACGACCGTGGCGGCGAGTATCCTTTGTATGGTGAATTTAAGCCACATGCGGCTTAGGGCGGACATGAAATCAAGATCCGGAATCTTGTGCATACTACGTAAATAATGTTGGATTACAGATGTACATATGTAGCAACTCCATCAAAGGCAGCTAACTAGTTAACTATTCCCAATTAGTTGCTGGGTTCAGCACTGTGTAGATTATCCCAAATTGACAAGTCAATGGGTTTCCATGGGGCCTATTCCAAATGTCCGTCCCCTACCGCAGCTCGCATGATGTATATCTTTGGACTTTATAGACCTTATACATTAGGAGAAACTCAGGAGCAGGTCGAGGACTACAGAAGTAACATGACTAATATTGCCCATGGTATACAGCTTATTTTTATAAGCAAGTTGGGTTTCATAACCCACATCTATATTTTCGCATTTCTGGAAGGAGAATGGTTTTTGGAAGTGTTTGGTTTACGCCCTGCTGCGGTAAGTGATTATCTTCCGTGAGCCAGAAAAGATATCCGTTATGTATCCGTCCCGGAGAGTCGAATACCCCTGAGGGAGGGAAGCATCAATGAACTGATCCGACTGCTTCGAGTCTTATACAAGACTCATATCCTTCAAATTTGATATATAAGGATAATGATTTCAGTCGGACCAACCACTTCAAATTCTCTCGTCTCTCATTCACTCGTTCAGTTCAAATTTCTACATTCTAATCATCGATACATCGCCTTTCATTTGTCATGTATGTTTCACTATATCGGGAGGTCTCTTATTATTTACTAACGCCGTTGCTAGAGTAAGCCATCTGCAAGTAACATGGATGAAAAACAGGACCCCGGAATAGTAAGTGCCGACTGTTGGAGAGTTAGTCCAGTGCAATTTCATTCATTAATGTGGACGACAGATACTGGCTTCCTTCCGGCAGGAGAATATGGACCCTGAAGAAGCCACCCCGACGTTGACACCAGTTCAGAGTCGTTCAGGAATTGATAGTGACCAACACCAAGACAATGGAGAGGAGGCGAATAAACAAAATGCTGGGATTAGAGAGTTGGCCCGCCAATACACAAGGCAGTCTGTTTACTCAACAAATGATCCTAGCCCATTCAATGCCGAACCAGGTTCAAGGCTCGATCCGGATTCCGACAGATTTGAACCCAGAGCTTGGACCAAAGCAATGCTGAGGTTGCGCAATGAAGACAGCGACCGCTTCTTGGGCAGGACTGCTGGGGTGAGTTTCAGGGACCTCAATGTGTACGGCTTTGGTTCTCCGACCGACTACCAGAAGACTGTCTTAAGCATCGCCCTGCAAGGCGTGTCGTATATCCAGAACATTATTGGTATTCGCAACAAACGAAGGATTGATATCCTTCGGAATTTCGATGGGCTAGTGCGTGCTGGCGAGATGCTGGTGGTTCTTGGCCCCCCAGGATCAGGTTGCTCAACGTTGCTGAAAACGATCGCCGGTGAGACACATGGCTACCTCGTCGACCAAGGTTCGCGTGTCAGCTACCAGGGTATCAGTTGGCATGACATGCATAAGAACTTTCGTGGTGAAGCCATTTACACGGCGGAGCAGGATGTCCACTTCCCGCAGTTAACAGTGGGTGATACTTTATATTTTGCTGCTCGTGCCCGTGCTCCCAAATACATTCCGGGAGGCGTTGGTGTGCACGAATACGCTACCCATATGCGAGATGTTATCATGACTACATTCGGGATACGGCACACGATAAATACCAAAGTGGGCAATGAATACATCCGAGGTGTGTCTGGCGGTGAACGGAAGCGCGTGAGCATTGCTGAAGCTGCCCTGAATGGCGCTCCATTGCAATGCTGGGATAACTCAACACGTGGTTTGGACAGTGCAAATGCCATCGAATTCTGTAAAAGTTTACGAGTGGAGGCAGATATTTCGAATGTAGCAGCCGTGGTCGCTATCTACCAAGCACCCCAGGCGGCTTACGACATCTTTGACAAAGCGGTTGTCCTGTATGAAGGACGTCAAATTTACTTCGGCCCCGCGAGCAGAGCGAAGGAATATTTCGTCAATTTGGGCTTTGAATGCCCAGCTCGTCAGACAGATCCTGACTTTTTAACATCTATGACTAGTCCTAACGAACGGAGAGTAAGGCCGGGGTTTGAAAGCAAAGCTCCCCGGTCTCCAGACGAATTTGCCACGGCATGGAAGAACAGTGTTGCATACAAGACACTAATGGAAGAGATTGATCAATACGACAAAGACCATCCCATTGGGGGCGAAGATCTGGAAGCATTCAAGAAGTCGAGGCAATTACAACAAGCCAAAGGTCAACGACTTCAGTCTCCCTATACTATTTCCTACATACAGCAAGTTCAGTTATGCCTATGGCGTGCTTTTAAACGTCTAAAAGCAGATCCCAGCCTGACTTTGACGTCATTATTTGGGAACTCTATTCTGGCACTGATTATCAGCTCTGTATTTTTCAATATGCAAAACAACACTGCCAGTTTCTTCTCCCGAGCGGCATTGTTGTTTTTTGCTACTCTAATGAGTGCTTTCAGTTCGGCTTTGGAAATCCTTGTCCTCTATGCTCAGCGTCCAATCGTCGAGAAGCATACCCGTTACGCTTTATATCATCCGTCAGCGGAAGCCCTTGCATCAGCGCTGAGCGATTTACCGTACAAGATTGTCAATTGCATCATATTTAATTTGATATTATACTTTATGACGAATCTCCGGCGCGAACCTGGAGCATTTTTCTTTTTCCTGCTCATGTCATTTGTCATTACCTTGACCATGAGTATGATATTCCGAACAATCGGGGCAATATCCCGCACTCTGGAACAAGCCATGGTTCCAGCATCGTTATTCATCAATGCACTCGTTATATACACTGGGTTTGCAATACCAACCAACTACATGTTAGGATGGTCACGTTGGATCAACTATCTGGACCCAGTCGCCTATGGCTTCGAAGCATTGATGGTCAACGAATTCTCCGGCAGAGATTTCCCTTGCAGTAACTTCGTTCCTTCATATGGTTCTCCCGAAAACAGTGTTTGTAGTACGGTCGGATCGGTCAATGGTCAACCTGTTGTTAACGGTGATGCCTATCTTCAATCCACATACAAGTATAACAATTCACACCGGTGGCGCAATTTCGGCATCCTCTGGGCATTTTTAATTTTCTTCGCCATGCTCTATCTAGTCGCAACGGAGTACATTCAAGCAAAGAAGTCAAAGGGTGAAGTTCTGGTCTTTCGTAGGGGCCAGATACCTACAGCAATGAAAAAGACTTCCTCTGCCGACCTGGAGAGTGGATCAGCTGCACCATCGACTCTAGCAGCCCAAGATAATGAAGGTTGGGGGAAGATCCAAAAGCAGACCGCCATATTTCAATGGAGAAACATCTGCTACGATATTAAAATCAAAGGGGAGCCTAGGCGAATTCTCGATCATGTCGACGGTTGGGTTAAACCCGGTACGCTTACAGCACTGATGGGCGTAAGCGGTGCAGGAAAGACAACCCTGCTGGACGTCCTCGCGACCCGTGTAACAATGGGTGTAGTCAACGGCGAAGTTCTAGTAGATGGAAAGCCCCGGGATACTTCTTTTCAAAGGAAGACCGGATATGTCCAGCAACAAGACCTACACCTGGCTACTTCAACAGTTCGAGAGGCATTGACCTTCAGTGCACTCTTACGTCAACCTGCTCATGTATCACGTCAGGAGAAAATTGACTATGTTGACGAAGTGATTAAGCTTCTTGAAATGGAAGAATATGCTAATGCTGTTGTTGGTATATTAGGAGAAGGACTGAATGTGGAACAACGGAAGCGTCTGACAATTGGCGTTGAGCTTGCCGCAAAACCTCAGCTTTTACTCTTCCTTGATGAGCCTACCTCTGGATTGGATTCCCAGACGTCATGGTCTATTCTCAGTTTATTGGAAAAACTTAAGAACAGTGGCCAGGCAATTCTCTGTACAATTCACCAACCATCTTCAATGCTTTTCCAGCGTTTTGATAGACTGCTTTTCCTTGCACGTGGCGGCAAAACCGTTTACTTTGGTGAGATTGGACAGTCATCCCGGACGATGATTGAATACTTCGTGAAAAATGGGGCCTCTCATTGTCCCCCTAACGCAAACCCTGCAGAGTGGATGCTGGAAGTTATTGGTGCCGCTCCTGGATCCTATAGCGATATCGACTGGCCTGCAGTTTGGAGATCATCCCCGGAATACAGGGCAGTGCATGAAGAACTTGACCGAATCAAGGACGAACGAGCGCCATTGGATGTGGGAGAGCCTAAGCCAGGAGATCTTGCAAGCTATCGTGAATTTGCCGCGCCTTTCTGGTCCCAGTATTTGGAAGTCCAGAAGCGAGTCTTTCAACAACACTGGCGAACGCCTAGTTACGTTTGGTCTAAATTAATTCTTTGTATCGCAACTGCTCTCTTTATCGGCTTTTCGTTTTTTGATGCTAAAAACACAATCCAGGGGCTGCAAAATCAGATGTTTGGTCTCTTCATGCTGCTTAGTTTTTTTGGTCAGCTAAACCAGGGAATCATGCCTCTCTTTGTCACACAACGCTCACTCTACGAAGTCCGTGAGCGACCTTCGAAGGCATATTCCTGGAAGGTTTTCATGCTTTCTAACATGGCCGGTGAAATTCCCTGGAATTTCCTTTGTGCTACTCTTCTGTATGTTTGCTGGTATTACCCGATTGGGCTTTACAAAAATGCACAGCCAACGGATGCAGTGACCTCCCGTGGTGGTCTCATGTGGTTGATGGTTACGGATTTTCTGATGTTCACTTCTTCATTTGCTCATATGGTCATTGCTGGTATTGATAGCGCTGAAACAGGAGGAAACGTTGCCGGTATGATGTTCTCACTGTGCATGATATTTTGCGGGTAAGTCTCCAACATTATTGTTGACCAGTCAACCCGTATCTAAGATCGTCCTTTTAGTGTTCTCACTACACCCCAGGCCCTGCCTGGTTTCTGGATTTTTATGTACCGGGTATCACCCTTCACCTACATCATTGAAGCGATGCTTTCTACCGGCATCAGCAACGCGCAAGTCAGGTGCGCTGATAATGAGTTGCTGGTATTCAACCCTCCTTCAGATCAAACATGCGCTACCTATATGCAAAGATACATCGATCAAAATGGAGGCTATCTAGAAGATTCCTCTGCAACATCGAACTGCTCATATTGTTCTGTTGGAGAAACAAATTCGTTTCTCACAGCGCTTTCCATAGATCCTAGCCACGCTTGGAGAGACTTTGGGCTTCTTTGGGTGTTCATTGTGGTCAACATTATCGGTGCTTTGTCCCTCTACTGGCTTGTTCGTGTGCCTAAGAAGGCTCAAATAGCCAAAGAAGAGCAGGTAACCGTGGACTGAACCGGGTAAAGTGAGAAATCCCGGTAGGAGGATGATCGCCGGATTCAGGCACTCATCAATAAGGTTGGATATTAACAGCATTATTGCGTTGACGCTCATTAATAGTCTTTTTATTAGTTGCTTGCTTTATAGATTTGTTGCTTAGAGATAATTAGTTCCATGTATTCTTTTTTTACTGGGGATGTACATAGTATGGAGAGGTCTAGCCTCCTCTTTTCCTTTGACGATTTGGGAATAGAATATAGCCTAAGGCCCTCCAGCAAGCTAGTTGGCTTTACCTCTTTAAACAATAAACAGGAGTGAAAGTAACACCACCATGTGGCATGTATAATGGTTATATGTTTCCAAAGGGGTGTATCTTTGTCGCGAATACCTGGTAAGTGAACCAACCAGGCTTTAGACTGATACTTAGCCAAAAGATATAGGTCGATCCATCACGACCCGGATCTATATGATAAACCTGATGAATTTATTTCCGAACCATATTTGAGAAATGAGATGGGTTTCAGAATAGGGGTTACCGACATCGATGGTATAAGAAAGACCTACGCTTTTGGTGCTGGGAGGCGGATTTGTCCAGGACAACATTTAGCTGGGAACAACCTGGTAAGCAATTACACTCTACGGTGACGGCGACAGCCGCTAAAAATCTACAAATAGCTTATCAATATCGCCAAGTTGGTTTGGGCCTTTGAGTTCCTCCCTGGAAAAAAATCCTGTTACGGGAGAACCACTGTCGAAAGTTGCTATTGACACGTCTGTGGTGACTGCTTGGACCGATGGATTCCTTACAGCGCCGATAAAGTTTCCCCTTCAAATTGCTTTCCGCTCCCCAAATCATGCAGAAGTAATTACAAGGGAGTCCAATACTTTCAGAGAAGTTTTCGACGATCTGCGTGGGAAATAGGACTGTATATTGGATATAGCACCATCAATCATGTCAGTCTTTGCGGGGAACGGAATGACAGAGCGACATAATAACATCCCACTTGGGAAGATCCAATGCAGGACAACTGTTAGCTCTTAATGCTGATAAAGTTTACCCAACGTCGAGGACTGGGTGTATAAGGAAGCTCTTTTACCATCATGTATCTAATTCTTCATAGCTCTTTGACATAACTCACTCGACAGTGAGAGTAAGCAAGGCATTCTGACTCGTAGGGGCACCATGCTGTACGGGGAATTACGTTTGAGATTTCCAGGGTCACTCATTGAATTATTATTCGTCTACTCAAGCCAACTTTGTACACAACTCAAGGAACCTGTGCGAGGTTCAACCAAGCCTAACGTATCTCCACGCACCCGCTGTTATAACTAAGATGGATTCGATCGGTGACGCCGCTCAGTCCAAACTATAATCCAGCAATATTCGATTCTGGGTATCATGTCTCAAAACTATTCTACATAGTTGGATGAAATAGAGATTAATCCTAACTTTTTCTTACTATGCAATCGTAGGCCAACGTGCTGCGATACTTCTCCCTTAACTTTTTGCTCATTCGCGGAACGGTGTCCAACCTCTGTAATCGCACAAAATATTTTCTATTCGTTGGGAGAGGCTCTTTACGCTAGCACCGAGACAGCAAGAAACAAATATATGGCGAACTGAGTACACTCGATGGATGGATGGATGATCTCATTTACCCTGATCCCTCACTACACTAGCAATACGCAGGCTGCATTACGTAGGTACCAAACTACCAAGACTACAATGCCGTTACTCATGCTCTCAATTGCTGAGTGGTCTACGAGCATCTCCCCAGATAGAAATCTCATCTCTACTCTATTTTCCTAGTTCAATATCTACTAGATAATGTAGAATTAATATTAGTTCATTTAGCAAAGAGGCAATGTATTAGTAAAGCTACGTGCGTAAAGCCTACCTGCGTTTTGATATGGGTAGCCCTAAAACTAAGCCTAATCGAGACGTATAACATCATTACCTAGTTAGGTAACTATGCTGTACGCAGCGCCCAGCCTAATCTTACATCCCAATGAGGGCATCCAACTATCATTTCAGCCTATTTTGTTGTACGTAACAGTCGGTTTTACAGTTGCGTATATCTCTACCACCGACCTAGGGATGAGGCGTCGAATGTATACCATCCATACTCCAGGCTTGAACATTGAAGTCGCTGAACCAGGGACTTTCTTCCAGATGTCCGCTTCAAACATGCAATTCGGATCAAAATACATACTTTAATTGAATATCATCACCACTGTTAATCAATAGACAGAAACCGTATATCTATTATTATCAACAGCTAACCAAACGGAGAGTCATCGTTACATACGTACATGCATAACATGAAGCAAACATGAAAATCAATATACGAAAGGGGAATATGCTTGGATCAATAAAATCAAAACATGATAGTCAATACGACAGACATGAGCAGCAAATGACATAAACAAGGACGATGGACGATCGGGCAAGTCCGATGATGGGACTGGGGATCGGGACGGGAATAAGCCACACGCAAAAAATCAGTTCGTAAACAAAGTATATTCCCCACGCTTTCTTCGTCTTCTCTCTATTTTTTTCTCTTTCCTTCGTAATTTCTGTAACTCTCGCGTAGGCTCCAAATAGCCAGGAAGAAAACAATTAATCCTCGAAGAAATTCATGATAGCCCGAATACCGCGCGACCCCAAACCATGAGGTGGATAGGCAATATACAGCGGCTCCTCGTGCGCACCCAGTTTCATACGGAACTCACTCTTGCGCGTGAGATGGAACTGCTTCGCGACTGCCTCGTAGGTATGCTGCAGCATACGCACTTTGGCGCCCTTCATGTGGTGACCGGGCGTCAAGTGGGCGGTTGCACCGGCACCGAATGTGAGGGATTTAATGCCCGATTGGGATGCGGTCTGGATCGCGTGGGTGACGATGCGCTCGATTGTGCCGCTGGGGGAATCGGGGAAGTCGAGACTGTATTTCACTTGCATGCCTTGACGAGGGGCGAGCATGGCCAAGGCCACAAATGCGACGATTTTGCCTTCCTTGTCGGTGGCATAGAAGTACCAGCGGTGCTCGTAGTCGCGCCAGGGAGCGATTTCTGAGAGATGGATCTGCGTACCCTTACGGTTGCCAAGCCAGTCCTTGATGCGTTGGTCAATCTTTGCTCGGATTTCATCTGGTGGCAGCTCTCCGTGAGGAACATCAACAACTTTGACTCCCTCGTTCTCAGCATGTCGGATTTTTCGGGCGACCTCAGTATCGGAAGCCATCAGGTTACGACTAGGGTCAACACGCTCTTCCGCAATGCAAGACAAGCTTCGCCATCCCAGTTTCTCGCCAAGAAGTTCCTCGACGGCAGGCGAAATCAAAATCCAGATGGGTTTGAGTTTGGTCTCGCGTTTGAGCCAATGCAAGAATGAGCTGATGACTCGGTTGTATTGACTGGGATCGCAGAGCGGGTCGCCAGGAATAATGGCATAGCCGTAGCTGGGGACGTACGAGACAGCTGCGCCAGTGAAGGGGTCTCGCCATATTTGATATCGCTCGTCTGTCCAGCTTGTGGATGTTGCATCACCGTAGTTGGCAATGAGCTCGACAAGGGGTTGATATTCTTTTTCGTCGTTCGCTTTGCGACCACGTTCTTCTTTCTGCCATGATGGCTCGAGGGTGGAGGAATCTGGGTGGCGGAGTTGTAAGACAGGTGGCTTGGGTGGGAAGCTCTTGGGATCGCGATGGAAGAGGGAAGCAAGACGGATGTTGCCGAGTTTCAGCAGAAGCATGACAAAACGTTCAAGACCGACACCAGCACCGGCATGAGGGGGTGCTCCCCAGCGGAAGCCTTCGAGGTAGTCCTCCATGTCGCTTGGGTTGATGCCGACTCTCTTCATGTTTTCTTCCAACATTGTGGGGTCGTGTATACGCTGACCACCAGAGACAATCTCCTGACCACGGACAAAAATATCGAAGGAGTTGGTATAGCGGGAGTCTTTAGGATCGGGCATGGTATAGAATGGACGAGCAGAAACAGGAAATTTGTCGATGATGTAGTAGTCGGTGCCGTATTTCTCCTTTACCAACTCTCCCAGTCGGATTTCGTCGCGGGTGTGCAAGTCCTCGTCAGCAGCAACCAACTCGCCATCCTCACTGCGCCAGCCAGAATCGTTAAGCAGCTGGACGGCTTCGCGGAACGGAATGACGGGGGTTTTTTCAGCGAGGACGACGTCGTCAGAGGGGAATTGATGTTTGACAGCTTCGATTTCGCGGCGGTACTTGCTGTAGACCCCAGTGATAATATACCTCAAGACTGCATCAATGGTCTCGAGCATCTCGTGATAGTGCTCTTCGATGGCCATTTCGATATCCAGACCAGTGTATTCAGTCAAATGACGATGAGTGTTGGAGTTTTCTGCTCGGAACACGGCACCAATTTCGTACACGCGTTCGAAATCAGAGGCGATGGCCATCTGTTTGGCCAATTGAGGACTTTGAGCAAGGAAGGCAGGGCGGCCGAAATAGTTCACCCCGAAAACACTTGCACCGGACTCAGTCGCAGAACCCTGCAATTTGGGAGTATGAATTTCAATAAACCCTCTCTCGTCGAGGGCAGTACGCCAAAGGTTACCAACAGCAGACTGGATACGGAAAATAGCTTGAGCAGTACCGGTTCGCAGATCGAGAATACGATTCGACAAGCGCGTGCGATCGGGGATGTGGCTAAAACGACCCTCGACGTGCTCTTCTTCTTCGGTGCGAATCTCAGCTTCGTAGACCGAGAAAGGAACCGAGTCCTCACGACGGACGACGACGTGAAGTTGTTCGATGGAGATTTCGACATCATGGTAGGTACAGCCCAGAACGGGAACGGCTGGGGTCTGGATGATACCACGGACGCGAACAATGGTGCCAGTTCGTAGGTGTTCGGCCCAATTCACCATACCTAGCGACTTCTTGCCTTCTTCAGCATGAAGCACACCTTGGAAGGTCGTGAGCTGCTGACGGAAAACCAAAAACACGAGCTTGGCGCTCATGCTACGAATAATATGCAGCCGAGCAGTGAAGTTGACCTCTTTGCCAATCAAATCGGTCGAAATATCAATCAGCTTCAAACGCGCTTCACCAGTACGTTCCTGACTCTGCACAAGCGGCAAATCGCCGTATCGCTTCTTCATTTCGGGCGTCTCTTCGCGCGCGATCTCTTCTTCCTTTTCGATCCGACGCTGTTCCGAGTCATTTCTCTGTTCTTCGCTCAGACGAGATTTGGCCTGTCGAGCTTGTTGGCGGGCAAGTCGTTTCTGTTGGTTTTTACTCATGCCTGACGAGTCGTCCGACATGTCATCAGAAGAGTCGATTTCGTCACGGTCGCGCAGGAAGCCGACCAACGTGAGCGAGCGGCGGGGGGAGTGCGAGCCACTACCGCCAGTGCCGCCACTGCTATCGTCGCTGGTAACGCCTTCATGCTTACCGCGCATTTTGGAGAGGGCGCGCCTGATGCCTGACATTTTGACGATTCCCCGTGATAGCAAGTGTGTGTGTGAGCAGAAGAGAGGAGGGTGGAATGAACCGGGAAGGTCCAAGTTGGCGGGGTGGTTGTAACTTGTCAGAGGCTGGCCGAGCAATCAGATTAGCCCACTTTAGCTCGTATATGTAGAGAGACGAATGGAAAGACTTACTCAGAGGAATCGATAGCTGAATAAGCGATTAATTGCTGAGCAAATGATTTGAAAGACCGTGTACGTACGTAAATTGGAGGGGTATTGGTATCGTAGTGGAACAGCCAATCGGTTGTTAGTAAGTGTCTGGCCCGGCCGTGCGAGAGAAGAGAATCAGATAATCAGATAATCGATTGAAAATGAAGAGAGGGAAGATGTTGTTCAAGTAGTTGACACAAGCTGGTTCACGACGACGTCAGCCTAGCCCGGAGTGCCTGAGAATTGCAGATGCTATTCGCAGAACATCCCAGAAGAAAAGAAGAACTAACAGATCAAGCTTTGACCGAGGCTCTGACTGTCCCAGTTACTGTAACCAACTGTCGGCGGCCGGGTAGGCGCGGATGATGTAATCCAGCTTATACAGCGAGCGTCTTATGTCATATCTTTTTTTCTTTTTTTTTTTGTCTGCGCAAACAGGGACAGTTAGAATATAAATTATATTGAGAATCCAGACCGAGCATAACTCCGGATTAGGTGCGAACATTCCTTCAATGAGTGGCTGGTTGGGATATCTTATCGATGACGTATATACACTACAATGCTGTCTGTGTATACCATACATAGTACGTATGTGCGTACGAATATAGATGTACTACACGGAGTAAGGACAATTTTATCTCCGATAGAAACATTATTTACTAATATACTAATACAGATGCTGATATTGAAAAAGTAAATACGCAGTAGAGAAATAGACTCCTTCTGGAAGTGTGGCTGAAAAGCATCCTTCGTATCGCCCGTATTGCGCATCTGCCAATAGCCTTCAGTCGGAATGAGGCATTACGTGTGTCTCTCTACTATGTACTGAACGATATTAATACGCCTCTCCTTCTACTACTTTGATTCTATCCTCATCAATATCGACTTACTTGCACATAATCTTCAGAACTTCAAAAGTATAATAAATACAAATACCGGAGATAATTATCGAGACAGCTATCGGAACACCCGGCGCCGGTATCCGACTCACCTTCTGACGTACCCATCAGGGCCATCACACGACTAACTGCACCAACGCATGAAATCAACCTCAACCACCAACCTCAACCCCAACATGTCCGAACCTTCCGACGAAGCCTCGCATACTCCCTACTCAACCACCAAAGACTTCTCTTCTGCATCGGACCTCCACCCCTCCGAAACCTCGCACACCCACTTCTCGTCCCCGGACGAGCCGCGCCATGGCACAATGAGCATCCACCACTCTCACACACATAGTCGGTCATGGCTAACCTTACAAGCCACCATCTGGCGGTTTCTGATGAGTATCGGCATGTACTTCCACACAGTCGGCTGGTCTCGCCCTCCACGGCCATCATTCGTGCGCCGCATCCCATTCAGCACAAAGGGGCGAGTCGTCGATCTATACTTCTACTGTCCTGCATCATACTGGCGATACAAATCCAAATCTCATAGACTCTCACCAACCGCCTCCCACCGCCCGTTCCCGGTTGTTGTAAATTTCCATGGAGGCGGATTCACTCTCGGAAAAGCAACCGACGACTCCTACTGGGCGAAATGCGTCCTCAAAGAAACCGACGCCGTTTTTGTCTCTGTCGACTACAGACTTGCGCCTGAACACCCGTTCCCTGCAGCCGTGGACGACGGCGTCGAAGCTCTGCTATATCTCGCAGCTCACGCCGGTGAACTCGGCATCGACGCATCCCGCATCGCTCTAACGGGATTCTCTTCAGGCGGAAACCTCGCCATAACCGTCCCTTTACGTCTGCAATCCAGACTCAAAAACGACGCTGCCAGCGACATCGTCAACATCGATCCCGAACCCGAGCCAATAGGCCCCTTGGACTCAACACAGCATCTCGTCAGCAGCAGCAGCAACATTAGCAACAACCAGCAAGGAAACCCACACATCGTAGCAACCTTCGCCTGGTACCCCTTGCTCGACTTCGTAGCCTCGCGCGAACACAGACGAGCCATGAGCGTTATCCCCGGGAAAACAATGCCCCCCTTCTTCACCACCTTATTCGACGAATCTTACCTACCCGACCGCACCCAACGCTCCTCCCCCTTCGCATCCCCCGAACGCGCAAGCGACGAAATCCTCGCCGCTGGCCTTCCACACGATATATTCCTATATACCTGTGAATGGGACATGCTCCTCCATGAAGGCCAACGCTTCGTCCGCCGACTGGAACAAATGGGTAAAAAAGTTCGCGCAATGATGGTTGAGAAAGTGCCGCATGCGTGGGATAAGTCTCCCAATCCTTTCAGGGATCAGGGGAAGATTAATGTTTTTTATAGAGCGGCTTGTGGGGAGATGAAGGCTATTTTTGATCATTCCTAGTTCTCTCCCTTCCCGAACCGGAGGGGAGGAGGGACTTCTGTTTTTATTTCCCTATGGAAGGGAAGGTGTTGCATTTAGCGGTTAGCGGTTCGTTCTTTTTGAGCGGTTTACAGGTTTACAGGATAATAGTGTACGGTACACATCGCATATAGACTTGATTATTATTACGTATATATTCATATATTTCATTTGTTTATTGGATTAAATCATTATTCAATTGACCTATTACATACTCGTTCTATTTCATCCTCATTTCAACAATCACTCCTATCAGTAGCCGTCGGATCATCATCATCGTCATCGTCATCAACATCCGGCTCGACAGCACTATCCGAATCATCATCCGCCTGATCATCCACTCCCGGAATACCGCGCCATTCGATGTAATCCCCCTCTAACCAGCGTCTACTTCTGGGGAGCTGATATGGATCAAATGGGAAATATGCATCGAGCACATCCGCTCCATCATTACCCGCGCGCGTCTCGCGTTCGACGATACTAAATCTTGGGTCGGATAAGGTGGTGATACTTCTGAAAGAAGATAGACGGAGGCGTTTGTTGGTTTCGAGCAGTGAATAGATGTACATGAAATTGAAATGTTGCGATATGCGCGCGAACTCGGTCACAATAGCTGGTGAACACACTTTCAATGGATTCAGCTTGGAGTGTATGGCTCGATACATGACGTCTCGGACGGGTTCGGGGAATGTGACGTCTTCCATGTCAGGGTCTTCGTCTTCGATGCCGTCGTTTTCTTCGGCGGCGGTTGTCAAATCTCTCCATCGAAAGCAGAATATGTACAGGAGTGCTTGCGTGGAGGCATAAAACGGGCCGTAGCGGCGAAGATCAGGGCCTTTGCAGTTTTTTTCGTAGGTTTCTAGCAGATTGAAGATATTCTTGCCTAGCATTTCGTAAATGTCCCGTACAGAGCGAGAGGATAGATGTTTTCCTCTTGCCACGAAACTTCCTAAATATGCTGCTGCTGATTGACGCATAATGGCCGATCGCGACTTGCTATTGATAATCTCCATGCATGATGTGACAAATTTGTCCACAAGATCGGTAGTAAGTTGCGAAAAATGAAAAAGCAAAAATTGCGTATGTCGTGATCGATATGTCGGGAGAATAAAGCTGACGAAATGATGAATCAACAAATCCAGTGTCTGGAGTTTTACATCGTCTGTGCCATCCTTGAACGGCGACGAGTAGTATTCAAATAGTTGATCAATCATCGAATCGACCTTGCTGATATTGTCTTTGACAGTTTGTAATCGTTTAGCCTCGGCATCTGCCTCGTCATCGCTGAGTATGGATTCGTTGTCTGAATCTTCTTCGTCGATATACTCAATTTCAAATGGCCGCGAGAGCTCTTCGAGAATATCCTCGCCCACTTCGTCTTCGAAATCTTCCATATCGACTTGAATCTGCACGTCGATTTTGATCAGCCTTTCGGTGATCAGCGACAAAATATCACCCCGTAGTTCTGGGGCGTAGTCGATCAGCTTGATAAGGTTGCGAGTATAAAACACGTTGGCCCTTGCAGAATCCGTATCGAAAGGAAATTGCTGCGACAATAAAGGCGACAATGTGCCACTACCAGCCGGAAGCAACTGCATGATATATCGCAAAGCCATGTGCACTCGGTCGTAAATCTCTTCATGTGAAACGCTCGCATATCCGGGAAGTCTGCCGGCTCCTTTGGGGACTACTACCGTCAGCACAACTCAATTGCCTGGGGTGGGGGGAGCTTACTCTCTCCGAAATAGTTGACCAGCATCTTCAACACCGCCCGCATATATCCCGTATGTGTGGCAGCCAAGTTTCCCAGGAACCGGACAAACAACTTGACATACGACTCGTCTCGACCGACCCATTCACTACTTAGAACCGCATGTACTAAACCCGAGCAATCGCGGTTCAACGCGGCAACATTTGACAACAAACCCATCATATGTCTTTTTACTGACGTAGGACTCGGAATTTCAGTGCTCTCTTCATTAGGACCTGCTTTCGGGTCCGTGGTAAAAATCTCCTTGATATGATCATATCCCTCGCTATCCGCACCGGAGACATGTCGTTGAATAGCTCTTCGAATCTCCTCTCGCACAAGAGCGACGCTCTTTTCTTGTGGCGTATCATCTTCTACCGTTCGAGGTGATCGTTTCGCGTCTGCCGTCTCATCGAATTGCACCCGTGCACGTTTAGCTGGGGGCGGGACATCGGCATCGGATTTAGGCGCGGACGATGGCTCGGGCGATGATTCCAAATCTATTACTACTATCTTGCGCTTTTTTCCGGCCGTAGACGAGACTTTCTTGCGACTGGATGATTTGGATGTTTTGAGGATGGAGGGCGGGGGTGATGACATGTTGGCGGTTGATGTTGGTTTCGTGGCTGGAGGTAATACAGCCATCACCTTTTATTCCGATAGGCCGACTATTTCCGTAGTATGTTTCTCTCTTTGATATTGAAGTTGGTCCATTCAAGCAGTCTCTAGCAGATAGAAGAGACACACGACAGACTGCACGGACCAACAGCTCAGTAGCGTGTAGGTCACTCAGCACTGTCTGCCTGACAGCATCTAAGCAAAGTAGATAGAAATCATAGATAAGCAAAGACAACAGAATAATCTAGAAAAGATAAAAGATGGTTGTAACAGATAACACAGCAAAGCGTGTTGATGAGGTTGACAGACCAACGCGTGTGAGCAGAGTGAGCAGAGTGACGATAGGAAGAAAAAATTTGGAGTGGGGCCTATCTGCCGCTCCACTCTGGAGAAGGAACAAAGGCGGTGAATGCCAATTCCTTCTGTGTGCTGCTCGCTTCGTGTCTTTTCTTAAAGAGGTAAAATTGGCTTATCTGATAACAAGTCGAGATTGAACTTCATGACAGATTATAGTTCGACATTCCATGTCTACTCGGAAGAGTCCTCTGGAAGATACTTTGCGTTTAATCAGGGAGTATAAATAACGTGTCTACGTATTGCTCTTCCAAATGGATAGATATGTGCATTGCTTGTTATTCATACAATTAGCATGCCTTGAGCTCATATGAGCGACGATGGGGATACAGACGACGGGGAATATAACGAAACCAAGTAAGAATGTAAATATGTGCAAGAAGATTGCCTTACGGCATAAGTAAACCCCCGCTTGTTCAAAGCAGAGTAAAACAAAACAAAACCTAAACCCCATGGTGTGTACTTCCGAAACCGACAAAAAAAAAAACCAAGAAAAGATCGTAAGTGAGAACCATTCACTGTGTATAGAACAAGGACAGATAAATTCTTTTGCAAATCTTGTTTCAGAAGTTGCAGAACGGTGGATATCGTAGAGTCATCGAGAGAATCGTGGTGCGAACAAGCCGGTCAAACTTCTTAGAACCATGCATGAGTTGCCATAGGACCAGCATTGTCATCAAACACGCCTCCATAAAGCTCTTCAATCTCGCAAAGATAGTCGTCAAGCGAAAACTTCTTCAAACCCTTACTGATGAGAATCTGTTCCTCCTCTTCCAATAGTTTCAACGCACCGAAATCCTCCGCCACCTCGTTCACCTTGTCGAGTTCGCGGCTGAATGGGTGCTCCGCATATTCAGGCACAGGCGCAAAAGCCTTTTCTTGGCTGCGACGAATGGTAGTTGTCGTAGTAGCCATCGACGACGGTGGCGGGGACATTCTCGACACAGAACGCTTTCGCGCAAGATCCTGATGCGATTTCTTTGTATGCGACAGCGCGCGTTTCGGCACACTAGGCGCATCTACACCTGTGGAAGACGTCGACGAGCGAGGCGTGCTGGCGATCGTCGCCGATCGCTTGGGAAAGTATCCAGACAAGTGGTTTGGCTCCATGGCGACCTCCGGCTCAGCCGATACGGGTGTGATGGGAGAGAAAGGAGTTGCATCGCTGTCGTCTGAAGATCGAAGCGAAGAGGCGGACGAAGATGATGACACTCCTCCAGAGGCAAGGGCAAGATCGGGGGCGTTGTATACCAGCGGGTTGGTGGCCGATAGGAGTTCCACGGGTCCCGAAATCTTGCCACGACGAATGGTGCCGGGCGCATACTTGACGAGGCCATCGCGATATGGCATGGGCGTTGAAATTTCAGGTCGCTTGCTGCGTTTGGTGAAAGCACGGCTGATACTGGCTGCCATGATGTGTGTGGTTACGAAGATTCTTTTGAGGTTTCTTTAATTCTGTCGGAAGTAGTGATCCTAAAGTCCAGTCTAGGATCGGTTTTGAGCGGTCGCAAGATCACAGATCTTGATTTTGTTGGCAAGTGTCGTCGAATTGTCGAATTTTCTGGCTTGTCGTTGCCAGATCCAGCAACTCAGATTCGTAGTCGACTAAAGAAGGTGAAGATTGCTCTGCAATCAATCGGTCGATATGATGTATTTGGTATGGCTTGCATACAACAGACGACAGTCAAGGAGTGTGTCGTCGCGAAGCACGCAGGAGTAATGGGATAAATTGTGGAGGGAAAGGAGCGGACAACCAGGACACGCAGATAGAGAAAGGAAGGCAGAGAGGGAGGAATACCACACCCTCGCAGGCACGAGTCAAAAGTAAAGGAATGAAGATGGTGACTAGAGAGCGAAGCGACCATGTGAAAAGACTTGAAAGAAGGGAAGCGACCGATTGACAAGGAAGAGGATGGAGGATGACCGGGAAGTCCCCGTGACTGGCCAAGCTAAGAGTAAGTTCTGGACCACCCACTTCGAAACGGAGCGTTCGTTTCGCGAGCGAGCGATTTTGGCGAGAGCTGGTTGGTGGCGAGGCCCATTGGGTATATTATGGTGATGGCTATTGGCCGGGGCGGGTTGCACTGAGGAACGTTGGAGTGCCCGATCCACGGATTGGTACAGCAAAGGTACATGGTCGGCCAGGGACACTGGCAGGACGCAGAAGTACTGCGAAGTACTACTTAGCACTAACTGAGTTGGTCCGCTAAGGAAAACCTAGAATTGATTGCGCGGCCAATCGCTTTGCCCAGGCCCCAGTGGAGTGGGGAGGTACCATCAAACTGTACGGAGTGCCCTCCCATACAATACTATAATTCCTCCGAGAGACAAACTACTCTTTGTCCCTTACACCGCGCTCTTCCCCGGCGCATAATCATTAGTCGGCATGAACTGAACTGAACTGAAAAGCAGACAAACTGACATAACCGCTGAAACGACGCAGATCCTTGCGTGGTTGACCAGCAAGGAATCCTTGCAGCCAATCATTCTGCAGAGCCCGCCCAAACGGCAGGGGTCTGGCACACTGGATTGTAACATACACCCTACTAAGTGCTACTAAACTCCTAGTGTCAACTAGCCGGTGCTATTTATTATGATATGTGTTTCAATGTTTAACATGGGATATTAATACGACAGGTCATAGCGCTTATTTGCAGGTGTGTTGTCGCTACAGAAAGGCATCGATCGCATGTTCTCGAGTCTCAGGCACTGAGGCACAGCACAGACAAGAGTTTCAAGGAAATCAGCCCGTTTCAGGCATCACGCTAGTCCCATTACAGATTTAAACTAGGCTCCGCTAGACTCAAACAGGACTAGCGCCCCATCACCTCGGTCAACTGTACTATGGAGTAGATCAACGACTGCAGTTCTCGAACAACTACAACAGTGTAACCCTAGGTGACATGCCAGGAGACACTTTTACTTTACTACGTTGGTATATCAAGTGGCTGGAATACTATGTAATTTTCGCAAGGTCATCATATGTAGCGGAATCGTGTCAATGGCTGGTCACCTGCGCCGGTAAGCAGACATCAGGTCAGCAGCGATGCTACCTGCCGAGTGAGTGACATGTCCTATCAACGCCATGATGACATCTGATACTGTTCTGGCACGTACATCTAACAAGCAGAATTCTGCCAGAGCTTTCCATAGTAGCGGGGGCCCACAGGATCAGTGATCTTCCCGCCCCTCAATACTACTTTTGAAGAACGCAGATATGTGCTCAAAATATCTATGGGGAACAATAATAATCAATGACGTGCTGACAGGCAGTAATATTGATTTGAGAAGGAGACATCTTCGACTTTCGACAAGACTTGTTATCCGACAATCCCCGCCAAAGGCCACAGTCCTCAGATTCCGCGTACATGGAAAAACCCCACTCAACATACATAGTCGGTGCTTTGAACCAGCCAATTCTGTCCGGACGAATATCTCGCCGTCGAGGCACCGGATTAATCTACTCATTTCCGCAGCATATCAAAAGTCGGAGAACCATACGAGTTGAGGGCTTCCTTGTAGATCTCCTCCGCAGACTTGCACACCATCATTCATCCAACCGCAAGCTGATCGAAAATACAGTTTCTGGGTTACGGGCAATGGCTTTGAATGGACGATAGGCGTCTAGGTATATTGCATCACGTTTGATACTACCGCCTAGGAACATTTGAAGTAATTATGTATCTCAAGCGTCATGTCTAACATTAAAAGAACTGACGTGCTTCTAGACGCGTGATAGTCTATGAGAATGAAATTTCAATTCTTCGCCATGGCCAGGTTTGCAATTTGATCAACCCCCAACCCTTCCCAGAACTACATAGTCGAACTCCATATCAATGATTCGAATGTACCCCCAACCCTCATCGACGCAACAGAACCTCTCCCAAAACTCGGCCAAAAATTCACGCCAGACAACCTATTCCTTGTAAAAACACGACAACTCAGGCGGCAACATCCCAAAAGCCTTCGCCCGATGGTCATTAATGTCCCCATGCCGAGGCACCATATCAATTGACGCGACTCCATAATCGATGGTTTCAACCTTCTCGCAGATGAGCTCATGAAAAGTCTCGCATGCCTTCTTGAAGACATCATCCGCGGATTTGTCTTGCATGTACTCAGCCGAAAATCGCAGGATTATGGAGCATGTATTGATGTATTAGTAATGCCATCCGTACCACTCTATCAGACCGGGCCAAGCAGGCATTACTTCGTCGGAAAGTAAAGCCTTGAACTTCTTGAGGTTCTGGGGCGCTGGTGCACCGCGTGAATTGCACGCATTGCCTGGGATCGTGATCTTGAGACGTAGCCATTTTTCTCTGATCTGAAGTGGTATTGGGTCCATTTTCGATGCTCTCGTGTACGGGTTGTGGTTGTTATTGACAGTTCTGGATGGATGGAATGAGGAGGATATAACTGACAAGAAATATTCTGAGTCTGACAGATTCTTCTGTGTATTTATATCTATCTTTCAGCATGACCGTCATGTCAACGGAACTTACCGATGCTTTGAAAGAGCTTTGTTACTGTTTCCCTACGTTCAATGCTTTGTATGGTTTTGATCATTCAGCCCTTTGGAATTGCATGTGAAGAAGATATGCTAGAACAGCTAGTCATATCCTGACAGGAAGTAATATTGTCTACCTAGGTACTACCTAGGAACCTCAACTCCAACGGACTATGCTATCTCTAACCTTCCACAACCACAATTCAACACTACCGACATCTTCAAATCTGGATACATATCAAAACCCGCACCAACCAACTCTTCCAGTACTAGGTACAAATCGTCTACCACCACTCAGTATAAAAGCACGACAACGCCGGCGGCAACATCCCAAACACCCTCAAATTCGACGAAGGAACATCCTCCCTCCTCGGCACCATCTCAAGCGAAGCATTCCCAAACCCGATAACGCTCACCTCCAGCTCGCAACCCTGCAGATGTCCCTGAAACATTTCACGCACTCTATCACAAACCTCCGCCGCAGACCACTGCCCCGCCACCACAACCCGAAATCGCATGATCATGATATACATCGTAGGCGTTGGCAAGGCTTTCCAAAAGTCATGGTGCCACTTCTCGAAAGACTTTAGCATAGTGAGAATCGACTGTGAAACCGCCTTGGACTCTTCAAAGAGGGCATTTTCGTTTATGATTGACGTTAGAGATGTCGCCCTTTCTAGGGCTGCGGGCATTTCGGAAATCATCTGGTACAATTCGTCAAGAGCATCACTAGACTCCGGAACTACTTGTCGCCATATGTCGTTCTCGATGCATTCGACTTGGCGCTTCGTTAGGGCTTCAAGCGTCTAATGACTTCGTCAGAAGGGATAAATGACGCTTTGATCATACTCACGCAAACAATCCTTGAACGCGAAAATAAGCGTAAAATAGGGATTTTGGCGTTTTTTGTTTGCAGAGAGTGTAGGTGTGAGCATCTGTCGCATGTCTCTGGTTGAGGGCGGTGGACAAAAGACAGGGATGCTTCCGCTTCAAGCCTTGCCATCGGCATTCTCGCTCTTCCATCCTCCACACATACACCTACATGTAACTATTACACACACATGGAACTAGTCCTGCTATTGCTTAAATAATTCAATTCTCTTTTTCGCCTGTCAGTGACAAGAGGCTCAAGCCATCCCCGCAATGTCGTCGCTCCGCGCCTCGTCCCTGTACAATGTCGACGGCCTCGTTGCTCTCGTAACCGGTGGCGGCACCGGTAAGTATCTGCGCGCTTATTGCCACGTAGAGGACAGGACGCGTATTAACAGATAACCAAGGTATTGGGATCATGATGGCGAAAGCGCTCGTTGAGAATGGCGCCGCCAAGGTCTACATCGCCGCTCGTCGCCTGGAGCCGCTTCAGGCCGCAGCCAAGGAGATGGGGGCCCAGGTGGTCCCTATCCGCTGTGATGTTACCGATAAGGACGACTTGATGCAGGCGGTGCAGACGGTAAAGTCCCAGGTGGGCTATTTGAACCTCCTCATTTGCAACTCTGGCACCACTGGCGTAGGAGACTCCCTACTCCAAAGAGGCAAGCCTCCGTCCCCCGAAGAATTCTTCGCCAAACACTGGGCTTTTGACGTCCAGGACTACCTCCGCCCTTTCGGCGTCAACGTCGCCGGCGTGTGGTACACAAGCGTGGCCTTTTTGCCGCTGCTTGACGCGGGAAACAAAAAGGGCAACGTGTCGCAGAGCTCTCAAATCATCGTTATTAGCTCCACGGCCGGCTTGAGCAAGCGCGGCGAGGCAGGCTTCGCCTACGGACAGTCCAAAGCCGCCAGTATACACCTGGCCAAGCAGCTTTCGACGTTGCTACCGCAGTGGGGGATGCGCGCGAATTGCATTACTCCGGGCTGTGAGTGTACCCAGTTATATAACCATGCTTGACTCGACTGATTACTTTTGGACGAAGTTTTCCCGAGCGATTTGGTTGAACCATCATTGAAGCAGCTCAAAAACGCTGATGGAACGTTGGGAAAGCTAGGGAGAGCGTTTCCTTTGCGAAGACTGGGAAATGAAGAAGACATGGGTGGCACAATACTGTATCTGGCTTCCAAAGCAGGCGCCTATACGAATGGCACGATTATGCTTGTTGATGGTGCGGTCATGCATAGTATGCCGTCGGTTCTCTAGGTTATGGTCTCAATTTGATGCGTTACAAGTAGGTACAATTTCAACAATATTAAATCATAACGGAGCAGTTATAGCAAACCCTTGTTTGCGTCTACACATCTGCATCGGACGGTTTGGAAGGGACAGTCTGAGTGTGGAGCTTTTCATATTATCCAACAACCTGTTAACAAATGGGCCTAATGGAAGGTCTGCAGAGAGTATGGAATCGAGTGACCAACGGATCATGAAATGTTCAACGAGTCTGGATGGAACAATGGCAAACAACTTCCAATCCTAATATGGAGTAATGAGCCGACCGCTGCAGCAATAGCAGAGAAGCTATTTGCAAGTGCCTTGAGGTTGCTTGATCTGAAGACTGTGAAAGGATGCTCGAGGCAAAGATGAATCCAAACACGGCAGTTGAAATCACAAGTGTTGATGTGCTGACGCCATTACAATTTGCCTCCAGGCTTTCCAAGGACAAGAGCAAGGAGCTTGTGCAGCTTCTTCTAACCCATGGGGCTGACGTGAGTCTTTCCTACAATGAACGGTCTCCTTTGAATTATGCTATCGAGAACAAGAACGACAATATTATTGACTTACTTCTAGCCCACGGAGCGACAGTGACATCGTCGTGTCTTTCATCCGCTTTAGGCTCCTAAATCAATAATGACTTTTTAATAGTGCTCATAGATGCCTGTTCCAATGTGAATGAACGAACTGGATGGCAGGCCTCGAGTGCCCTTGCCCAAGCTGTGGAAGATGACAGAGTTGCAATAACATGCCTATCGCAAAAGGTGCTGAAGTAAATGAGCTTATTACCATGGAATTTGAAAATGACATCGCGGTCACCACAGTGTTAGACTTGCAACTCAGTCGCAAAATTTAGGGATGATACAGCTTTTACTTGGGATTTGTGACAATGTTAACCCTGATTTTGAAGGCTTGCCTGATGTGTCGCCACTTGCGCTAGCTGTGAAGGCTGGAGATACCCAGATAACCGGAATCTTGCTTCAGGCAGGCATCAGTGTCAAAGTCGCCGACGATGCAAGCAGCTCGACCTTAATCAACGTGCTACGAAGGGAAAGAATCTGGCCTTATGTCAGACGTTAGTCAACTATGGTGCTCGGATTAATGAGCCCTTGTCCGATACAGAGCAAACACCCTCAGCGCTCCTTTGTTGCTATAGAGCAAAAGGTATTAGACATTGTTGATCTCTTGATCAACGCTGGTGCGCGGTTGAATGATGCGTACAGTCAACCTCCTGGTACTATTCTTGGGGCGGCAATTGAATTCGGAGATCGGTCCTTTGATCAGCAAGCTCTTATCTGCAGGTGCTCAAGTACTGAGAGGGAGGCAGATCAGGCGCATCAGGAACCAGGAACCTCGATACCGCAGTATACCTTTAAGAAATTGGGATTTTTCAGAACATTCTGCAAACTTCCGGACAGTAAATCTTGGCCGCAGCATAGTTGGCCAAAAGACGAAATTTTGACTCAATACCTTCTTAAGCATGATGCCTATCTGAAAAGGGGACAGGGTGAACCTAGCCATCCCATAACCGAGGAGACGCCATTGAAAGCGGCAATACAGACAAATAGCCTTGTTTTACAGAGACTCTCTTAAACCGTGGAGCTATGGTCACCGATGGTGATCTTGCAGCGGCACTAGATGCGGATAGTGACTGTCTCCAAGACCTACTCAATGGGTTTCGAGGAAGCGCCCCAACGACCGTGGCAACTGCGATTTATAACGGACAATCTCTTGGATTTCTTCGAGACGCAGGCGTAGACCCGACTGGGACCCCTCAAAGGACCAGGACGGTGGCGAGCCAGATGTCTCTTTCTTTAAATTCGCTCCTCCTGCATCGGTACTTGAGATAGCAGTGGAATGCTGGAAATTTCCAGGTATAAATAGAGAGAAAAATCTGCCAGGCCGAGAATATCTTCTTCTCAATCACACAATCTCCAATTCTCGCACTCAATACATCCACCCCGTCTACAGGCCGTTGAAGAAGCAACAACCACCGCAGACCATACACCTGAAATCCGACAATGGACCTGGCTTCACTACAACTTCGAGAAACCTGGCTACGTGTCGATATCATCTTCGCACATAGTTGGTCCGAACGTGCGGCAATCCTCGAGAATCTCGAGACATTCAAGAAATTCCTCTCCGACCAAGCCATGCCTGCTTTGCATGGGTTGATATGGTGGTACGGATTCCAATACCGTACTGAAATACAGCCAGGTTATCATAAACCATTCGGTTTCAAGGAAATTACATATTCCATGGTTTTCCGATTCTCGACTGAGACGTGCGAGGCAAGACTCGGGAGGAGGCTGGCAAGAAAATGTGCGAGTTCTTTGAGTTTCATCACCCTGAGGCAAAACCCTATATTAAGGGTTATGAAAGTGCGTCGGTTGATATGGTGCCTCGAAGGGAACAATTTCCAACCAAGGCTATGGATGTAAAGGCCTTTGGCATTCTACCGCCTGAGTTGTCGTGCTTTTACTGAGAATCGTGTTCCTACAATTGAAGCTGGCGGTTCGGTTTGGGGTCTCTGGCAGTGTTGAACTCGCCTTTTGATTGCATCGGGATCTCGACCCTCCTAACGAAAACTACCCGCTCGATACTCAGTACGTCTGGATCTTTATTGCCAAATTCAGCACCCTCGTTTTCTACGCCGTCATGTTCGTCCATCTTCGCCGACAGATTTCCGCCTCTTCAGTTCTCGCCGATAGTATGAAACAGTCTGAAGCATCTTCGCCGCGTCGTCAGCTATTGCTGAATCGTGGCCTTTGGGAAAGTTCCTAGGCAGGGAAGGAGAATATCGGATAGAAAGCCATGTTGACAAGTTGACGCTAGATAGACAATATACCATTTCTATCGGAACAGACCCCGTTCCCCAATATAGATACTAGACATGCATACCTAGGCATCTTTGTGGATAGAGTACCACGATCTAGAAGAAATGACTGAATCCTACCCCATCAATGTTTCACTATCAACACTCTATCTTTAGGGCTTCAACCGCACGAACACCGCCCTGTGTGGTAAAAACACGATAACTCAGGCGGCAACATGCCAAAGGCCATCTTCCGCTCCCTCTTCGACTCCTTCGTCGAAGACCCTTCCAATCCAGCCAGCATATCAACAGAAGCATCTCCATATCCCACAACTCTAACCTCACTACAGGCATGTTTATGAAACCGGTGCTCCACTGTCTCAGAAACATCCTTCTTCGAAACCCCCTTCACCTTATCGGCCGAAAACCGTAAGATCATTGAATACGTGACATCTCCTTCCATGGGCATCCATGTACCCTTAGGCAACCCAAAATCTTCGATTCGCCATCCGTACCATCCTTTCAGACCGGCCCAATTTGGTTTTACTCTTTCGGAGAGGAAAGTTTTGAATTTGTCGAGGTCTTGCAGATTCGTGGGATCGGTATATTTGGTGCGTGGAATGAAGACTGATATGCGTAGCCATTTTTCGTCGAATTGTAGGGACTGTGAGCCTGTCTTCGTTGTAGAGGTTTTTGATGTCATCGTCCAGTCGTGGTGCAGACTGGTAGATGAATTGATGTAATAAGTATATGTCTGAGTAGAGTATGATATGACGATAAGATTTTAATTTGTCAGGGAAGTAGCTTCATGTCTATTTATGCCTGTGGATATCCCAATACTTTCTTTCCATAAATGGTAAAGTCCTTCTCTTCTTCAGGAGCCCTAGAAAATAGTGATGACTAAAGACTCAAACAAAGATTGCAAGCAACCCTTCAATGGCTCTGGACTATATCAAAGGTAGTGTGGTTCTCACCTAAGGAGGTTTGTAGTGTATGATATCAATCCTTTAAAAATTCTCTGATCCGCTTAAGCACAATCTCAGGCTTCTCAATATGCACAGAATGATTTGCACCTGGCACAATAAGCAACTCTGCACCGGGAATTCCATCTGCTATAATCCTCGAGTTTTCTATACCAACATCAGCAGGTAAAAAACCACATCAAAGACATGAAGAGAACAAACCTGGAGGACAGATCCAATCCTTCTCTCCAACAATCACCAGAGTCTTTGCTGATATACTACCTAATTGCTCAGTATAATCAAAGTACTTCTCCTTTTCCGAATAGAGGTCATCTACCCTTGTCGTTAGCATTCTTCCAAACTCGCAACTAGGAGAAGGAGACATACTATGCGACTCCGCCACAAAAACCATCCCCCTACACGCCTTCAGCGACACATCCGGATCATAAGTCTCTGTATAAAGCGGCATCATTGCAAAATAAATGAGCTTGAACTCATCATCATCCTCATACGCGCCAAAGACTTTGTTCCGTAGCATCTGGGCGGAGAAATTCGGCGCTTTGTGCAGCCTTGTCTCTAGGGTCTTGATTGCACCTTCTTCATCTATAATCCTAGCGTAAGCTTTTTATATTACCCAAGGGGAGGAGGAAGGGAGGGCGTACGATGATGACTAGCCGCCGTCCCCCTAAGAATCAAATACGACAGTTTCGACGCATATTTGATAGCATACTGCTGGCCAAGAAAACCACCAAAACTTCCGCCGCAAATGATTACTTGCTCGTCAGCCGCTAAGAAGTGTCGCCGAACGCCCTCGATGTCATCGACTAATTGCTCAAAACTGTAGGGCTTTGTGCGCGAGCTTTGCCCGTGGCCGCGGTAGTCGAACGACAGGACCCGGAGGCGTGGGGAGAGCTGGCTGTAGATCCTAAAATCTGATTTGTGGTCTCCTATTTTTGATTGTTAGATGGTCGAGTTGAGAGATGAGGGGGAGATACATGCCCATTCCTCGTCCGCCGTGGAGGGTTATCATTAATGGAGCTGATGTAGGGCCGGTGATCGCGTAGGCGAGTGTTGCGCCATTTACGGTCATGAATTCGACCATTTTGCTTAGTTAGGAGTTAGAGTTTTGGTGCTGAATATTTTGATTTTGGAGGTTCAGGTCGTATATGTAGCGGAAAGTTGATACTTCATAAGAATCGAAAAGGGAAATATTCATCGGACCTACCCCGACGAAGTGATCTAGTGTATCTCTTGCGTGATTGATGTACCCGCTATAACAGCAAGGGATATCTGTCTAGCTATATTCAAGATTTTAATTATCCTTAACAAGATTTTAAGCTACGCAAAGACGAATATGTACAGACGGGTATCTCATTTTACGCCATGGCTTCATCGATACATATAGGTCTATAGGATAGTTTAATCCTCCTCCATCGACTCCCACCCGTCCTTATTTTCACCATCACCACCCTCCTCACCGTCCGACGAATCACTATCATCATTCTGGTTTACGCCCAAAATCCTCTCCTTAATCTCCCCCTCTTGTCCAGCAGCAAGATCCGGAGTACGTCCAGCAAACGCGCGACGCACAGCGGCATTCGTAGACGTATCCCACACCTGCACGACACCTTTACTACCGGCCACAGCAAGACGGAAACTAACTTCCGGGTCTGGAGCGAACGATGTCGAAAACACTTTTCCAACTTCGAGTTTGCGGCTGACCACCATGTTAGGTCGATCGTTGGCTGTGTCCCAGATCTTAACTTGCTTGTCAGTAGAACCAGTGACCAAAAACCCGGGAACGCGTGGGTTAATATCGAACGACGAGACGGAATCGTCGTGCGCTTGCAATGTCCACACGGGTTTGGATTCGGCAGGTGTAGCGGGTGCGTTGCGCGCATCGTACTTGTAGACCAGACCAGTGTCGGTAGTGACGTAGAAGAAGTTGGGGTCATGAGGATCCCAGCGCAAGTTCTCAACGTCAGAAGCAACCTGCCAACGAGGCGCTTTTGCGTCCGGTGCACGCATATCAGCTGCGACTACGGTACGGTCGTAGCTTCCACTAAGCAAGATGGTAGATTCGCGCGGATTCCAGTCGAGAGCACAAATCTTGTCCTTATGGTAGTTGTACGATTTGGCACATTTTTGCGTGTTGAGATCCCATAGTTTGACGGTCAAATCAGCGGATGCAGACGCCAAAAGGTTGCGGTGCTGTCTATTTGCTGCCAGGGCCAAAACGGAATCAACGTGGTATACGTCGTTTGCCTTCTTCGACTTCTTTTTTTTCTTTTTGCTCAGACCCTTGTCGTCGTCGCCTTCGCCAGCTCCGAGAATGGCATTGGGGTACATGCAGTCGACAATGTCGAGGTCCCAGATTTCAATATCAGGCTCCATAGTACCGACAGCCACAAAGTTACCACTTGTGCGCCCTTCCTCATTTTTTCCAACCGGGAAATCGAGCCATTCAACACAGAGCGGGATGGCGGGTAGCATAACGTCGTGATGCACATACAGATTATCCGCCGAGTCTTCATACACATAAACCTCAAGATGCGCTACCTCATCTTCCAGTTTTCCGGCTATTAACAAGTTGTCTGTTCCAAGAATTTGTAGTTCCTCGCGCTCCTCGTCGTTGTCTTCTTCCGGAAACTCGAGATATGGATCCTTTTCACCTGGTTTGTGATAGGCGAGAGACTTGACGTTTCCGAACATGGTGACCTCTTCGCCATCTTCGTCGACTTCGTCACTGTCGTAGTGGTCGAGGTTGTACTCTTTTAGATCGTCGTCTTCATCGTCGTGATCTTCGTCTCTGTCCGTCGTTAGCAATCACCTTCTAGAAATATGGGGGTACTCTTACTTTGAACTTTTTTTGGTCGACTCCTCAGTTGTATCCTCATCCATCGCATCTGCATCTCCATCCGCATCCTCCTTTGCTGCCTTCAAATCGCCCTTTGCATCTTCCAATTGCATCCGTGCAATCTCTGATATCCGGTTGATTTCTGCTTCGTCAATTTCATATTTGGTGGGAAATTGGGCGGCGACTCCTCGCCTCACCCATGTTGTTGTCGTGATCATAGAATTCATATTGGCTGTAGATATAAATTTTGAGTGCCCTAAGAGCGGGGAAATTAAATAGATCTCGACCCAGATAGTTTCAGCCCGAAGTCTCTAGTCGGAGAAGCTCCGGTATGTCGGTTGAGGAACCGGGAAGATACTTCCTCAAGAAAAGATATTCCGCAATTAGCAGAAATATCTCAACCGAATGACGAGGAACGAGATGTGAAGCTCGAAAATAAAAAATAATATTTTTTAGGCTCTCCACCGGCAGAATCAAAGATTGTGGTCCCTATCGCTCACCGCCCGCGGAACAGCCAATGCCAAATTCACGGATCATCATCAACATCAGACAGACATCAAGCCATCAATTGCAGACAAGAATCTAACGAGTTGTCGCTGTCACAAAAGGCCCGCCAAGATGCATTCCCATCTCCACACCCCAGAGAACATAAGTGCGTTTTTTATTATATCCATTTCATCCGAGCCACAAGCTAATCCTTGAACTGTTCAGACTGCGAAGAAATCATGAATGCCCTAGACGAATGCCACGCTCGCGGATTCCTCTGGAAGGCCATGGGTCAATGCAACGACATCAAACGCGACGTCAACCGCTGCCTCGGCGCCGAGCGGGCAAAGCGCGCAAAACAGAATCGTGATCGGGCTATGGAGAGGAGGGCGCGGGTTGAGAAGCTGTGGGCTGAGGAGAGGCTGCGGGAGTCGGGCGAGACGTTGCAGAAGCAATAGACGACGAGAACGGAAAGAAGAAGGCGGCATCAGAAGTCGCTACTCTGAGGAGTAGGGGCAGCGGATTCGCGGGAGTGGTTGAAAATCATGCCTCAAAGCTACAGCATTCACAGGGCGTTTTCTGATCGAAATCAGATGTTGGACTTATATTTCTTTACTACTGTATCATACCATTGGAATAGGCACACTCTTATTTGTACATAGACTTCTCCAATCTCATGAACATATTCAACTTCAATTGCAAAGTACACTTTAAAACACCGGACGCCACTAATGATTCAACTCTGATCAAAAATATATCAATTATCCGAGGCTGGAACTTCACCAGGTCCAGCACCATCGGCAACCTCGACAGCTCCAGTTCCAGATTTCGCGCTTTTGTGTTTCCTCTTACGCTTCTTCTTGACTAATTGTTCGCTTTCCGCATCTGCCGTCTTATCTTCCGCACCATCATCCCGACTTTCTTGTTCCTGATCCTGCTTTTTATCCTTCTTCTTCCCCTGTTCCTCCGGCTTCGGCTTCTCCCGCCTCTTCGGTTTCTTCATACTAAGCGGATTCGGCGCTTTCGCCTTTTTGGCATGTCGATCTTTAGATGTCGCCGATGGACCCTCCTCTTCATCCTCCCTCTTCCGTTTGAGACCACTGACCACATCCAAAGCCGCTTCCATACCAATCTTGAACTTACTCTTCTCAACTCCTAATCGCACTTTCTCAGACGGCGTGCTAAACGGCTCCAAAACCATGACTGATCGCTTGACGTATATAATCGGTACACCTGGAACCGCGCGTGCGGCTGATCGAAGAGCAAGCGCCTTCTCATTTCGTTCCTCCATTAATGCCTCTGCCTGCCTTCGAGTTCTGGGATTGTCTGATTTCACGTCGTCATGAGGCAATGCGACAGGTTCAGCAGTCGCAAGGATATAATGCTCTTTATTGCGCATTGTGTCTGTGTTCGGGCAGAGAAGTGATAAAAGACATTCGACTTCGTCAATGGGAGTATCGTCATCGTTATGCGAGCAGTGGCGCAGTGGTAGCTCGGTTGGTGGAGGGAGGTGCCAGGGTCTGTAAGGTTTGTTCGTTTTGGGGTTGATGGGTTGGGCGGCCATAATCGCAGCGAGCGAGCATTTTGAGAGCACTTTGTTCATGGTTAGTGTGAGTTCATGCGGTCTGGGGTCGCGCACTTACGTGGCTTGGCTTTGCCTTGCAGCGTCCGCTCCAAGGCGGGTATAAGCTCCATTTTGAATTGGTGTACAGCGCGCAAGAAATTCGAGTCGACTGTTGCAAACGGTTAAAGTTAGCATGCATTCTATGATTGAGCGACCATTGCAATTTTTTGGCCTACCTAGAACTTGATAGGGCTCATGGAAACCAAAAGTGAGCTCATACTGGTGCATGAGCTTGCGATACTTCTTGGAACGTTTGGCCCTCATCTTGAATGTTCGTGCGAGGAGGATTGCTTGTTATGGGGGATTGTCGAGGTCGTAATTGAAGCTTTTCGGAGTTGAAACTTTTTCTGTCGCTGGCTCATCAGATGGCCCGTGCATGGTCTCCGCTGCCGATAAGATAAGATACCGATAACGGCCTCAGGCAGCAACTACCATCTTTATCATCAATCGCTCCTGCTTGTCAACTTCTGAATTTTCATTTCTTCTTTTCTCACTGCCAATTTCTATGGATATAACTAAAACTATGGGAGCAATTTTCAATATACGTGCTCATTCTAGATTATCCCTCGACCTGCTCCATTTTCATTATTTGAGCCCCCTCCTCGTCCGCACGCAATTCAGCAAACCCCATCTGTCGAAGAGTATGACCATATAGCATGAGAACGACAATTGGAATGAACAGCACCAAGCTTAAGACGGCCATCATGCCAAAGACCCAGCCAACGCTAACTTGCGCAACCCAAGCCTCGATGAAGAATGGAATCCCCAGGCCTAGACCTAGACGATATACCCCCAGGATGCAATTCAACTCGGTTGGGTATTTCATGAAACATTCAACCAGATAGTTGATTGCAACGGGGTTAATGGCGACAGAAGAGGCCGTGACAAGGAACGTGCCGACAGCCAGGACCATGTAATGCAGGTGATACTGCAATGTGGCACCGACTATGCCTAACCCAATCGGCTGTACTAGAAAGGCAGGAACCCAGAGAGCGTGAAGTCGGTACTCAGGCTTCCAGGTTCCAGAGTATCTGGATACAAAGTATAATGGGATGCGGTCGTTGAAGAAATGGCCCCAGGTCAGTGCGACTGCGGCTCCGATCCACATCGTGAAGGTGACTTCTGGCATTCAGCACTTATCCACGTTCATGGGGAAATCACTACTTACACGCTGCATTTTGCTGGGCCGTAAATCCATACCCCCCAGCATCGACAGGGTCCTGCAGGAACACACTTAGGAGAGTGTTGAAGCTCACAAACCAGCCAGATACTCCTAGCAGAAAGATTCCTACTAGGAGGGTTACTGGGGTGAGCCCAATCAATACTTGCGCCCAAGCCGAGTGAAGCTAGACTATGATGAGCCGGGAGACAAGAGATACGCTCTTTTATGATCACTTACTGCTGCTTTAACCCCTCCGGTATGTGTTACTCGCGTGCCGGGAAAGTACGTAACCACTCGATTCCGTATGAAACCTGAAGGACGAAGGGGATATACTTTTCCATCTTCTCGAGTGTACCCAGTCTCTTCTAGGAAAAGAAATGCTGTCGACGGACTTGATAAGTCTTTCAGGTCCTTCAAATGTCCGTTGAAGACATACCGAGAAGAATAACTGCACCCTGCAAAGCTACCATCCACCAAAACTCCCAAGGCCAAGAGGCATGTTCGGCAATGAATCCTCCCAAGGTCGGTCCAAAGATTACACCAATTGTCGACCATACCATGAATGTATTGAAAACGGTTCCTCGCTCGTGGAGAAAGAACATTTCAACTAGCATCTGAGGTCCTAGAATAGTCGGGGTCGCGCTAAACAATCCCACGAACAAACGAGAGATTGTGAACGCAACATACTGTTCCGGCTTGGTCATGAGAGCCGACCATATAGTGCCACCAGTAGCTGCAACCATGCTCCATAACAGGACTGAGCAGCAACCGAAGATATGCGTCAATGGCATGAGGAATAGAGGACCAGCGAGAAGACCAGCTATGGCTGTAGCGACCTACGAGACGTTAATTACATCTTCTAAGAGTGTTTATCGGTTTTACCGTATCGGCCATATCATTCAAGCTTTTATGGTAAAGATCGGCCTGTGAGCTAATGCCCTGCTGATTCCCAATAGCAGCGCAATGTGAAGCGAAGGCAGCCAGACTGAGAATGCCCAGAGTTATGTACTTTTTGCGCTGACTCCAGTTCTGGACGGATATCATGTCAGCCAAATCAACTGCATATTGAGCAGCAAGTATTCAAGTGGAAGAACGGAAGTAGAGACTGACCAGTGGATCCGTCTTATCGTCGCTCGGTTGTGGGAGGAGAATGATATCCCCACAGATTTTTGGTTGTCTCTCCATGGCCTGCCTAACTTCTGCCTCTCCTTCTTTCACCATCTTATTCGAAAAAGCGAGATGAAAGTCGGCGATACTATGAAGCAAACAAACGAATGCTCACGACTAATACAGTCGGGATGAACTCAGCTAACGAGTCAAGTCTTTAACAAAATCAAATGTCGGATAACAAGCAAAGAAGACCAACATGGCCAGATGATATACTCAACCACAAGAGAGGGTAGAGTTTCTGGACTCGTCTCACTTTAGAGGGAGGTGTTACCAAGATAGTGGCACAGAGTTGCATATAGTATGCACATCCATCTTTATCTGTCAGCATTGGCATCTTCCTTCTTTTATCTACTCAATTCAAATTCAGACTACCATTGTACAACCGAGCCAGCCAGCCACTGCGTGTACCAGTCCCGTCCGAGATCTGAGATTCTCATTTTGTTGTGCTTCTCGTTGCTTTTTCTTATCCCCTCCTTTCGGCTCATCTACCGTACGTAGCAGAGGTCGTCAAGAGCAAAGCCAAGGACGATGAGATTGGGTCGGTATGCACAGATGCACGAATGATCTGCAAACCTTGCATATCACCCACGACCAATTATTTGATCCCTTACTCGCTATGGAATTTGGCATGGCTATTTTACTTCAATTGGGGACGAGCATGGTTCATAGATCTTTGAAAGATGTTACAACAGTTCCTTAACACTACGTGGTCATGTTACTATACTGGATCGCATCTGACTTGAAAGGTCTTGATTCGATGTTCATATTACATAGCAGAAGAGCTTGCAGAACCGTCAACAGGCCACGATATATTAGATATCTTCTGCGTGCTGCTTGAACATGGTTCATCACTGCTGAGGCACAATCAGCGTCCCGATGTCCGGTCCATATGTCCCATCGGTTGTCGTGATAACAATCTCATTACTTGAACCGGCCTTGAGATTACAATTAATCACACTCGTCCCGGGAGATGACGACGGCAGAAACTCAATCAGCTGTGTCACACCATTCACCGTCACGTTAGCATATCGAGCTGTACTATCTCCGTTGCGATACACAATTTGGACAGTCGATAATGCGGACGAAGTGGCCGTGATACTGGTGAAAGTCGCGGTTCCATGAGACGAGCCTCCGATATACCCAGCGGCTTCGTTATTGTAGCACCCGGAACACGATACGATGACAGCGCCATTGCTGAGCGTGGCATTTACTCCATAATAGCTTTTCGCAGATGGAGCAGTTGACCAGCTATCCGATGAGACACTCGGCACCCAACTTGTGTAATCTGCCATAGTGACAGTGGTGCCACTGAATGTAAGCGGAAGCCAGACATAGGTGCTCGCGACAAGGTCAGTGGATATCCACCGGTCACCCATGTACATGACTGTTTTGTTGCCCGGAAACGGTAGGATGTAGTTTGTCTGAGACTGATAGGTATCTGATCCCACCGTTGCGAATGTCTTCCAGCTTGACCATGGGCCGGACAAACTGGTGGCATAGCTGTACTCATTATCGTTTGCGGCCCATCCGCTCAAATGCGAGGCGAACATGAAATAGTACCCGTTCAGCTTCACCATCGCAGGCGCTTCCATGTCGGAGAACAGGTATACCGGTGCAGAGACATTGAGATAATCATCCGTCAACGAGTCAATACGCAGACCATTCGCTCGCTGCCAGCCCAAATTAGTTCCTCCGCCTGAGCTCAGAAAAGGGGAACGTACATCCTCAGTAAGCAAATAAGCACTCCCATCATCATCCTGAAACAACCCAATATCCCTCGACTGGTACCCCAACGGCTTCCAACTCCCCAAATACTCATACGTACCACAGACACTATCCCCCGTCGCAACACCCACTTTCGCCTCCCCATAACTCGAGCTATCAATATGCATATAGAGGACATATTTCTTCGTTCTCGAATTGTATATAACCTTCGGTCTTTCGACGACCCGTTCGGGACCTAGGTCGCCGCTTGTTGTTACGCTTAGAAGCGGACCGACGTAGTGCCATTGCACGAGGTCGGTGGAGGAGTAGCAGTTGATGTGTTGGAAGTTGGTGCCGTTGGTCTTGTCTTCGCCGATTAGGTAGTATGTGCCGTCTACTTCGATTACGCCGGCGCCGTGGGCTTGGATGTGTGCGTGGGTGTTGGGCTGGATAGTTAGTTTGGTAGGAGGTGAGGTTGATGTGAATACTTACAGAAGTCCAAGTTGCTCCAGGAACGATCTGAAGAGATGCGTTAGCGAGGGCTGCATAGCCAAGTGCCCAAGCTGTGTATTTGATCAGTCGAGATACACCCATACTGTAAATCACTACTTCATTTAATCGTCAAGTGTTTGAATGATACCTAGGTAACGTCGAATCGAGCTCTCATAAATCTCTGAGAGAGGACGGTTTATATAGCAAGTGCTCTACATGATGCATTGCATCCGTGAAGAATATAATCAGAAAACTATAACCGAATTGCGGGGAAGAAAGACACCCGTGGACCTCTACCTATTCAAGGATTTATCTCCATGGTGACATTGTATCAATCAAAATCGGGCCAATGTAGATCCCTGACCCTTATCTCATATGTGTGGTCTCCTAGAGTTGAATACAATATCCCACCAGTCGTTGCATACCTAGTATGCAGTCCGGGGTAAGTATACCCTGGAGATGCGCCGGCATCTGTGCTGTTCTGGGGTAGAGCTCGGGAGATCTCGACGTATCAATTGATGAAATCATCACTAAAACGGTGAAGATGTTACTCTAACCCCGCCAGCTGTTATACGTAACTTAGTATCAATGATGATGGAAGTCCGAGGTAGAGCCCGGCAGTTGGCTTATCTGCATGACAGGGGTGTCGAATGTTCTCATTGCGAGATTCCGCAAATCGCTATAAAACAGGTGCCTATATAGGGCCGATATTGGTCCCTTTGCAGGCTCCATATGAATGGTTGTCCACTGCCTAGGCAGGTAGTATCATCAGATCCCTTCCGCAGGATACGGGGTATATAGCCTAATAGGCTAATACATCGTACGGTTAAAAGGAGAGAACACATGCATCTGTAGTAGATCCGGTGATCATATCCATCTTCAAAGTACGTAGAAGTTGTAGACAAACATAAAGTGGGCTATCTTCCTCCATCTAGTAATACTCCATTCTCATTGGACAGAACCTGAAGAGTCACGTGCACGTTGGGCCCCACTTGTATTATCATCGTCGAAATTTCTTTTTGTCCGCAACCTCAACACAAACTATGTCAACAACCAAGAGAAATATGAAAATAACAAACCACAACCAGAGAACTCGATGATTGTCTGCATACTTGAACAGGTACATATCCCCATCCATCATTTCACGACTCCATCAACCGAATCCCTCGCTTTCTCTCTCCGACCATCCTTTTTCCCTCCGAGGGGAATAAAAAACGCAAAGCAGCACACAAAAATCCTCCACTTGACATGATGAGAACTATTTTTGAACCTTCAAATCAATTAGGAAGAGCCGGAAAAGGTATGACTTATAAAGCCCAACTCAATTGAAGATTGGGTCTTGTTTGTCGTCGGTGCTTAGAATTGGTTCTGCTGAGGAGGACTTTTTGTGCTGCTGCTGCTGCTGCTGCTTTGTCTGCAGTGCGATACGGAGATGATGAGGGGAGGGAATTGGTTGATGAAAAGTCTCCATTTTCAATCTCTCGTTTCTGTTGTGATCTATTTTGTGGTCTTTGCTAACTGGACAAGAAGTGTAGGTCGAGTCGAATATAAGAATGTTGTACGCGGACGGTTTGGAACAGAGGCAGTGGATAGGATAGTTTATAATATATGGCATAATTTACATTCGATCCGGATATCTATCTATATTCACAAAACTTTTCTGTGCCTCGTATAGAAACTAAAATGACGCCAAAAAATGCTATAACCCTGCGAAATAATCAAGCAATACTCACATACCCTCTCTTTACACCAGTAGAGGTCGTCGAAACCTGCTTATCCTCCCAAGTATCAATATCAATATAACTCTTGCTTCCCTGCTCGCGGATCTGGCCGCCAATGAAATGCAAAGCGGCGAGGTTGAAGCCCATTTCATCCTTTTGTTTTGCCAGTACCTCCCGAAGTGTTGATCGGATCCGGTCAAGCATCGGTCGCATGAACCTGCTTGAGACGATTTGGCGATGGTGTGTTTTGAGCATGAAGAAGAGTATGCGGCATGTCAATGGGATTTCCCACTGGCGACTGGCCCAGATCTCGAGGAATGTGAAAAGAGCCTCGAGCTTGGAGAATGGAAGCACTAGCAAGGCGTCCTGTAGTGAAGCAGCAGGGATCTTTTGCACAATGTTGAGTAGATGTTTTTCTGCTGTTAAGTTGCCCAATGCCAGATACACAGGGTTTCGCTGTGGTGGTGCTGCGTTTGGGTTTCTGGCTTTGGTTTCCCGCCATTGTCGCATAACCTCCAAATCTTCCATGCCCATGTCCAGCGCTTCGATGATTCTTTCACCGGCCATGAGAGTAACCACAGTTTGCTTGTTGGCGTCAACTGCTTCGGCTTTCTCCTCGCCATTCTCCTCATCTTCAAGAGATGTAGTGAGGGTATTCTCATATAGCTCCTCCAATTCCTTCTCGCGTTCTTCTTCCAAGAAGATTTGCTCATCTGTTTGATCCCACACACGAATGCTCTTGTCGTGGCTAGCACTGACAAGGAACTCGCCAGAATGGCTCATAGCAAGTGCCCAGATCTCTCCATGGTGGCCTTCAAGCTTCTGGATTTGCTCGAATTTGTCTCCATCCCAGTATTTGATCACGCGATCTTTACTAGCACTGAAGAAGTTGTGCCCGTTTCCTTCATTGTTATTGGGCATGAATGCCACTGCCATGATGCTGTCCTGGTGGGCAAAGAAAGCTTTGTGGCAGTCACCAAAGTCCAGACCCCAAAGACGGACATTCTTATCGGCAGAACATGTGACAATCATTTTGCTGTCGTATGAAATGTCCATATTGAGAACAGGTAACTTGTGACCATACAGATTCAAGAAGAGCTTGAGGGTGTCGACGAAAAACACCTTGACAGTGTTGTCGAGCAGAGCAACCGCAAGTAGCTTTTCGTCTGGAGAGAATCGTACACTGAGAACGTCATCTGAGACCTTCAATGTTCGACTATGCACGAGCTTCAGCTTCGGTGTTGTCCTCTTCGTACCAGGGATGTCTTCCTGCACCACTTTGAAGTCCCAGAATTTGACGGTCTTGTCTGCACTGCCAGTTACCATAGACTTTCCATCGGGATGGACTTGCAATGTCCAGACTGGGCCCTCATGTGCCTTAATCGTGTCAAGGAGTGTCGAGGAGGCAATGTCGAAGACCTCTAGTTCACCGTTTTTGTTACCAGCCACAACAATCTTGTCACCGGGCAAGAAAGAGGAGCAAAGAGAATAACCACAATCAAGAGTTCGCAAACAACTCTGCGTTCGGACGTTCCAGATCTTCAAGGTACCATTAGATGCGGACGCTAGCATCCTGTCGTCTGAACTTAATGCCAGAGAACGTATATCAGTCCTATGTCCGGGTAGGTCAACCGCAAAACTGCGACTGTACTCAACCTCCTCGGTATCCTTGGTTTTCTTCTTTCCAGCTGCTACAACACGGTAGGTCTCAATCTCGTTGTTGGTAGTTGCCGTGAGAATCTGCAGATTGCCAGAAGCCTTTGTCGTTATCCATGCAAAACTTTTCAGCTTCCCCGTAGTGCGCACAATAACATGCGGCACAAACACTTCGGTAATAGGCGGCGGCGTGTTGTCATCGGCTTCATCCTTGTCCTCGACGTTGTCTCCATCTGCAGCTCCCTTTTCCTTCTTTCTTCTTCTTTTCCTTGCAATGCTCTTCTGTACTTCAGTCGCCGATCGAATGCGCCATATTTCTACAGCCTTTTCTGCTCCGTGCATACCAATGTAGTCTGCGCGAGGATGGAAAGTAATCCCAGTTGTTCGGTCTTTGTTCTGGCGGTAAAAGCTCCCTCGTTCAATAAGAATTTTCTTATTCTCGTAGCCTTCCCTTTCTTTGGCAATTTCTTGCATAGCTTGTTCATCGATTGACCACACCTTTAGCTCTCCGTCATTACCGCCCGTTATGCAACCGGTATGGTCAGGCGACAGGCCCAAGCTCCAGCACTCACCGTTGCTCTGAGCGACGTGAGTCTCGATACAGTGTCGCGAAGAAAGGTCCCAGACTTTAATAAGGGAATCTTTGCCGGTGGAAAGTAAGAAACCGCCCGTTTCGCTAGGGTCCGTTAAGCCTGCGTTGGCACCGTCTGTTGGCGAAAGAAAGTTCAATGATGTGATTTGATCCGTATGACCCCTGAGTTTATATAATCCAACCTCCGAAATCAAGTCCCATACAATAATATCCGTGTCTCTCGATCCACTGGCTAATCGAACGCCGGACTGGTCAAAGGCGAGCTGTGTAATTGCATTTCGGTGACCGTTGAAGGATATGATCACTGTATTCATTCTTGAGTCCCATAGTCGAATGCTCCCGTCGTCGTACCTAACAACAAGATAAGTCAATTGAAGCACAGAAAAAGCAGAATCTGTTAGGGAAAGCATACCCAACGGCAAAGATATCTTCGTCTGATTTGCTTTGTGTAATCGCAGTAACTTGGGCATTGCAATCTGCGTCTCGCCAACGACCTAACAATTCTCCTTTTTTCACATCCCAGCAAAGAACCTCTTCATTTGCGCCGACTATAGCTCGTCCTGCACCTGTTCGCCGTTCAGTACCGGGGACATCTTCGTCTTTGGTCCAGACGGCATTGGAGGAAGACGAAGTGACGAGGCCAAAAGTTTTTGAATGCTCAAATTTTCTTCAGAGTGTTAGAACCGGCATTCGAATATTATTCAACTCTCTGATTAATACTTACAGATATGATTTGACCATTTTGACAGCGTGCTGAGAAAAAGAACTTTTTTCTGGCAGCTCCAAACTTCCCTCCGCACTTTTTTTCTTTCTGCTATCGATAGAACGAGGGCAGCTACGGCCGACCACAGCGACCACGCTGGCAAAGGCGGTGTGCGGGGGACCTGCGGGTCGCATAGGAAGCTGCCATGACGAACATCCATACACTTCACAACAACACCAACACCACCACAACACACCATTGAACGCTCCCCCAACACTTTCGTTGCTCGAGGAAGAATATAGTGCCATGCACAAGTCGCCATAATGCTTCTCCTCGACTACCAAAATGTGCTCATCCAATCGCTTCTCACAGAGCGCTTCTCAGGGTAATTCAGCCCCGCAGGAAACCCATCAACGCATAGGCACCAGCTAATTTCAACCCTTCTGATATGCAATAGTGCTGCCCTCGTCTCAATAGACCAGGTCGTCTCCGACTTCGACGGCGTCACATTCCACCTCTCCACACCCGAATCAAAGACCAAAATCCTCATCTCAATTGCCCTCAAGTGCTTCCGCGAATTGGTCCAGTACGGCGCCCAGCAAGTCCTCGAGCGCGAGTATGGTCCATACATCGTCACCCCGGAGCCTGGATATGACTTTTCGGTGCAGATCGACTTGGAAGATTTACCGGCGGACGCGGAGGCGAAAGAGGAATTGATTGCGCGTTTATCGCTGCTCAAGCGCAATGTCATGGCTGCCCCGTTTGAGCGTGCGTTCGATGAGTTTGCCAAGTTGTCGGAGGAAGCGTCGAAATATACCTCAGAGGCGGCTCCGCAGGGTGTCAAGGAAGGTGGGGAAGTGATGGCGATTCACTATCGGGAAGAGGAGGCTATTTATATCAAGTCTAGTCATGACCGGGTTACGGTTATTTTCAGCACAATCTTCCGTGAGGAGACGGATCGTATATTTGGCAAGGTTTTCTTGCAGGTACGCTACCTGCGATTATGTGTATGGCTAGGATGTATTATATTGACATGTTCAGGAATTCGTCGATGCTCGAAGACGAGTGCATTCTCTACAAAACGCTCCTCAAGTGCTTTTCCGAAACGACCCTCCTCTCGAGTTACAAGGTATCCCGGGATTGAAGAATTCTGGCGATGAAAAATACAGCTATATCACTTTTGGTTGGTCGTTTTACCCGTTATTGAGGATCAAGTGGTGGCTAACGAACTGTTTAGTCCTCTTCCCTCGACACTTGACACCCCAACGCCGCTATGATAGCATCTCCCACATCCAGACCTTCCGCGACTACTTCCATTACCACATCAAGGCATCTAAGGTAAGTCCTTTTTCTCTTGTCCTCATGGTACATTTGGTTGACGTCTACAGGCCTACATCCACACTCGCATGCGAAAGCGTACCGCAGATTTCCTCCAAGGTATGTCCCTACATATTCAGCATCTGTACTTGATTAACTAACAAACCCAGTCCTGAACCGCGCGAGACCCGAGAACGAAGAGCGCGAACGAAAGACGGCGAGTGGAAGGACGTTCCGTGTTCAAGGTTAAGTTTCGTGTATTAGTGCGATTGGGTTGGGCTGGTTGAAGCTGGGTTGGAGATGCGGGTGTTGGCGCTGTGTGGTTCGAGCATATATGCCATGTTACGAACTAGATATCTGTTCAGAAAACAAAAGCCTTGTTTCGAAGGACCGTACGCGCCGAGTACATGGTGAATTAATGGAGACGAACAAGCGTACAGCGCATTATCTGCTTGCGTACTAGGTATATACCCAGGTACTATAGGCGTGATGAATTTCCTATTCTCTTTTCGACATCCTGTCATGATAAACGACGTTACATATTGAAGCCAGTTATATCGAACATGATCATAGCGAATCAAGTGTCCGCCTCACGCGCTCGCAGTCCCGACTTGTGTCATGAGATTAAGATAAGGTAGGTGGCACACGTGTCCATCGGTATTTAATCTTAACATGATCAATTATTGCATGGATGTAAGTAATATCACAAACAACGACTGCCTTCATCGGGCGCGATATCTGATTTAGCGCCTGTTTTCGTAGATAGTCAGCGCTTACATGCTTAGGGCTGTCGACGTTCTCCTCATTTTCTCTTCAAGGAGGGTAGCACTGATCCCCTCAAAATCGTGTACGGCCCGAAACGGACATTTTGTTATCGTTTCTTTTTCGCATCCTGCTCGTTATCATGCATGTATGCTGTAGGACCAGCATCAAATCCTGGTGTTGAAAAAACTTGGCACTGGGTCGATGCGGAGAAACTGTGACTGCGCCGCATATTGATGCATCAAGACCACGGCCTTGCTGACCAGTCCAGACCCTGCATATCTGGAATATTGTTGGTCTGCTTCGTCTATGTCAGTATTATTATAGGGCGATAGTAGTTATAGGTAGTGATGGGGAGGGCGGAAATTTCCAATCACACTGACACATCAATGTCATCCATGGTGATATATTCCGAGACTGAGACAGGAAGGAAGGTGACAACCACGTATGCATGGGATCATAGGACAAGCCCGTTCGCTTCGCCTAATGCTTAGTATAAAGCTCAGATCGCCAAATATGCGACCTCTAAAACTGTAACTCGTTTCCCTAATTACGCGGTCGTGCCTATCTTCAATCTGCAGACTGACTCAAGACGATGCTCAACAGCGCAGATCCAATTGGAGCGAAACATAGAATGGCTGCAAGTCGGAACTGTGCTGCAGAAAGGGACAAAGAAGTTGTAGTACAAATGAAACAATTCGAGTTATACGCGGAGTGTTTCTTTGTGCCACAATTAAGTCCATAGAATTCTTATTGGGTCTAGCCGGGATCTCGTTGTTGTGCTCTTGCAGTGCAAGGTAAAGGATACATCATCTGGAGTCTAATAAATCAGCTGATGACCCAATAAGGAGATACTTGATAGTATTGACATTGTAAAAGGATCAATGCCTGCCTCTGCTTTCGTTCGGCAGAGAAAACCTTGTTGTCTTAAAAGACGTTTGTCTTCACAGTTTCGATTCTGACAGTAGATGCCCAAATATGAAACGTTTATCTCTATGATAGTAACTTGAATAACAGTCTAGTCTGTTGCAAGGACTGGGAGTATGTTTTTTGAGCAAATCCCTTCGTCTATTTCAGCAGAAGATAAACAGAGAGCACTTCAAGTCTACTTCGACTTAAGTTGAATTCACAATGGCAGACCAGTTTGACAGACTCCCTGTCGAGATCATCTTTATGATCCTCTCATATGTTCCTATCCCTACATTACTTTCCTTTGGTGCTACTTCCAAGTCCAATCACAGATTTCACACTCACTGTATGGGAAAACTGCATCTCGCCATCTTTCACAAACAAGTTCATGCGACTGTCGCGTTCCTTGGTACCAGCATGCGACATGACCCAAAATCCACAAAAGAGCAAAGGGCATCCGAAAGTCACCGCGTACGAGTCGTTTTACCTCCAACCACGCGATACACGAGCCCTGTGGTGTGTAAGCTGCCCCTGCGGATTGACAGCGAGTACTCAGCAGCGACAAAATACCCAGTATCAAAACGTACATCGAGAAAAAGTTGTGGCATAGTATCTTCAGACGATGGCGGATTCGTTCACTCGATATCGACGGAGCGGACGGTTCACGCACAAAACAAAGCATTCGCCGAGATAGTCAGTCGATATGGTCATTCGCTTGACGAGCTGGAATTTTTGGCATACAACATCAACGAAGAAGGAGCGACGGCAATTGGCATGAGTTGTGGATCAAGGTTGCGACATTTGGCTCTTCGCTTCGAACACCCATTCGTGAAGGATACTTCTCTTCATTATAAGTTCTGGACGGCACCTGCTCAAGGTAGCACCGCATGGAACTCTCTGATTGGAATAGGCCCCGTCAAAAGGGGGTTGAACATAGTAAATCTGGAGAGCCTTATCCTCGAAAGAGCAGGTATCACGCCATGGCAGCTTCGCATGCTGGTCAAGAGAAATCAAAGACTGAAGGTGCTGAAGCTGAGGACTTGTGCTGCGGTCCAGCCAGAGTTTGTAAACTGGCTAGGAGGTATTTCCGATCCAGATGGCGAAGAGAAGAAAATCCCTGGGGCTGCGCTCACGGTGCTCTGGGTGGAAAATTGTGACGGCATCCACACAACCAAGTCAATAAACAGCGTGGGAGAGAAAGACATCGACACAGGCCTGGAATGGATTCGTAACCTAAAGTCACTTGAGGTAAGTTCAGCTTCGTATAACAAGTAGAAGTTCTTTGGAAATACTGACCGCTGTGCTGCAGTCCCTTTCCCTTCGCGAGTGCCTCAATATCGATGCCAAAGCCGTTGATGAGGCAAACAAGCTGCTCTGGCATATCCCAGAGATATACCTGCCTCGTTCGATTGGCCCAGACTACGAGCTTCCACCTCCCATTGAAGTTGACCCACTGTATCTCTGATTGAGATGACAGGTCTGCCATTGTGAGAACTTTTGTTGGTCGAATTGTTGTACGATAGCGTTTGGGGTTGAATAGGAATCCGTGTTTGATAGGTTGCTTAGCCTGTACAATAGAAAACGAGTTGATTGTCATGTCACAAGGCGGGCAAATGGAGAATCGAAAACGCTCGCTCAATGGTTACAAACAACTATGAACAGGTCGAGTTGAGATGAAATACATCCATGGATAGGCCTACAAGCGAGGGGCTGTGGGAATCACGTGAGACTGGCTGTTTGCTCTTTCTGTTTTGATTCACGCCGACTTCCCAACAAGGAAGGAGCCACCTTCCCTCGGGGCCTGGACCACTCAGGGTCGCTCCTTCTCGGCGGGTTGCCCTGATTGTCCGATCACGGTGAGAGAGCAACAATGCGGGCCCTATTGGCAACACCATCCTATTCTCCCATTCACTATTCTTTTCTGCTTCATCATTGACGCAGATAGCTTCCTCCCACCATGAAGTATAAAAGCGTCAACTTCACCCCATGCCTCTCGACAGGATGAAATCCCTTCATCGATCAAGAATCTCCATCCTCGATCTGAATTGCTTCATGTCTTTCTCATACAACTCAGACAACAACTGCGCGAAGAGCGTCTAGCTACAGCTTCATCAAGATTCAATCTTCGTCCAGAACACCATGGATTCACTAGCAACCACACCTTCATCAAGCCCGTCAGATTACTCCTTCAGACAGCATTTCAGTGACATGACCCAGAACATCGTATACTCCGTAGAGAGCTCCGATATCGAAGAAAACGCATGCTCTCTGGACATTGATCAACTCGCCGTGCTCAAACCACCTCATCGTCTCTTCTCTACACCAAAGGATGGCCGCACTGTTTACACCATCAACTCGAAGGAATGGTGCTACAAACTTGCGCACTCCGCCCATCTTTACAAAAGTGGTTTATCTGGCGACGCGAAAAGACTGGATTACCAATGGGAGAGTGTGTATGGCGCAACTGGCGTGGTCTACGGCATTGCCAAAATTTTCATTGCCATGTGTCGAAATTTCCGCATTGACGTAAGTCTCTTCGGCATCAATTGTTCATGTCCAAACTAACTAACTCTTCGCAGCTTCACACCACATCTGGCAGCATCTTGGCTTACGTCGAGAAAGCGGAACAAGAGCTAGAGAATGGATCTGTGATAGACTTTATCTTTGCCATAGAGGACCTCTATTCCTGCTTGTACGCCAGATTGGATATCGAAATCGGCCTTATTCACTTTTGCTCCTCTCTCGTCGGCCATGAACAGAAGCGACGTTCCAAGACTCAACCACAACTGCCCGAGCCAGAACACATCTTCTCAATCTTGGCTATGTGCAAAAGCGCATTAGAAGACCCAAGTGTTTGTTCGGCATTCGACGACCGCATGATCAGCTATCACCAGAATTATTATGTTGCGGAGATGACAAGGAGATATCGGATGCATGGAACTCTGCCGCTTGACCATACTGGCTTTCGTGCACACGTCTATGAGACGATCAATGATCCCAGATCTCATACTTTTCGGCACTGGTGTCAAATTTATCCAGTGCTAGGGCATCTTCACATCGACATCTTAGCTTTTCTTTCCGAAAAGTACATTCCCATGTATCCTCGGACAAGTCACAAGTATGGATACACCACTTTTAGCGCACTCGGTCCGTATGATTCTGCAGAAAACGTTGCTGCTTGGGCAGAAAACATGAAATATGCTCATCGAATGTGCGCTCTGGCGAGAATTGAGGGCAAGGCAATCGGACAGTTGCGACGAGAAGAGAACAGTTTCAACATCGTACGGTACGCCAGCGAGCAAAAGTGCATTTGTCTTGATGTCTGCAGTTGTTCCCGATTGTGTACCAGGTCTGGAAACACTCGTTGTCCTTGCTCTGGTCGGTGGATGCGCGGATTTCATCTTTATCAACCTGACTACGAGGCTACCTTTCGAGAGAAGAGCACCGTCATGGGTGAGTTGACCTATGAATCCCTGGCCGCTCTGAAGCGCGATCTGCCTGAATATCTCATTCAACGTGAGCTACTTGCCGGTATCAATATTATCAGGGAGGAAATGATCAAGCAGCGCATCGTGACCCCACGGCCTGAATATGATATCTTTGGATATGCCTGAGTCTTCCATCGCAATTAGATACCACGTCGACAGTTTCAAGTATCTTTCCGAATCGCATTTCTCGTTCTTTGCCACAGATTTCAGTGATATTTGTTTATGCTTTTCGAATGATGTTACGACTTATGATGTTACGAAACCGCAGCTACTAGCTTCCAGATACCACATCGATGATATATAGAACAGAAATTTATACAAAGCTTTTTTATTGACGTCCACCCTTGGTGCCGATCCCTGCAAGGATTCGGCCTAGTTACCTATTGTAACAGAATGCGGGGTTTGTAGTCCCTATCGATGACTTAAAAAGTCGTCCTCTCAACTGACTCTTCCGCGAGTATATGCCTTCAACCAAAAATCGACATTTACCATGGTTTACTGCGGGAAACCCAGCAGAGGCTGCGAGAATTGTCGAAAAAGAAAGATCAAAGTAGGAGATGCAGATGTATACCTAGGTATATGCGTCTGGTTTGCTGATATCTTCATCGCAGTGCGATCGGACTGAACCTGCATGCCACAATTGTCAACATGCGAGGTTTGCTTGCCAGGGTTATCGTAACATGGTCGATCTGAACTTTCGTGACCAGTCGCAGCATGTCATCGACAAAGCTCAGCAAGCCTATCAAGGTCAGAAGGGTAAGGGTGGCATATCTAAAGGGGAACAATCTTTACAACCTACATTCCGCTTGACATCAAAGCTCGCTACGGACCAGCCGATATGTATTTTCTTGCATAGTTACGTCCCATCCGATTCGGTCCCCGTGAAGACCCAGTTGACTACGTCCCAGATTGTCTCACAGGCCAAATCAAGTCGTGCCGTTCGTTCCGCGATATCATCCATTGGACTTGCAATGCTTGCCAACACCAGACATGAACCTGGTCTGATGACTGAGGCTCGGAAGGAATATACGACTGCACTGCGATTGACGAACGCGGCCCTGAGAGATGAGATCGACTTTTTACAGGATACGACACTCAGCGCTGTGCTGTTGCTGGGCATGTTTGAGGTCAGACCAACGCTTTTACGTTCTATCCATCTCTCCCTCTCTATCTCGTGTGCGCTTTCTGCTATCCTCCCAATTTGTTGTCTAACATTATGACTCCCAACCTATTTAACTAGGCTTTAGGTCATGTCTTGCGAAGCGCCCAAATCGGTGGAAAACTGGCAAAAACACATCACCGGTGCTGCCACACTTTTGCAGTTGTGGAAGTCAAATAAGAATATGACCACGACTAGTATTCAGCTGTTTACACAACTTCGTGTAGATGTGGTATGGCTGTCACGTCACATATAACTTGCTTTTTCATGTAAGCGCACTAAGTAATCGCGCAGATGGCGAGTTGTCTGCGAACACAAACCCGCGTTCCCGCGATGGTAAGACAGTTATCGAAATTGGTCGGCATGTATAGATCCGAAGAGAACATTCAGGCAGAGAGTCTATCAGAGCTTATGGTTGAAGTGTGCGATCTCGTCGCCGACGTGCGAGGAAACGGGATACCAGAACCCGTAAAAGTCATTCAAAGGGCACAGGACATCGATATTCGGATGCACGCTTGGAGTCTGAATCTTTCATCACGCTGGAACTTTACAACTCACAGTTCCTCAGCGAGGAGTCGCAGCAGCCCACTATATTATAATACCTGTGGCGGCTCATACCATCTCTATCCCGGTATATGGGCCTGCAATATTTGGTCGTACTATCGAACCGGACGCATTCTTCTTAACCTCCTGCTTCGAGACCGCTTAGGGCCCCTTGTCGATAGCGAACCAGAATGGGCGCGGAGCGCCTACGACGAAGCGAAAGCAAACATTACCAAATTATCCATGGATATCCTCCTCAGCGTGCCGTATTCAATGTCCTTGCAATTTTCGTCCACAGAAGAAGTTGCCCGCATCAACTCGCAGACCACTGGTGGTGGTGGATATCTGGGTGGATATTCTATCTTGTGGCCCCTGTATGTGGCTGCCAGTGTCTCGGCTCCCGGCTCTAGTCATCGAGATTGGGCCATTGGCCGTCTGGAATACATTGGGCATCGCATGGGAATAGGTCAGGCGTTGCTTATGGCCAGGGTGGTGAGCAGCGAAATCCCACACGAGTTGTTGTCTATGTATGACTACTGTCAATCGTATCGGCCAAATCTGTGATAGCTGTCATTTTTTGCTTTTTAAGAAAAGAAAGCATAGGCCATGAAGACACCGAGTTCTAGCAACGTAGTTAGAACCAGATCTCTATCACTTTGTAGGGGGCTTTTCTTTTAAAAACAGAATCTACATTGGCAAAGAATGAGTCCTGACCTTACCTGCAGAGAAGTGGTCTCTGATTTGATAATGGTTCATTGCATGAACCGGATCGTGTCTTCTTATACAAGCTGTCAAGAGCTCCAGATAGCTTGATTCGATCATGGAGAAGTCTGAGAAATCTAACTTACGCTGGGGAAGCAATGTATTATTCCGTAGTTCAGTTCTACTAGACAGTCCCCCTTGACATAGCCAACTATGAGCGTCAACCTAGGTAGACTTCGTACCACAGACGTGTCTTGCTGGGGGTAGAGCATTTTGGAAAACCCAATTGTGAAGCGATTAGGCACACAAAGAAATGTTCCTTTGGTTGGCGGGCTTAGGTAGGAAAGGGATGCTTAAGCTAAAGAACTAGAATTCATGGAATACTTGGAAAAGTTGATAACTACACAAAACCACATTTTTGACCATGACCTAAACGCAGGAATGCAAGCCAATAGTCCATTCCCACAAGTCCTCCTCATTGAGTCGGCCTGTTGCCCTAGTGTTCAAATTCAGCCTCGGAAGGGATATCGACGTATGGCTTAGACAGCCGCACAGCCAGCGAGCCCTAGAGCGACTCCAAAGCTTGAGAAATGACCTGGTGTGACGCCGACCAAGCCGTTTCCAGCGGAGCATTGAAGGTCACGCTCCCCTGAGCACAGAAGGCAAGCTGCTGCTGTGCCGTAACTGTAGATTTCCTACGAAGGATTAGTACGGTACGGATTTACCAAGCCATGGTAAATAATGGGTAGTACATACCTCTCCGTAGTGGACTAGATCGTATGGTGCCGAAACGTACATGTTCTTGTTCAATTAGAGTTCGTCTTCTAGTGTTGTTTTCTCAAGTACTAACCGGTACACCATCACCAACATTATTACCTCGTCGAAGCAGTCCATGTTGCGCACTTCCAAAGGCCGCAAATGCCTCGTTTCCAATCGGGAAAGCCGCCAGCGCATTGCTCGTGATATTCTTCCCCGGGAAGTTTTGGGCTAGGGCAATGTAACTCATATATGTCAACGCGCCTCCAAGAGAGTGTCCAGTAGACTCCAAGGTGTAAGTTGGGTGTTGTTCGATAAGCGAAGCTACTTCGGCGATTACTTCATCGTGGACGGCACCCCAGGTTGTTGTTAGACCTGCCATAATTTGAACACCGTCTGGGAAATTCACGCCGGACAACGAGGGGGTGATCATGGTTGTGTCGATGTCGTTTAGGATATCGGTGACTGGGTATCATTTGTCGTCAATATTGATGAATTTAGATATACCTAGGTATATCGGGGCAAATTAAGATCTTACCACTCGTAGATCCTCGCATGACAACCGTAATCCGGCCACGGCTGGTAGAGTAACCGACGAATCCCTACATGAATCAGCATGCCTTAAAATAGTTCCTTCGACAATAATGTAGCTCGCTTCTTACCTGGGTATCAGTAACAACATCGTTGATTTGCTTGGTAATTGTCACATCGAACGCGGTACCAAGGCAACCTGTATAGGCAGCTGATGACAACTGAGCAGCACGACTCATTTCGGCGAAGATGCCAGAATCTGACGACGAGGGTACGTAAGAACAATGAATCATCAATCCTTGGGATCAATGTCTCACAGGTCCATACATACCAGAAGTTGCTCTGTCCGTCAAAAGGGGGGAAGCATACACCCCAGCACATAGTGAAAAGAGAGAAAGCGTCAATGTGGACAAAGACATGGTGAGTTTCAAATATTGGAATCTGTATTGCCAGATTTCTGAAATTGAGCTGTTTTCAATGTGTCTGATGTTCTGATAGTGTTGATGTCGTTTTGCTGTTGAGGTTAAAGACTTCTTCCCCGAGCAGAGGAGAAGAGCCTTTTTATATTCACAAATCTCCGGTATGAGACCATCCCCATGTGGTCTTCGACAAGATGCATACTCATTTCGGCTTCAATACTACTACCGTGAAGTTCTATTCGCGTCTCAGTATGTCTGTCGAGATGAAACGTGAGGGCGGGGGAAACCTCTCCTCTACTTTCATGCAAGGTATAGGCCAGCAAATACGAGCAATATCAAACAGTAAACCTCATGCATACATGTTTCGTGTGGTGTGTTCGCGAGCTCAAGTTATACCGAGGCTGATGCACGATGAAACAACGTGCGCCGGCAAAAAGCGCAGCCTTGAGGGTGCTGAACTGGTTTTGGATAGGACTGCGAAAGAGCCAATCACCACTTAGAAAATAGTTCTTGGACCGCGGGAATGCAAAGATCTCGATACAACTGAATTAAAGCGATCTGCAGCTTGTGTCTTGTGATGCAGATAATGTCACCGTGATTCGTCAGAATCGAGATGATTGGAGCTCCATGTCTACGCCTTGGTTTTAGAAGTAGCTCCAAATAGTCATATACTGATCGGATTGCCAAGTCAAATAAAGTAAACTTCTTCACTAGTATCAGTTGATAGGCAATGCTAAGTCGACTCAAGGTCGAACGTTTCCCAAAGGGGAAATGTGTACAAGGACATGGTAAACGCATTACATTGTATATTCTCTCTAGACTTATATATTGTGCCGGTGTTTACAGTGAGCAGTTATCTGTCATTTATTTATTATCTTTAGTCGACATCCTCTAGCCATCTATCGTCTTCGTATATCCCTCATGATAGTCCGATGAATAAGCGACATTCTGAGACGAAATTACGCATCCCCGATTCCCCACAAAACTTTAATTACAGGGCACGTTCTCCGTAGATCCTGGGGTATTTATTAGATCTGCCGAGTTGTTTTCCATTCGTCAAGGATATTTGTCTGATTTAATGCATGTGGGCCGCCGATATGTCCCGGTCTCCTCGATCCCCATCGGGACAAATGTGAGCATCACCAATAAACGCTATGGATGAGAATGTTTCTATTGGCAGATTCATTATTATAACTGCGGTAATTGCATGGATCTAGACCTTATACTGACCGTCTGGATTGCAAATATGTCCATTGCCGGAACTCTATGTGCCCCTTGAAATGCAACTATCCCCGCTTTCAACTTCCCCTCTCCATCTTACTGCTCGATGACTGCTGGAAGATATGGAAACTATTAAGTAGATTGACTCTATTTCCGGGATTACCGCTATTGGCTCTTCGTGGTTAATACAAAGCTCATACGTAGTTGGTCTGGAGGCCATCAAGTTATTCATTCCGGAGGAATCATGGAGGTAAAGTTCCTACCTATTCGGGCACGGCTAAGTCGACGCTGTGAGCTTCTTGCAGATCAAATTTTACAGAGCTGTCATCTAAACATGTATCAAGGTATCTGGGTAGTCTGTCCCAGTCTTGAAAGCAGTGCGGTGTATCCATTGACGAAAAGTGCAAAGGTCATTTTGCCGAGTATCGTTAACAGTGGTGACGAGTGCAGTAAGCTCGTTGATGCAGGACCAGGCCCTGCAAGGGTAATTCAGTGTCATTTGCAAAAGCATGCCCCAGACTTGACCTAAAAGAATATATTCATCTACTGATTTGTGTTCTATATGATAATCTAGATCAATATACGTGTTCACTGGTTGATACCTCACCCGGATAAGTTTTCATCTCGACGTTCTATTATTACGGAACTCAATAAAAGAATTGTAGCGGTCACTCTGCTGATGCCAGCGGATAGAGTTCGTAGACATCAAAAACCTCTGTATCAGCGGTGTCTCGTGACACGGTCAAATTCGATGCGACGCCGCCTTGCAAGAAAAAGGTATTGGTGAATGCATAAGCACCATCCATGGCAAACAGCTCGCATAAATAGGCATCTGTTATGATGTGGACATCGTAGATGCTTTGAGTGTTTGGAACCCACATACAGACCTTGTCGTCAAACAGAGGATGGTCCCATGAAGAGCCAGTACGGATCCTACCTCGATCCATAGAAACAAACATTCCTTCAATTTGGAGTACGAAATTAAGCCCCACCGAGTGACCGCTTGGGTTTGCAATGTCCACTGACACTCGTGCAGGGAAAGACGTCCCCGACTTAATCTTGAGTTTGAACTCAAACGAACCAGAGCCCTGCATATGTCGCTTGTAGATGACCTCAGTGGAAGGGTTGCTTTTTGCCGAACCGTTGGTATAAATCATCGCCATATCGTCGCCAGGCAGTCGAGCGATACTAAGGTCTATAGGCCGCGATATCATCGACAAAGACTTTGTGGCTACGTTCAAAGGAACCTCGCGGATAGTAAACTTGCGAGGGAGTGACATAGCTGATCGGTAACGCTCAGCAGGGACGTGGTTGCAGTACTGCCAGTTGCTTGCCCATCCAATACCATATGCCTCGCCGTCTGGAGAATTGTACCAGGTTTGTGCCGCATACCAATCCTTGCCCAAATCAGCCGTTCGCAAGTAGTTGTCGTCGCTAGTAAAGGTGGTGCCGTCAAATTCACCAAGGAAATATTGGGTAAAGCTTCCACCCAAAGGTGCACCAGGACCAATACTCAAGAAAAGCACCCATTTCTTGCGTTTCTTGTCGTCATCAAATGGCACATGGACCAAGTTGGGCATCTCATACTGGTACCCGCGGACACCAGAGCCTTCAAAATCCGACAAATGATGCCAATGGATGAGATCCGGGCTACCGTAGAAACCAACCTTGAATTGATGACACTTTGCAACAACCATAACCCACTGATTTGATGGAGTATGCCATAACACCTTTGGATCACGGAAATCTGCCCAGCCTATGTCAAGTACTGGGTTGTGCTTGTACGGAGTGAATGTATAGCCTCCGTCGGAGCTGAAGGCAACATTTTGCATTTGGCGCCCTTGAGTATTGAGAGTATATATGGCGATGATCCGGTCATCTGGGCCAGTTGACTCGTTGTCGAATTGACCCGAGGTGTTGTTGCAATCAACAACACAGCAGCCGGACCATATTGATTCATGATCTGATGGCGATTTTATGGCTTTCGCATGCCGCTTCCAGTTCAATAGATCTGTCGACGTAGCATGGCCCCATTCTGGATGGCCGGCGACAAGCTGTCGGTCGTCCAGTTGGTAGTACAGATGCCAAACTCCTTTGCTATACACCAGCCCATTAGGATCGTTCATGAACCCTGTCTTGGGCGTAAAGTGGAGAGCGGGCCGTTGTCCCTCATTTCTGGTAGCAACGACAGTCATATTTCGCCCTGTTATGGAGCGTCCCTGGTATTGATCCAAGAGTTGGGTCTTTGAAGTATCAGGGCCTCAACACAGGAGCGCGAATTCATATATTGAGCTGACCACGGAAGTGAGGAAGTGTTCCTCGAGCGTAAAAGACTATAGGCTTACTTATAGACTTAGGAGATCTGTGTGTTATCCAATCATGGTAGTGCTCGGTGTGCTCAGAATACTTCTCCCTGACCTGAACGCGCTCGGGGATAGTCGGTTAAAGGATGAGATCCCCACGAAATTAAATTCTGGGGTCATGGTACTTCCACTCCCCACTGCAGACCAATATGGCACTGTGAACTTACCTTCAGGGCAGCTCGGGAAAAGCAAATCTATCTCAAATGAATCTCACCTCACCAACACACATATAAGGCCGTTAAATCAGAGCCTTCTTACTCGGGGCTACTCGGGCGGCCAAGGATCGTTCTCAGATCCGATCTTACTCCACTTCTTATTATAATGCGTCATGCCCCCGTTCGCTAAGAACTTTATCGGTATGCAACCAGTTAAGAAGTAATATTGAACTGTCAAGCGGGGTAAGACGGTCAGGTTGTGGCTCGTCGATGTTGCAGGTAAGGATGTGAGCCTACCTGGTTCGCTTCGGGGGCCGTCGGGACATGTTGCAGGTATATATATTCTCGAGAACAGATAAAACGCCAGCCATCAATGACTTGAAAGGTTATTCTTCACAAGCCGGCCACTCTTGAGATCACATTGTACACATTATACGGGTAAGAGAGCCTTGCTCGGGGTTTGTCAACCTCAGGACTTGACGGAAATTTCACTCTGATCAGTCACGCCTGCTAGTTTTTGACGTCAGCATCTGATATATCGAACGGCCGACTTTCATACGCGACTCGGGCGTGATAACCATTAATTTGGAGAATGTCACAGCCTGTCCTGGCGGTATCAATGAGCCCACTGGGCGTCCGCGATCCCAAATTCGATGGACCGCAGGGAGATGTTATCCCATTTTTCCACGAGGGCAGGTATCATCTCTTCTATCTGGAAGCGCCGGCAGGGAAGTACGATCAGCCTGACCGCGGGCGCACGCCTTGGCGACATATCGTCAGCGAGAATCTCGTCGACTGGCAGGATCTCGGAATTGCGTTGCCACTAGGCGAGGGTGATGATCCCGATATTGACGGGATTTGGACAGGTTCCGTCATTGCAGTCGATGGCGTGCTGCACATCTTTTACACCGGTGGCCGGCGAACGGCGAGTATCCCGCAAACAATCTGTCACGCGACCAGCACCGACGGCGTGCTCTTCAAGAAGAGTTCCTCGAATCCAATTCATTTCCCGCGGAGCGATTGGTTCGAGCAACGCGACTGGCGTGATCCGTTCGTGTTCTGGAATGGAGAGCATAGACAATACTGGATGCTAATTACCGCACGTGCGAGCGAGGGCCCTCCCGGACGAAGAGGCATAATCGCGTTGAGCACTTCTGATGATCTCATGACCTGGACCACCGTACGCGATCCTTTCTACGCACCAGGCAACACATATTCGATGGAATGCCCCGAGGTCTTTCGCCTTGGGGGGAAGTGGCGCCTGGTTTTTTCCCGCTTCACTGAGTATGCCGCTACAGTCTACCGCGAGGCAGAGGATTTGGCAGGCCCATGGCGCACGCCGAAACACCCAGCATTGGATGGAGCCCGCTGGTATGCCGCAAAGTCCCTGGAAGATGGGCAGGGACGCCGTATCGCGTTCGGCTGGGTCCACGATCGGCGTGGCTTCGCAGAGGGAGGCGAATGGCTCTGGGGCGGGGACATGTGCCTACCGCGCGAAATCTTCGTCGGTGAAGATGATCGTTTGTGTGTACGGATGCCACGCGAAGTCGACGACCAACTGACGTCCCAACGAGAACTCCTGATTGGCACGTCGACAGAATGGGAAGCCATCGCGCCTGGTGCCTTCTCGGTAGCCGAGATCGAGGTTGGAGCTCTGCAGCGCAGCCTGACCCGGCTGACAGTTGAAGCTGATCTCCACGATCTCGCCGGCGGCGTGGGCCTGGCGCTCTACGCGAACAAGGAGCTTACAGAGGGTTTGCTGCTCTTCTTCGACGCCAGCACTGGGGTCATCAGCTTGGGCGGTCCCACGGGGGGACAGGAGAGCGACCGTCTGCCGGTGCCGTTTGTCACGAGTCAAATTATGGGACGTTCTCGTGGAAAGCTCCGACTCGACGTGTATCTACGCGGCAACGTGCTCGAGATATTTGTTGATAGACAGGTCGCGCTTACGCATCGTCAATATTTCGATCAGCCGTTCACGGCACAGGCGTATGTCGAAGATGGAGTCGTCACATTTAGGGCGATGCTGGCAACCCGGGGAAACTAAGGCAATATAGTCACGAAATGTTTGACGTAGGTAACTGACACTGAGGATAGAAAAATAACTAATGAATCATATTGAGGACGCACATGAGACAACAAGCAAGAAGCAGTCATAGACCCTATTTTAGTACTTTGACGTTTACCAGGAGATCGCATTTAGTCAGTGCTCACATAGGAAGCAATTTTGATGTTTAACGTCTCTTTGTATCATGGTTATTACCATAAGCCTTGTTAAAAGAGCCCCTGTCAGAAGGACGTTGATATATTGATCATTCTTTACGGTGCTGTCTTACGGATTGTATTCAGGCGCTACATCGACGACTGGCTTTGCAGGGCAATCATTCAAGACACAAGGACGACCGTTACCATAGATTTCAGTAATTTATTTTCACTATCAATTCTAGGTAATCGGACAGTCGTGCAAGTCGTGTAAGATCTCAGTGAAGTACCTAATACTAGGACTGCACTGAATCATTGACTCAAGAAAAGCAAAAGCATGCTGAATACTAGATTCCAGTTCCTCCCGTTTGTCGTAAGCAAGTGGAGTTCTCTGAGTCATGCGTATAATTGCTGCCGTCATAGCAAATATGCTTACAGCATGGGGCCATGTTGTAGGCAACTCGGAGAGTCGCACACTTGTTCCACACAGCACTAGTTGGATGTATGCGTCAATGGCTGTTTTAAAAGCATCTCGATGCTCTGGGGTTTGGCACTCCCCAGTCATGATTATTTCCATCATACACGGCCAATACACCAGTATGACCGTAGCAAAATATTGTGCTCTGATGAGTGCTCGAGTGCTGTGTCTTGTATTGGTCACTGGCCATTCGGACTTATCAAATTTGATGGAATCTGGTAAGCAGAGATACCATTCCTCAAGCTGAGATAGCAATTCTTTGGCAACAATAGAGGCAAACGCTGTCCTATTGGTAGTGGACGATTCTGAGTTGTTGAATGTGTAGCATGTTCTGTCGATTATCTTTCTCACCCCTATTTCTGAAAGGAAATGAGGATCTGGCTCATCAATGCTAGATGAATCTGATTCTGGAGATCCTGGCCAGTGATGCAGCTCTTCTCTCAGAGAGGGCAATTTTATATGGCTCGCATAGGAAAACAGTCCTGTGTTGGCAAATCGTAGCGTACCGGCATATTCACTTTCCAATATGAATAATGCCCAAAATGCTCTCGTTTCGTATTCTTCGAGATCGTAAATGAGGTCTCCTGATTCATCCACTGACTTGTTGACCGATCGTACCTCCATCAGGTTTTGCATTTTGATGGAGCCTATCGAAACGTATTCTTGAGCTTTCATAGGCATAATTTTAAGTCCGTAGAATATGGTGAGCAATATGACGCATTGTATCGACCGTAATGATACCTCCTCCAATACACATCCAAGCATTGACAAAGCTTGCTTGTGAAATTCCTCTGCCTGAAATGTTCCTATAGAATCATTCGCATTCAGACCACCAATAGCCAGCACCATGAGTAGTAAAAACGAGTCAGGAGTTCCTGTGCACACGGTGTTTTGTATAAGAGGGAGTTTGTCGAAGATCTCTTTCTTATTCAGGATCGGGTACCAGTTGTATGAGTGACGAAAAAATAATTGCCCTAACTCATGAGGGCTGTGACGGAAAATTGCCACTGCACCGCGGTTTTCATACTCCATAGCACGGTGGAACTCGAGAGAACGAGCATGTGTTGACAAGTTGATGTCTGTGTGGAATATAATTGCCGCAAATTGATTTTCTTTAATCGTAAGAGACGCAAACCCTGAACTAGCTTTCTGGTGTGTGGACTCGGGGGGTGCAATAATCAACGGCGACTGTGCTGCCCCTACACCAAGACATTTCTCGATAGCTGAAATCTTGGTGAGAATAGCTTCGATGTTAGTCTCTACAGTAGAACCATGTGGAGTCGTCTCTACTGCAGAGCCTTGCGGAGTCACATATTTGCAAGCACAGCCGTTCTCCTGACAGAAAGAGCACTTGGGCTTAGCTCCATCGCATCTCGTCTTTCTTGCTCGACATACTGAGCAAGCCACTTTACTCCGATTCTTGTTGTAGGTAGCCATCTCGCTTCGCATGCATGCTCCGATGGGCCCCGGCCACCAAACAAATGCACACAGAAGTGGGCCTTACAAGTCAAATGGCAGTGGAAACAATCCTGCTACAGAATATTGTGCAGCATACCTTTCTGAAATGCCAGTGGCAGCACCGGGGACCGGTCTCTAAAAAGCGTTGCGCTACTGTAGTGGCAAATTTCTTCGTCTGCAGCGGGGGTACTCGGACCCGGACCGATTTGCCAGTTGGTTCCCGCGCACTCTTGAATTTGTAGTTTTCAGAATGTCCAAGACTCGAAACTCAATTAACGTTCATCGTAAAGAATGCCCCGCTCCGGGGAAATTCTCTATCGCGGGGAGAGGCGAGTAGCGGGGGTCATCGGACCGATGCAGTATCTGACTCAGTTACGATCTACTCTGGTTTAGAGTTTGGAATATCACCATGGGGTATTTAATGGCATCGACTTCACGAAGGTAGTGGTACTCCAGCACCATTCTACAGCACCATATCGAAGGAAAAATGGATACCAAGTCTGCGGATCATCTGGAGGAAGCGGCTGCTGTCAGCCATATCAATCATGCCACCAACGTCAAAGACTGGGGTGAGATCACTCAGGATGCGAAGGAGGCCACTGCTGCGGAGCACAGTACGACATTCTGGCAGGGAATCAGATTGTATCGCAAAGCCGCATTCTGGTCATTCATTGTTTCAATGACCATTATTATGGAGGGCTACGACACTGCTCTCCTCGGAAATCTTTACGCACTTCCTGCCTTTAGGGAGAATTATGGTTCACTATACGAGGGTTCCTATCAGATCTCATCACCATGGATGAACATGCTATCTTATCTGCAGATGATCACAAACATCATTGCGGCACAGGTAGCCGGCTCCCTGTCGCAGCGGTATGGCTACCGGCCATTATTTCTATCGTCCCTGGTGATCATGGGCGGTGCTATCTTTGTCACATTTTTCGCACCGAATTTGCCTGTGTTACTGGTCGGTGAGCTGCTGTGTGGTATCCCCTGGGGAGTTTTTGCCGTGCTTGCTCCAGCATACGCTTCTGAAGTTTGTCCTGTCGTTCTCCGCGGTTACTTGACGGCATATCTAAACCTATGTTGGGTGATTGGGCAACTCATCAATGCCGGTGTTGTGTATGGCCTTCAGGATTACTCAGGCCAATGGTCTTACCGAATTCCCTTTGCTATTCAATGGGTGTGGGTAATCCCACTGTTCTGTCTTATCTTCCTGGCTCCGGAATCTCCATGGTGGTATGTCCGTCAAGGGCGCCTGGAAGAAGCCGAGCGTTCTCTGAAGAGGCTCTCACAGGAGTCGGCCGCAATCAACACAAAGCAGATGGTGGCGATGATGGTGCACACGAACAATTTAGAAATGGACCAAGAATCTGGAACATCAATACTCGACTGCTTCAAGGGGTCGAATCTTCGACGAACCGAAATCGCTTGTGCTGTTTACGCCATGCAGCCTATGACAGGAGGAGGGCAGATTCCAGGATCATGGTTCTTCGAACAGATAGGGCTATCGGTGCGAGAATCTTTTGGAATGGGTTTAGGTGCCACTGCCGTTGCATTTTGCGCGTCGATCTTGGCCTGGATCGTCATCGGATTCAGTGGGAGACGGAGAATGCTTCTCGGTGGTATGACTGGCATGGTGATCGTGCTCTTCATAATAGGCTTTCTCGCTCTCGCTCCAAGTTCGAACCATACAATTCCTTGGGCGCAGGGGGCACTTGCACTGGTATTCAATGTGTTCTACAACCTTTCCGTTGGTACTCTAGCATTCACTATCTTCAGCGAAGTCTCTTCGACCAGATTGCGCGGAAGAACTATCGCCCTGGCCAAGAATGTGAATGCTGTGAGCGGGATTGTCGTGGGAGTCGCTAGTCCCTATTTTATTAATCCGCAGGATCTCAACTGGAAAGGCAAAGTGGGCTTCTTCTGGGCAGGAGTTAACTTTCTGTGGATGGTCTGGGCCTATTTCCGTTTGCCGGAACTCAAGGGGCGCACGTACGAGGAGATCGATATTCTCTTCGTCAAAGAGGTGAAGGCAAGAGACTTCAGAAAGACCGCTGTCGATTTGGATGACCAGGGCGGAGCGACAAAGAACTAGGTATATCAGGGAGCCGCGGGGTCACAGTTCGGGGTCACAGTTTGGGGTAGGGGGATAGCCTCATAGTTATATTTCTTCTTTTTCCTTCCATGCTTAGCTTTCTCGATTTCTAGCTACCAATATGATTATTATTGCTCGAGCCTTCTCACGCCGAGCCGGGTCTGGTCAACTATGGATTGAGTTGAGACGTCTTATCTTAAGATGATACTGGATTGGGAAAAGGAATACCCAGAGACATATAAAATGCTTTTACAACCCCCATTTCTGAATCACTGAGGCATGACCAGGTAAGAATTCGTCACCCAGCTCTTACACCAACCAGACCCCGAAAACAGCTCCTCCGAATATCCTTACATGTCTGAGCTGAGAGACTGCCTACAAAAGTCCAGATCATTTCAGGTACTAGTATTTAGAGATTTGATGACGATGGTTTTATGCATGTACTCTTCTCAATTCCTGATGACACCTAGCTATCACAAGAAGATAATAATTCCATAATTAACAGAGTCAAGTCATGGGTGGAGGACAAACTGGTAGCTCCTTCAACCACGAAAACGGTTGCTGGTTACGTGACGTCGAATCTAGGGTTTCATGGAGACTTGTAAGTACATATCTAGTTCCATGCTGATATGTGGCTAACTATTATAGACTTGCGGTGCAATGCTCTGGGAAAAGGTTTATCAGAAATCTTTCATAATTCATCATGCCGTCCATTTAGACAAAGAGTTTTAAATATTTGATATTGCATGTCGCGATTAGCAAGTGCAAAGCGCGCTCCACCAATAGAGGCGAGTAAAACGCCATGTTGATCGCCGCCTTTTATTTTCACATCTCTGCCCATAGCATTCTGAACTGCGCGTTGGATCAACTCCCCATCGGAATAGTTTCCTATGATGTACACTGTGTCAAGTCGATCACGAAATGAACCGAGACTATGGTCCTTTTTGCATTGCGCTTCTATATAACTGTGTTAGCATGATTTCTTACTGCCACAACCTTTGGAATCAAATGTAATTAAAATAAATACCTTCAATCTGTTCTACCGCTGCAGCCACCCTTTGCTCTATCAGTTGTACGTATTCACGCTCTATTGCTTGCAAATCATCCCAGTATAAAACAGTGTTTATCCTCTGTCTGTTCGCAAGTCATACGACAGAGCTAACGGCCATTCTTCACAACGCTGATCATCGTCTGTGATGTTGGTCCCAGCACAGCTATAATGTATGAGGTCCCGTGCAGCATTGACCGAGTAAACAAGCCGGTTATACACACCTCCATGCTGCAGTTCTTGTTTGAGTGGCGCATTTTCCTTCAAAATATATCTCATAATCACTTCTTCCGTGATTACATAGAAGCCTAGATGGTCCAGAGGGCGGTTGTATTGACACGGACATCCCTTTATTTGGACGTCTAGATAACTTTGTCCGTAATCTATTATAAGAAAGACTTGGCAGTTGGATTCTTGTCGTTCCTTTTAGTGTATCCATTATATGTGTAAGTCGTGGATCGTATCTAAAGCCTCGGAAAAGACGCCGAAAGCTTTTTGTGACTTGAGGTGGGTTGTCATATGACTGAACTGCTGTTTTCCTGTCTATGAACAGTGTGGGCTTGATACCAGTGGCGCCGACTGCTCGTATCATAACCTCGTTGATGGTTGTATTGAAAAGTCCGGACCAACAATGACCGCTGATCTTGTTTCTATTCCCGTCTTATTGCGAGAGATTTCCTTTACCAATAGAAATGCCTGGCGCATACTATTCTCGAGTTCTACGGGGCCAAAACCAATGTCCACTCTGGGCTCTGGTACCGATTTGAAGATGGTAATGTTATAGAAAAATTTTAGGAGTTTATCCAACCTGAAATCAATCCAGCGAATGAAAGTAAAATCCAGTTCATTGGAAAGTTCCTTCCAAATGTTGTATAAAGCAACAAGGTAGCCTTGCGAAATATGCCATATCAAGTGAAAGGGTCGACCAAGCTTCTCAGATTGAAGTTGCGAATCAACGCTTTGCCGAAAATATTCAAGACGTAATAGGCTAATGTGTTTCCCAAATTCTGCAAGGTTTGGAAAGTCGGTGTTTCCGTAATGTACAGCTGCTAATGTACTGACGTTTGAAAAAGAATGGGCATATGCAACCGTGCTACAGAAATGTCAGCCTTTCACACCGAACAAAAAGAAGACCGTATAGAGAATCAGACATCGTATCTCCGCCCATATGAATTGCAATAGCTTGAGGAAGAAGTTCTTTATCAAAGCAGTCGGTGGCGAGTTTCTGAGATGTAACGCACGTGAAGCTACTCGGTAGCAAAAGTAGGTTAAAGAAGATTCAACGGGAAGTTGATATGAGCATTTTTGTAGTCAATTATTTTTGTCCATGAGTGACAGGAGCTTATTACATTTCTTGCTCGCTAACAGGAAGTCGGGACTCGAAAAAATAAAGATGAGATTGAGAGCCGAAGAGTTTGAAAAGAGAGATCCTTGATGATAAAGAGTAGAAAATGAGGCTGATGGTTGCGCTTTTCACTCGACTGAGAGAGGTCTCTGCTACCTATGCACCAGACCCAGCCTATGCACGCTTTAAAGTGAATAGGAAGGTTGCTATAACTGAGAGTGCAAGAAGAAAGCAGGGATTAATCGAGGACTTGGTGATTCCTGGAAGCAGAAACAGAAAATAGGTGTGAGGAACCTCACACCACAGAATAATTTTGTGATGTGACGCTCAACTAATCAGTAACTATAGGTTAATTCAGTTGACTGCTCTACTAGAGTGACCACTGACGATTGTAGTAGATGTTGGTGGCGTTAGAGCTGAAGATTTAGCGCTGACACTAGGTACATACAAGCTTCATTCTCAGCTGTCCAGTGGAGCTCAAATTAACCAACTGCAGCCTGCTTGAGGAGAAAGACATAAAATTTACAGCAAGGAATCAAGGATTATCAACTAGCTGCATGAATTAATCCGAGTACTTTTCAAATGATCCAATGGGGACATTTCAGCTGCCCGTCACTTTAGGTGGATAATACTCTACTCTAACCTGACAATGTCTGTGCTTGAGCCTCCACGTCTCATGCAGGCAAGCTTGCATGGTAGCATTGCAGGTACAAATATTCTCGGTGCCCAGCCAATCGAACAGGGACACGACATAATGGTTGAAGCCACCTGCCTACACCCCTGTTGTTGCTCTGCAGGAACTGCCTGATAGTGGATGAATGATACATAAACTCTGTGAAACCCGGGAGTTAGGGCTGAGAGCGTCCGCAGTCCTCTGTTTTTCCCTTCATTTCATCCTTAACAGAAGATTTCCGTGTCGGTCTATTGGATTTTCCGGTCCTATGAAGGCAGTGTTACCTGTAGATACGGAGATGGAAATAACAACGGAAAGGAGGCCGAATTCCGGCAGCAACGAGGAAGTGGAAAACCTTCAATTTCGTGAGGGAACGAAAGATGCGAAGAACTTCAACGGCGCTTATCTTTCGATACTTTTAGCTGCCGGTGTTCCCTTCATCATTGTTGCTACTATATGTGGTGTCCTGCTTGGTCTAACGTTTGCCAATCGAGTTATCCTTGAGCCAGGGTGGCCTGAGCTACAACTTCCTGTATCCCCAAACACTAGCTCTACTTCGTTGCTGACGCAAGCGGAGTGGCTCGAAGAGAATGGAGGCTCTGGAGCTTACTATATCCAATTCAATCCATCGTCTCTAACCACTATCGCTTCTTGGACTGGCAAAGTGATTCCGTATCTGTCGAGTGCCACCATGGGATTGGCGGCTTTCTTTGCGGCCAACCATATCCGTGAGAAATCTCGAGCTGGCCGAGATGAGGAGCTCTTGACACCTCACCAGTTGAGTTTATTGCTTGGTCTACTCTCTGGTGGAGCCGAGCAGCTATGGGACACTGTGCGATATCGATGCAGAAGAGGAAGACACCTACCAAAACCGATCCCGCTAGTGTTCACTACTCTGAGCGTTACCATGCTTCTAGGGTAAGCAGTCGGCATTCCTATATTTTCACCCTTCTCTCCGGAGGTTAACTTCAGTCCTCGTCCCCTTCCCTTTTTTTTGGGGTTGAACCAACCAACTCATATACTCATACTATCTTCTTTAGGTTTCTGATACCTGCCGTGGATACTTGGTTTGGTATTGTTACTACACCAGTTCAAGTAACGCAGCTACAAACCACAACACCGCCGACAAAGGATTTTGCCCGAGGCCTCATCAATATATGCACTAATAGCAGCGACTCGACGGCTAACGGCTACACGACGACCTACAATGGCGTGAACTTGAATGGTGACTATCTTCCCTGCACTATTGCGGTGGGGAAGGAAGGAAGTGTGCTTCAGTCGGATAGCGAGGCTTATCAAATTATGAATGGTATCTCCAAGACGAATGTCGTGAAAGAGTATTCCTCGGACCCCCTCAAAGTGTTTTATTACCTGAGCGACGCTCACGCTTCTGCCGATGTCGACTATAAGGCGACCACTTTCGCAGTAACCACGGAATGCGAGGCCATCACCAGCAAATGTAACCTAGACTTTCACACGTCGACTTTTAACTGCACCCCATCATTTGCTGGCTCCCTGACTTCGCCCGGTCCAGGCATGATGGCAACTGCAGTTTCCCACTCAAGCCCAGTGGGAGTTCAATATTTTGGAGATCCGGGCTTAACGAACAACTTCTCCACGACCTCCGGGGTGTTTAGTCCTCAAAATCCTCTGTATTTTGGTACATGGGCAACAGACCAGCAGGCCGCTTCTTTTGGAACGGATACTGAAGGCACCGCAACTCTCAACAACGTTACCGGTCTAGGTTCCTCCTGGGTCCTAAATTGCACCTCTACTGTCTATGAGGCAACATATACTTGGGTCAACGGCACGGTAACGAGCTTCAACACGAGTCTTGCGAATGGCACTGTTGGGGGCATCTTCTCGGCAGGATTCGCTGCGGGCTTCGGCCTTGCTGCCATGGAGAATATTGCAACTCTAGCAGGATTCAATAACGCCTCGGATGGGTTGGTGAACGTCACTGCTGCATATTTCTCCCAGAATTCCTTAGCACTATCCATAGGTGCAATGGACTCACGTCCCAACACACTTGAACAGTCACGAAGCGTCCTAAACCTCACGCGGGTCCCTCTGGTGCCGTTCTACATGTTAATCGCACTGAAACTCTTTTATGCCGTCTCTACAGTTCTCTTTGCTTTCGCAGTCATAATATGGGCGCATCCATCGGAGTCTCAAAATGTGAAGACTCGCCTGAGCATTAAGGGCCTGGTAGTGGCCTCTTTCGAACCAGATACGCTGAAGGAGAAAGCAGTCGGTACGGTAGAGGAGATGTTTTCAGAAAACAGTCAAGATGGGCAGGAGGAGAAGAAAAAGGTCGGAATTGTTAGGACGGAGCAAGGAGGATGGGCCTATGTGACGACGGCGGTTGAAGTAGGGAAATCGGTGCTGGGAGTTGTAAGCGCTGCCAAAGGAGCCTAGAGGATTGGCTGTACGTAGTCATAGCCTACTAAGCCTAGATGATAACAGAGAAATCCTACCTAGTAGGGATGGAATAAAAGGTGAGGCTGTAGTCGCTGCGTATCATTTGTTAGAAACCCCGGCGCTAGTCCTTTTCAGGCCAAAGAGGGTTTTATCGGATAAGAGCGCGCCGACTGTCAACTTCATCTTCAGACATTCTTCTCTTCTTCTACACTTGAGGAGAAAGACTCAGATGCGATCTCTCACATACCCCTCCATGCATCACCGTTGGATGCTATGATCGTACCCATCTCCGTGCGCCCTCGGTGCACCACTGTATGGGTATGGTGGCTGTCCACTCATTAACTCTGCCCACGACCAGACCGACCGTGATCGGACGCCGAGTTCTGCGATCGCACCAACTCCCACAACTACCGCTTCAATCATTCCTCTCGCAGTGTCGCAGATTCCATGTTGCCCGATCCGCATATGGTTCGCGCACACCTACTCCTTCCAAACCCCAGAAATCATACAAGGGTCCGTTTTATTTCGAGACGGGATACGCTCTGCAACCCAAGCGGCCGTCGAGACCGTTTCCGCCCCCATTTGTGTCGATACCGTCGTCTTCGTTCTCCGATCCGTTGACGACGCATTTTCAGAGTCAGGATAGACGGCCGAAGGTGAAGAATGAGTTGATTAGGGGGTTGACGAATGGGGACGACGCTATTCTTGCGAGTGAGTTTTTGCTGGGGGTTAATGATGGTGTTGGTGCCTGGCAGACGAAACCTGAAGGTCATGCTGCGTACGTCTCAATTCCGGCTTCTTTTGCGATCGCCAGTTTGTGCTAACATGAACATAGGCTATGGTCTAGGTTGCTTCTCCATTTCTGGGCCCTCGAATGCGAGCGACAGGTCACCTGCACATCGCAACCCGATACCATCCAATTCTTACAAACTGCGTACGAAGAAACCATAGCAGCGACCAAAAACTGGCTCGGCACAACAACAACAGCAACAGCGCTACTCCACTGCAATAAGCAGCAGAATAGCACAACCCCATTACTTTATGTCACCAACATCGGCGACTGCCAAATCACCGTCATCCGACCCCGCGATAGAAGGGTCATCTTCAAATCGCGTGAACAATGGCACTGGTTCGACTGCCCTTATCAACTCGGCACAAACAGCGCTGACCAACCCCGCACCGACGCTGTGGTAAACACCGTTGAATTAGAAGAAGGCGATATTGTAATCGCTGTCTCGGACGGTGTGACCGACAATCTCTGGGGCCATGAAATAATGGAAAACGTCCTTGAGAGTCTCGAGAAATGGGAAACAGGGGATGTGGGTAATCTGCCCACCACCGCCGCCGCCGCGGAGCAAGAAGCTAGTAATGCTCTTGCAGATTGCATGGTTTTTGCGGCCAGGAGGCTGCTGAATGCGGCGCTTACGATTGCGCTGGATCCTTTTGCGGACAGCCCTTATATGGAGAAGGCTATTGATGAAGGTCTTACCATTGAGGGAGGTGCGTATATTTTTTTCCTTTATGAAGATCATGGATGTGTTGCTGATCGGTTATAGGCAAAATGGATGATATCAGTGTAGTCATTGGACAGTGTACGAGAAGATAGAGCGAGGGCATACTCACAGTACTCACCGCAAGGAACTTTTTTCTTTTTTTTTTTTTGACATGACTCGAAGCCAAATATCGAATATATGGCTTTTCTTTTTACTTTTGATTATTATACTCCCATGTTTAGCGATCTTAGAATAGCTTTTAACCAGCATATGGATTTTGTATGATAATTTAGATTTAGCTCATAATATCTACACGTACACACTGCCACGCTCCTCTTCATCAGCACCATGCATTCAAAAGATATCACATGCATCAATCGAGAGGAGATTGGTCAACCCATCCTCATCCAACCCTCCCTGGGTACGTGCAGGGGACCGAATAAGCTGAAAATCAACATGAAAAATCAACCCAAGCACCAAGATCAAAAACCGCCGGATCATCAACCTCAAACCCCGGAAACCCGTCCCCTGGGACACCAAACAATTCCATATCACTCATAAGATTGTTACTATTCATCCACATCGTCCAGTAATCCGTACTCTGGATATCGCCGTTGATGACTGGGCAGCGACTTCGGGCCGTTTTGGTACTGTCATTGGGTGTTTGACCGGCTGGTAAAGATTGAGACTGAGACTCGCGTACCATATTCTCCTTGAAAAGGCGCAGAACAGTGCAGAATAGATAGAACAGATCTGGCAGTTTTCTTTCAGTTTGATGTTTCGTTATTGAAGTCTTTTCGAGACGATCACACAATCGGTCGATATGAGCCAGATATGTAGCACGCTCGACCTCAATCATGGCTTGCCATGTAGTCGCAACACCCAAATCCAGGATTGAGAATTGATACAATTTCGGGAATATGATCACGGAGTTGATAATGGGTGCCCAGTTGGTGATTGATAAATTCTTGTATTCTGCTGTGGGTCTGTTGACGGTGTACTCTAACAGACTGTTTATTTCGGTAGCGCAAGATGCGAATATTTCCAGAAAAGTGTATGGATTGATTTGGTTTTGTGGCAAAGTTTTTTCTTTCTCGAGGGATAAGGAGTGGATTTTGATTCGGGCGAATCTTTGCATTAGTTGGATTTTGGCTGGGATGTGTCAAGTTGAGATTAACGACAGATGGGTTGGATTTTGGGACAGGAACTTACTGTTTGCATGAACATGACTTGGTAGCTCATTCTCTAGCTGCTTCAGTTCTGTAAGGAGAGACTGCGTGAGCTTCTGTAGAGGACATTCGGTCCAGCTCGATAACTTTGACATCTCGGTCTGTAAGTTGATGCTATGTATTCTTTCGATGAACCTGCATAATAGGACTGTAGAAGCGATAATTGGCTCCTTCGGGTCATTATTGGATAAAAGCAGTGGTCTAAGTAGCCCATTCGGAGGACTGAATGTGAAGTTGTTGGACCGTCTGAAACCCATTGCAATGCTGTTGAATCTGTTAGATATCAAGTTTATGAGAAAATTGATACACGAACTCACCTCGCAGATAGAAAGTAACAACCCAAGACAGTATTCCGGGCTACAACTTGATCGGCAACGGTTTCTGTCGTCGATTGCATCTTCCGTTCAAGATCGAGGTCAGATATCATGCTGATTGTCAGCTGCATATACTGGAATATCTGGTTATTGATTGGCTTTAGATGAGTTGGGTGCCTATTCAAAGGCGTTGTCAGCATGTATTAAATAACAATGGCAAGTATAATGACTAACCAAGCGAGATAAACAAGAAGACCATGTAAATAATCCAACGACTTTTCACCCTGCATAACAACCCTCGTAGCCAGAACCTTCCGAAACCGTTCATCCAAAGTCTTTTGGAGTATGGGTTCATCGACAGAGCTTATAACTAAAATCGACAAAAGCAGAAAAGGCCATTTCTGACAAACCTTTTCTGCGCTTGTGTTCTCCGGGATGGAAATGAATGGGAAGTATGCCGTTCTTAGTTGATATGATTGCAGCATCTTGTCGACTTGACTCATTGTAATATGTGGTCTTTTGAAAGTACTTTTGCAAGGTCCTTTCTGTTTAGTTGCATCATCTGATTGACGGGTTTGAGATTGTGGTGTTGACTTAGTAGTTGCAGGGCATCCGAAAAGATTACCATGTATATGGACCACCTCCTCGGATTGATCTTCATAATCGACATCTAGAGCTGGAGTGACTTGTGCCAAAATAGACTCCAGAGCCGACTTTTTTCTTTCAGGTTGTCTGGCATGTGGTTTGTTCCTGATGAAGCGCGATTAAGTTCCTAGTCAACAGGTGTAAATGTCGTTGAACATACTTTGATTGTTGAACATCATCAAAGAGACATATACTCCCAATCTTCTCGCACCTATACGAACGTTAGCTTCGGTCAATACTAGGGTTGCAATAAAAACCTAGGGATAGTTCTAGTTACCTTCGACATTGACCTGAACGAGCAGACGGCAGACATCGCGTCTTGTGCGCTTTACACGAAGCGCAAGCACGGACTGCTCTCGGCCTCGGACATATAAACCTGGTATCGTCTGGCTCCATTTTCTCGCTTCTGGATTGATTTAACCCAATTAAATGAGTGATGTTGTTGGGGAAAAGTGGCCGAGTGCATCTGAGACCGGGTTAATATGCTAGTCCCGGATGGCAGGAATAGCCGAGCCCAGAATGACTGTATGTGCCTGAGGCCGCAGTGTTACTTCGGATGGCAATTGGACACGAACATCTATGTTCATACAATCAGTCTGTCAACACCGAATCACACTTGCAGTAAAGCAATTCAGATATTTTCATGAAGCATAACGCCTGAACTTTCCTTCCGTATAACCAGAGGTTTAGGCGGCCACATTATCCTTGTCTACCCAGGTAGGCAGTTACTCATAGATTGGAATTGTATCAGTAAGTAGGATCATGGGCGAGGTACTTAGTATATAAACCTTTCAAACGCCGTGAACAAAACTTGATTTTTAATCCATCCAGAACTCCAATCACTATTCAAAATCAAAATCAAATTTTCAGTTCAACCTTCCACACCATGGCCCCCGTCCGCTTCGGCATCCCTCTCTATGAATACCAAGCCCTCGATGTCATCGGGCCGCTTGACGTGATAGCAGGCACAAACGTGTCCTTGCTAAAACATTATGAGGAGGGAGGCTTTATCCCCAAAGGCTTTCATGAAAATGGCCTCGAGCTTGAGTTCTACCACATCATCGAGACGACCCACAAATCAAAACCCAAGAACTTGGAGCTCGAGAACCTTGATGTCGTGGCAACAGTCACTACCGCTGACTGTCCACAAATTGACTATTTGCTGTTTGGTGGACCCCTGCCAACTTACAAGCTCTCCGATGAAATGAACACTTTCATCAAAGACCGAGTTGCAAAGAACGAGATCAAGACGATCTTCACTACCTGCACGGGAGCTGCAGTGCTCGCACAAACAGGCCTTCTAGATGGGAAACACGCAACCATCAATCCTGGATTGCTTGACTTGATGCCTCAAACGTATCCTGCCGTCAAATGGGCGGATAAGAGCGAGAAGGTTAACTGGGTCATTGATGGAAACATCTGGACTGCGAACGGAGCTTGCACAGGCATGGACATGTTTGCGCATTGGTTGATCCAGCAATGTGGCGAGGAGCTTGCGAAGTTTCAGTTTGGGACGTTAGGTTATACTCCGCGTGGAATTGATGGGAAGCTCCTCGAGCTATAGACCCGGACGACAGAGTGCGGTCGACAATGTTATTGATGATTGAAAATCTCCTGTCCTTATAGTTTTAAAAATGGTTTCCAATCATGCCTTCTATTTGAACTGGATATGAATACCAAAAATGATTACCCATTGGCATACTGGAAGATGAGAATTTACAGTCAGCTTTAAATACGGATTAAAGATGCGGTGTCTCTTATATCATATATTATGACAAGTAAATACCCAAATATGTATCAAGATAGCTCAAGCTTGTTCACCTAGGAAAGTCTAAGTTCAGGGGCCAATACATACAGACGGAGATTTTTCAACGGCCTGTTTACTTGTAATCGTGGGGGGGGGGGGGGGGGGGGGGGGGGGGGGGGGGGGGGGGGGGGGGGGGGGGGGGGGGGGGG